>OY744550.1:47173736-47193736 GCA_963556195.1 Sepiola atlantica
TTATTTAAATTTTACTGTATTTCAAGATCGACAAATTATTCACTAAAAACTTAACCTAAAATACTGACCATTCAAAATAATAAAAAATGATCAGTTAAATTGAAGGTGCCCACCGTGTCATGGTGGCCAATTCTGAAGTCGCACATTTCGACCGGTATTACCGCCCCAAAAATCCCCATGATATTTTTACCGGTTTTCTTCTTTTTTTTTGTTTTGCAAATAATAATTTGTTTTCAATAAATTGTTTAATCATTAATGATTAACAAATAATAAAATCAAACCGTTTTTTTTTGTAAATGGAATTAAAACATGTGTTTTAATATTTATTAAGTAATAATTTAATTATTTAAATATATTACACATTAACAAATAAGAATATCAAACTGGTTTTATGAATAGAATAAAAAATGTTGTTTTTTTTAGTATTTATTAACTAATAGTTTAATTATTTAGATATATTACAAATTAAAAAACAATTATTAACAAATAATAAAATCAAACCGCTTTTTTGTAAATGGAATTAAAACATGTTTTAATATTTATTAAGTAATAATTTAATTATTTAAATATATTACACATTAACAAATAAAAGTATCAAACTGGTTTTATGAATAGAATAAAAAATGTTGTTTTTTTAGTATTTATTAACTAATAGTTTAATTATTTAGATATATTAAAAATTAACAAACAATTATTAACAAATAATAAAATCAAACTGTTTTAATTGAAAATGTGTTTTAATATTTATTAACTAATAATTTAATTATTTAAATATATCACAAATTAACAAATAAAAATATCAAACTGGTTTTATAAATGGAATAAAAAATGTTTTTTTTTAGTATTTATTAACTAATAGTTTAATTATTCAGATATATTAAAAATTAACAAACAATTATTAACAAATAATAAAATCAAACCGCTTTTTTGTAAATGGAATTAAAACATGTTTTAATATTTATTAAGTAATAATTTAATTATTTAAATATATTACACATTAACAAATAAAAATATCAAACTGGTTTTATGAATAGAATAAAAAATGTTGTTTTTTTTAGTTAATAAATATTAACTAATAGTTTAATTATTTAGATATATTAAAAATTAACAAACAATTATTAACAAATAATAACATCAAACTGTTTTAATTGAAAATGTGTTTTAATATTTATTAACTAATAATATTTAAATATATCACAAATTAACAAATAAAAATATCAAACTGGTTTTATAAATGGAATAAAAAATGTTTTTTTAGTATTTATTAACTAATAGTTTAATTATTTAGATATATTAAAAATTAACAAACAATTATTAACAAATAATAAAATCAAACTGTTTTAATTGAAAATGTGTTTTAATATTTATTAAGTAATAATTTAATTATTTAAATATATCACAAATTAACAAATAAAAATATCAAACTGGTTTTATAAATGGAATAAAAAATGTTTTTTTAGTATTTATTAACTAATAGTTTAATTATTTAGATATATTAAAAATTAACAAACAATTATTAACAAATAATAAAATCAAACTGTTTTAATTGAAAATGTGTTTTAATATTTATTAACTAATAATTTAATTATTTAAATATATTACAAATTAACAAATAAAAATATCAAACTGGTTTTATAAATGGAATAAAAATGTGTTTTTTTTGCTATTTTTTAATTATTTAGATATATTACAAAGTAACAATTATTAACAAGTAATAAAACTAAACTGTTTTTTTATAAATGGGATGAAAAATCTGTTTTAATATTTATTAACTAATAATGTAATTATTTAAATATATTACAAATCAACAAACAATTATTAACAACTAATAAAATCAAACTGTTTTAATTGAAAATGTGTTTTAATATTTATTAAGTAATAATGTAATTATTTAAATATATTACAAATTAACAAACAATTATTAACAAATAATAAAATCAAACTGTTTTAATTGAAAATGTGTTTTAATATTTATTAACTAATAATTTAATTATTTAAAAATATTACAAATTAACAAACAATTATTAACGAATAATAAAACAAACTGTTTTTTTTATAAATGGACATTTTTCTTTTTCTTTATATTTTCAAAACATTAATTAACAAGTTACGATTAGGATCTAATCTTTTCCTTTTATTAATTAACAAGTTAGGGTTATGATGTAATAATAAGACCAGTGATGAGCATCCATGACTATAATAAATAGGGGAATCCCCTATTTACAATCATCGTCGAAATATGGATGATAAAAACCCCTTTACTTTATATCTGAAGAGAATTATATAAATACAGATATTCTTTAGAGAGGCGAAGGTTCATCAGTTATGCATGTATAACCTTATCATATGGAGACTGTTTCATATTATGTTCATAAGAATGTTGGCAAACTGTTACTCCAAGTATCATTTGTATAGGATTTTCCGTCTCTAAAAAAATACCAATTAAATAGATTTCTCTCTAGTCCTCTAAATAAATAAAAGGATAAAAAGTTGTTTTTTTTTTATGGAAATCGCTCCAGACAAGGCATGAGGCCACTTGATGTAAAGAGCTAACATTATGAAAATAATCTTTCTCTTTATGGAATAATTGTACGTGAGTAAACAACCTTATATCATAAAAAAAAAACTTACAAAAAAAAAAAAGAACGAAATATGATTATCGTAAAGACCGAAGATGCCTATTGGCCTTAGTCTTGGTAGCATTCCAAGTTGATTTTTTCTTTTTAACTAATTGTTATTTCATCTACTTGGGTGAATAGAGCTGTGTAAAGGAAGTTCAAAACCGTTTAAATTATGCAAATAGCATCAGTGGTTCAAAAGTTATAATAATTTAAAGTGCTGAAATTTGTGTTTTTCATTGGACATTTTTCTTTAATAATCCTTATTTTTTAAGTTATTCTTATGAAACTTGGTACTCTTATGTAAAATTATGTGCTCTTTCTGATTATGAAGTCAGATCTCTTTACATTGAGGCATGTTTAAAAAGTTCTATTTTAAAATACGACGTTCATATTTTTATTCAGAATTCGACAGAATGTACGTTTTAAAGAAATTCGCAAGACATTAAAAATTATTAAATATTTACGTATACATCAAAATAATTCTGAAACTATCCTCGATATAGAACTTGATGATTTCCGTCGATATATATTTATCAATTTCGAAATATTCTAAGTTAACTTTGATCGGTAGTATCTTCGTTTCTAATAGTAATAAAAACCCAAAGCACGTGGTTCTCAAACTATTCATCTATGTTTAATTAGCCTGTGCAATCTCAAGAATATCAAATCAACCTTCTGCATTTTAATTTGAATGTAAGGTATGAAAAATAAAAATCATAAAAACAGTTTCCCTTTCTAGTTCGTCAATTTTGGGCGTTTTTTTTCATTTTTGAGTTTGAGTATAAAAATATTTAACGTATAAAGGCACATGAAATTAATAGCATTGTAATGTTTATTTTGTTCTCTTTCCATCCATAAATTCTTTTAAATATTGGACCACAAATAATAGAGATATGACTTAGGTGTGAAATTTTGCCGTTGTCCCACGAAAAGACGTTATCGGCTTGTAATGCTATGAAAAGACCAAGGCTATCGGTAGTAGGGAAACAGTCAGCAGGAAGAGAGTTCCACAAGCTTGCGGTTCTTGGAATGACGCTACTGGAATAGGAAGCTGTATTACAATGAGGTATCAAAACAGCGAATTGATGGAGACCACTAGACCAACGAGTTAAACGAGCTGTAACAAAGGAAGCGGGGAATAGATCACACAATTCTGAAGAACACATACAATAATAGTAAAATAAAAATATACAGTTCGCCCGATTGGTGACAGTTATTAACTGTATTTTTGCCTAATTTTCGATTTTTTAGCGATTTTCGATGCACACGTGGCTTTGAACTCGACACCATCTTAGATACGTAGGTTTTACTACGCTCCGAAGTCATCGATAAAATATATGTAAATAAAAACGCTTAAAACTAATTTAAAACACTAAAAAAAACAAAAAAACTAGCAACATCACATTGATGAAAGAGAGAGGGTGCAGAGAAGAAGAAAGGGTGTGGCCAATCAAATTACAGACACGTCTGATGGTTAAGGGGTGCAATTTAGACGATGATTTTGTAATTGACTTTTCGGGTATTTCCTAGAGTATCTCCAACAAAAGAAAAAAGGAGTGAAAAAAACAAATATTCAAAGAATAACTGTTACCACAAGCAAGAAAGTTTACTTTTCTACCTATCTGCCTGTTTTTTGTGTTTTACAGTATTTTAAAGCGCGTTTATTTACACGTTTTATCGCTTCCTTCTCAGTCTTGTAATTCAAAAATGTCGCCGAAAGTTTCCGTGTGAAAACGCGACGTCGTAAGAACAACTAAAAAAAAATCGAAAATTAAATAAAATATAGGTAATAAAAATATACAATGTTGTTCAATTAATAATGTAATGCCCATGTCGCCGAAAGTTTCCGTGTGAAAACGCGACGTCGGAATAACAACTTCAAAAAATCAAAGTTATACAGTTCGGTTGGATATTAAATTTTCCCCTGATTGATGACAGTTATTAGCTGTATTTTTGTCTAATTTTCGATTTTTTAGCGATTTTCGACGCACACGTGGTTTCGAACTCAACACCATCTTAGATACGTAGATTTTACAACGCTCCGAAGTTATCGATAAAATATGTAAATAAAATCGCTTAAAAATAATTTTAAACACTAAAACGAAATTAGTCAGGTAGGTAGAAAAGTAACTTGAATTGTCTATGGTAACAGTTATTTTAAAAAAATATTTGTTGTTTTTTTTCACCCTTTTTTTCTTCTGTTGGATACTCTAGGAAAACCCCCGACTTTTCTTATTTAGAATCAAAGGGAATTCACTTTTTATTTTCAATAAGATCAGAAGATTCCGAAAAAAAAAAAAATTCATAAAGATTCTGAGATTTCAGAAAATTCCGAAAGATTCCGAATACATCATAAAGATTCATAATAATTCCAGATGATTCCGGAAGATTCCACAAATTTCGAAAGATTCTGAAAGATTCCTAGAGAATCTTTTTAAATTTTTTTATCAGTGGTATCTGTTCTGTTGCCATGATATCATCCTCCTTGGGAGGATGGGGTAGTGTTCGTTAACCATGATACCATCCTCTCAGGCTAGGGTTAGGGTTCAGATTAGCAAATTTATACGACCGGAGGGAGCATACTTTTGTTAGTAATATATTTCTGCAGGATGCCTATATAAACTTTTAATATAAGTTTCTCTGTGTGCTTCTTGTTGACATCAATATTTCTGTGTGTTGATATATATATATATATATATATATATATATATATATTATTGTAAATGTATATGTGTTTTTCTATAATTTCAGTATATGTACATGCGTATGTATATATGAAACGGATAATGATTTTGATGTTTTAATTGCTTTGAGATAATGAGTGAGGTCGAGGATGAGTGGAGGAAGAGAAAATGACTTAAACCCCCTTGTAGACATTGCGTGCGCTTTAAGATGAGAGATAAGGGAGGTGGGAGGTCCTTTTCCCCTCCTCCTCCTCCAGAGATCACTTCATCCCGTCTTCAAACTTTCATACATTCGCCCCTCTCCCCGCATCCTCTTCATCCTCCACGTGTTCTATCCCTCCTTCCTTCGTCTTCTACTTCATCATCGGTAAATACGCAAATCTTCAAAATCATCACTTACTTTCCTTATTCCGTCGACCCATCTTGCTCTATCACCCCACACACACACACCCACACTTCAATTGTCGTTATCCCATCCTCTACCCACCAACAACAGTCTGTTCTGTCTCCCCCCCCCCACCCACCCTCCTCATAAGTACGTTTATTATTGTGTGTGAGGGTGGGGTAAGAGTGAGGGGTAGGCTGTTTTGACTTGATGAATAATAATAATATGAAACTCTTTCGCCAGTACGGTGGAAGACAGGTGTGTGGGTGTCGTCGGCGGCTGTAGTAGTAACGAGTCGGTACCAGTCATCTTCTTCAACATTTTTACTCCATTCCCACTCCCCCTCCCCTCTATCTTAAACTTCTCCGCCCCCTAATTTTCTCTATTCCACCCCGACCCCTTCTTCCTTGTATTGAACATCGAAAGACTGGGGCAAAAATCACCACTAAGTTCTTTTTGTGCGGTAGTAGGGTTAACCTTGTTCTTGTTCGTCGGCAACCCCTCCGCCGCCAGCCCTCGTTCTATAACCATTTTATCGACGAGTGGAGTCAGGCGGTCTCGTTTGTTCTCACTTTTCACTTTCTTTCTCTCTCTTTCACCCTCTCTTCTCTTTTCTTTCTCCCTCTCTTTCTCACTCTCTTATTTCTCTATCGCTCGTTTCTCTCTCTTCTTTGTTTCTCATCCTCCCATTTATTTCCCTCTCTCTTTCATCCTCCCTCTCTTTCACTCCCTCTCTCTTCCCACTTTTCCCTCTTTCTTCTCCATTTCCATCTTTTTTCTCCCCCATCGTCTCTCTCCCCTCTCTTTTATCTCTACGGCCTCATTCTTCTCTCCCTCCCCCTATTTATTCTCTCCCTCCCCCTCTTTCTTCTCTCCCTCCCCCTCTTTCTTCTCTCTCTCTCTTTCTTCTCCCCCTCCCTTCTTTCTCCCCCTCTTTCTTCTCTCTCTCCTCCTTTCCTCTCTCTTTTTCCTCTCTTCTTCCCCCTCCCTCTCCTTATCCTCTTTCCTTTCTCTCTTTATTCTCTCTTTTCTTTCTTTGTCTCTTTTCTTTTCCTCTCTTTTCTTTTTCTTTCTCGCTTTTCTTTTTTTCTCTCTCTCTCTCTCTTTGTGTCTCTTCCTTCTCTTTCACTCTACGCTACTCTGTCTCGCTCTATATCGTTTTTCTGTATTTTGAACCGTCTCTCTCTTTCCTCTGAACCACTACTCCCCCCCCTCTCTCTCCTTACTCTGACCCTCTTTTTCTACTCTGACATTTTTTTCTCTCTCTAACTCTCTCTCTCTCTCTCTCTCCTCTGACCCTCTCACTATCCTCTACCCCCCTCTCTCTCTCACTATTCTGACCCACTCTCTATCTTTTCACTCTCTATCTTCTCACTCTCTATCCCTCTTTCTCTCGTAATCCCTCTAACGCTCCCTCTTTCCCCTCTCCTTCTCACCTTCTCACTCCTCTTCTCCCTCGCTCTCTGTCGCTGTACTTGAGTTAATTATACCACATCTATTGGTAATAAACCAGCGATAATCAGCTGTAGAATGGCTTTCTCAGAATTGTTATCAATTTGTACGGATGGCGGCGGTGGGTGGGGGAGTCGTGCGAGAAAGAAGGGGTGAGGGTCGAACATTATCATCTTCTGTAGAAAGAGCGAAGAAATAGAAAGTTGAGTGTAATGACGAGAGAGTGTGGAGGGGCGGAGGTGGGCATAGAAAGAAGTTAAGAAAGGGAGAATAATTGGCAATTAGTGTACCGGGCGATTACCAAATCCTGGGGAGTAATAGTTAATTACTCCTTTTCAGAATTCGTTGATTCTGCTACTCCGTTTAGAAGACAAAACTTTTGTTTTCTTATATCTTTCTTTGGCTTTCTTCATCACTTCCTTAGTTCACTCTCTCTTTCTTTCTTTTTTTTTTTTTGGTAATTATTTCTTTTTATACGAAAAAAATGTTTTTTCGTCATTTCTTTATCTTTCGGTTTGTTTAAATTTCGTGTTCTCTTTTTCTTCTTCTCTTTTCTTATCGTTTTCTTCTTCACCCCCTCCCCCCTTAGTTATTTTTCTTTATCTCTTTTATTTGTTTTTCTTACTTTCTTTGACAATAACGTTATTTATTTAGACATTATTTTCTCGAAATCTTTGTTTCTCTCTCTCTCTCTCCCTCTCTCTCTCTTTCTCTCTCTCGTACATTCTCGTTTTCGTACCGTTTCTCTCCCCCACCTTTTAATAGTCTCTCCTTCACACCCATTCTCTACTCTCTCTCTCCCCCCCCTCTCTCTCTCTCACATACTCTGTCTCTCTCACATACTCTCTCCTACACATTCTCTCTCTCTTTCTCTCTCACGCATATACTCTCTCGTACCCCTTTCTTCTCTCGTACCCCTTCCTTCTCTCGTACTCCTCCCTCTCTCGTATCCCCTCTCTTTCGTATATCCCTTCTCTTTCGTATCTCCACTTTCTCTCTCGTATCTCCTCTCTCTCTTTCTCGTACCCTCCCCCTCTCTCTTTCTCTCTCGTACCATCCTATCTCTCGTACCCTCTCTCTCTCGCACCCTCCTCTCTCTCTCTCTCGCTCTCTCTCTCTCTTTCTCTCGTACCCTCCTTTCTCTTTTTCTCGTACCCTCCTCTCTCTCTCGTACCTCCTATCTCTCTCCCTCTCTCTTCTATCCCTCTCCCTTTCTCGTACCCTCTCTCCCACCTCTTTCTCTTTCTCTCTTTCTCGTAGCCCTATCTCTCTCTCCTTTGCACCCCTCTTTCTCACGTACACTCACACGTTTCCTCTTTCTCCTTCTTCATTCCTCCAATCCGCAACCCCCACCAGTCCCATTCTTTCTCTTTTTACTTCATTCTATTTATTTCCTCATTCTTTATCGCACCCCGCCGCCCCCTTCTTTTTTTCATTTCCTTTTTTCATTTCTTTTCTTGTGAAACGCAAAGGCAAAACTAGAAAGGAAATTAAAAAAAAGAGGAAGCCTTCCTTTGATAAAAGGAAACAAATTAATCGGCGCCATTATCTTCCTGTAAAATTTGTACGCGCAACAACCCGACCATTCAAGACGACCAACAAAGATTATTATTTCATTAATATCAATTTTTCAGCTTTTCTTTTTACCGTTAAAATTAATTTTCTTAACCTTTCAATGCCATACAATATTATCTGCTGTAAACATACTTTAAATTAACATGTTCACACACACACACACACACACACACACACACACACACACACACACACACACACTAATCACGTTGACACACCGGTTTCCCCGCCGAAGTCAAGCGACGTTGAGTCTGGTCAGTACTGAAATGGGTGACCATTTGAGAATACCAGGTGCTCCATGTAAAACCTAGTGGCCTTGCAAGCTGAGAGCCGGCTAGCAATATCCAAATGCAGCAAATAGTCCTGTGCCGTTCGTTGTGATCTACACCGACTAGGCACTGGCCGGCGATGACAATTCTATTTCAGGTTATATTTACATTGTAACATACTGTGATCCCGATTTTTTTTTATATATGTAAATTGATTCACACATTCTGTTTTTAATCAGTGTTTTTTTTTCTTTCTTTTAATTTTAAAATAATGATAATTTACCAATGTACGGTCGGATACTTTTTTTTACAGTGAAATGTTTTCATATCTCCCCAGAAACTTATTTTTACTTAACATCATGTTTTAGCTAAATTAAAAAGAAAAAAAAGTATAGCATGTTTAATTGTACACGCGAAACGTGAAAAGAAAACCCCAAGTCGACCAAAAAAAGAAACATGGCCGATACATAAATAAATCACGAAGGCAGATAACTCATGTATTTTCTCGTAAGGGACAGAGTTAACGAGTTGCCATGACCTGTAGGTAATTAAAATTAAAGAAAACTATTTACTATTATTTTATTTTCTAAAAATATTATGAATTTTACAAACACAATTTAATTTAAAGGGGCGGTTAGAATCTTAAAAAGATCTCTCGGCTGAAGTGTCTGAAATAGTGGGTGAATGTCTCGCATCCTGTAGGATGTTCTATCCCCAGCAAAAACAAAAAGATAAGAAAATTTTTAAAAAAAATGAATAAGGAGTTTGAATTACCTACTAGACACCACCCTCGAGTGTCTTCGGTCTCTCTGTACAAGGGTTTGTCAGGACAACCTGACATGGGGATACTTCACCCTACAAGTAAACCATGACCAAATATTCAAAATAACATGGTATTCGAAGCACATATAGGATATTTTCGGTATTAGTATATACTCGTTCATATGAGGAATAGTGCACCTTCTCCTAGTGATGTTACCTGAAGTAACAACACTTAGCTGGGTACTCCACCAGACTAGATGAATTCTTGTCCTGAAATCCGGCAAGACCAAAAGACCACAATAAAGATATACTATAACATAGTTAACTGGTCAATTGGGGAGAGGAAAACTGATGTTCTTAACTTCTTTACGAACTCAAGGTGTGACAAGTAAAGGAGAACTAACTTCGAGTGAAATAAAATGAAACTAAACAAATGAATAGACACAATCTTCGAGTGTCTTCGGTCTCTCTGTACAAGGGTTTGTCAGGACAACCTGACATGAGGATACTTCCCCTACAAGTAAACCCTGACCAAATATTCAAAATAACATAGTATTTGAAGCCCAAATAACATCCCCTCGACACGGCTATACACTGGTTTGTGCGAGGAATGATACATCTTCTCTTAGTGTTGTTCCTTTAAGTAACAGCACTAAGCTGGATATTCCACCAGACTAAATGAATTCTTGTACTGGAATCCGGTAAGACCAAGAGACCAAAAAGAAAGATATACTGTGACATAATTAACTGGTCAATTGGGGAGAGGAAAATTAACGTTCTTGACTTCTTTATTAACTCAACGTTGGAGAGATAAAGAGAACTTTAATCGAACATATGCATATCTATGTATCTTATATAGAGATCGAGTGAAGTAAAAGGAAACAAAGAAATGGAATATTTTATTTATATAGATTGGAAGAGCATTTTAAGAGGCATAACATTCTAAACTGAAAGAAATAGGAAGTAATATACACCATAAAGTATTATTATTATTTGTACTCACTAGGAGTTCTCACACAGATCATCGTCAGTGATTGCTTACCGACAACAACCAGTTGTATTTCCTGGAGTCTGAGTGACAACAAGTCTCCCCAGATTTCCAGTATTCTTCACCTCTTTTCGATAACGATGCGGTATCGCAACAGCCTCTTACCATTGATTTCTTGCTGGTAAAGACAATTGGTCTTCTCTGGGATTTGGGTGGCAGCATTCTCTGCACTTTTCCAGTGGTGGTCTGGTTTGTGCTGCCCCCCCTCGGTCTTCTCATCCTCCTCGACCCTCTACAAATATTTTGTCTGGTGTCAGCCTAAGCTGGCACCATTTTTTAATATTTTTAAATTAAATTTTTTGGGGGGTTGGGTGTGGTGAGGAGAGAAGGGGGAGAGCTTATGGTGCTTCTTGTAATTTCTGTTCCTTGGTTCATTTTTGTGTGGTGATAGCTGAGGCCGGTGTGTAATTTATTGGAGATGGGGGGGAAGATTATGAAGTGCTGTTTCTTGCAGTTTCTGTTCCTTGGTTCGTGTTGTGGTGTTCTTCGTGTGGTTTTGTTGTCTCCCTGTTGTAAATTCCTTGTGACTGGTTACCCATTGTAGTTTATGCTGGTTGGTTTCCTCATTCGAGGATTTTCCTTAAGATTGCAGCTGTTTTGATCATTACCGTCCTTTGTATGGTTTCGATGGTCCCTTTGATTCCAATTTCTCCCAGTCTTTTCTCCAGGTTTTCTTTGGATTGCTCCTAGTACTCCTACGATTATTGGTATTATACTAACTTTCGTCATGCTCAATATTCCTTTCAGTTCTCTGGCTAGTTCTGTGTATTTACTTCGTTTTTCCGTGTCTTTGATCTTCACTCTGTGGACTGCTGGAACGGTGAAGTCTACGATTTTACAAGATTTTTCCTTCTTTTCGATAATTATAACATCCAGTCTCCTTGCTTGTATGAATTTATCTGTTTGTATATCCATATCCCAGTAGATTTTGTGTTTTTCGTTTTCTAGTACTGTTTAGTGTTTATGTTTGTACCATTTGTCTGCGTATTCAAAATTCAATTGTTTGCCCAGTTCCCGGTGTACTGCTTTCCCCACACAGTCATGTCTGTTCTTGTATTCTTTTTGGGCAAGTTTGCTACATTCACTTTTTATTGTTTCGTCTCTTTGTCTGCACAGTCTGTATTTATTGTTTTCCTGGGTTTTATCTATTTTAGCTTTAATGTAGTTTGTCCTAATCGCATTGTTCTGTGCAGCCATCAGTAAAGATTCCGTTTCTCTGTTCAAGTTTCCTTTTCTTAGCCATGTCTAGCTATTTTCGTTGGTTTCTTCTCTTGTGAGTCTTATGAAGCGTCCATGTAGTTGTTTTTCTTCCCATTTTTCTTTTCTTGTCTGTTTGTGTCCAGTTTCAATGCTTCCTGCGTTGTTCATTGGGATGGTATCTCTTGCTGCGGTGATCAGCCTTTCTGTGTTCTGGTTTATGTATTTCTCCAGCTCTTTTTTAGTGTCGTCTACACAGTCTTCTATACTTACCAGTCCTCTTCCCCCTTCGTTTCTCTTCACGTAGAGTCTGTTTGTATCGTCTTTTGGATGTAGTGCATTGTGCATAGTCATTAATTTTCTAGTCCTCTGGTCAAGGTGCCTGAGTTTTTCTTTAGTCCAGCTTATGAATGGTCCAGAATATCTTATTAGTGATACTGCCCAGGTATTTATTCCTTTGATTAGGTTTCTGCTCTACACTTTTGTTTCTAAGAGCTTTCTTGTTCTTCTGAGGTATTCTTTTCCAATCTTCTCTTTCATTTCTGTTGATTTGATTGTGTCTACTTCCAAAACTCCCAAATATTTATAGCTGTCTTGTTCGCCTAGCGCCCTCATCTGCTCTTGATTGGGTAGTTCCATGCCCTCAGTCGTCTCCAGCTTTCCTTTTTTAATCTCTAGCAATTCACACTTTTCTATTCCGAATTCCATTTGAATGTTCTGACTGAAGATTCTGGTCGTATTTATCAGCTTTTCCATTTCCGTTTTGCTTTTTGCAAATAGCTTCAGGTCGTCCATATACGTGAGATGGTTTATTCGTTGTTCTCTGCCTGTGAACTTGTATCCGGCATCACATTTCCTGAGTATGTAATTGAGTGGCATCATGGCTATGATAAACTGTAGTGGTGATAGGGAGTCTCCTTGGAAAATGCCTCTCTGTATTTGTATCTCTGTCAAGTGTTATCCTCCAGCTGTTAGTTCTAATCTCCATGTTTCCATGGCTTTCTTGATGAGATTAATAATCCTGTCGGGTATCTTGTACATTTTTAAGCATTCAATTATCCATGCTTGAGGGATTCTGTCATATGTTTTCTTGTAGTCAATCAATTATTATTATTATTTACTCACTCACTAGGAGTTTTCACACAAGTCATCAGTGATTACTCAGTGATGATGACTGGTGGTGTCTGCTGGAGTCTGAGTGACTTATTATTCATTTATTTATTCAGAATTCTCACACGAGTCATTATCAGTGATTGCTCACTGACAATAAAAAAATGGTGTTCCCTGGAGTCTGAGTGACAACAAGTCACCCCAGATTTCCGACCTTCTCGGCCTCTTTTGATAACTGTCGCAAATAATTTTGCGTCATTGCAACAACCGTTTATTATTATTATTATTATTATTATTTGTACTCTCTAGGAGTTCTACCACAGGTCATGATCAGTGATTGCTCACTAATAATAACCTATGTTGTTCTAAGTGACAACAAGTCTCCACATGTTTCCAGAACTCTCCACCTCTTTTTGATAACCATTGCTAATGATTTTGCGGTATCGCAACTGCCGCTAACCATTGATTTCTCGCTGGTAAGCACCATTAGTCTTCTCTGGGATTTGGGCGGCTTCACGACTATTTTGTGTGGTATCAGCCGAGGTTTGTGCCATCACTTTTTTTTTTGGCGGGGGGGGGGGGCAGTTTATGAAAATTTCTTGCAGTTTCTGTTTCTTTGTGTTCATTTAGTGGTGTTCTGGATCTGGTTTTGTTCCTCCTGTGATTTTGTTTTCTTCCTATTGTAACTTCCATGTGACTGGTTACCTTTCGTAGCTTATACTGGTTGGTTTCCGCATTCGAGGATTTTCCTAAGATTGCGACTGTTTTAATTGTTGCCGTCCTTTGTATGGTCTCAGTGATCCATTTGATTTCAATTTCTCTCAATCTTTTTTTCTAGTTTTTTGGGGGTTGTTCCTAGTGCTTCTGCAATTATTGGTATTATATTGACTTTCTTTATGCTCCATATCCCTTTCAATTCTCTGGCAAGTTCCATGTATTTGCTTCGTTTTTCTGTTTGTTAATTATTATTATTATTACTATTACTATTATTACTACTACTACTACTACTACTACTAACAAATATATACACCCTCCAGTCGCATATTTTTTACTAGTTGTTTTATTTAATTGCTCAGTAAAATGTGTTTGTTTGTTTTGTTTTTTTTTACAAAAAAAAACAAAACAAAGAAAATCAGTCTATCCTTTATTTTAATAAATAAAACACAGAATAATAAAAAATATAGTTTTTAAACAAAATTTACCCTTTACGGCGTAAAATGTAAAACAAAAAATCCTAAACTCACTTAAGGTCGTAAAAAGATAATAATATTTGAAGTTTTTCAAATCGAAAAAAAAAGGTGTACCGGAAATAAAATCAACAATTAAAATAATAAAATACAGTTAACACGATTCTAAATTCAGTTATTTAATTGTTTAGTAAAATGTGTTTGTTTGTTTTTTACAAAAAATAGTAATTCTTAAATCAATTATTTTTTAAATTAAACAATTTGATTCAATAAATTTGTGCTTTAAAACATAATTTCTAATAAGATTTAAAAACAAACAAACTCGAAACGTTTTGATAAAAAATCAAAGTAAATATATGATTTTTAAGCGACTTGTACGAAAAATCTCAGAGAATGTGTTATTTACATATTATTAATTAAATAACGCGCTCCTGTCTTATGTCCATCTCTCTCTCTCTCTCTCTCTCTCTCTCTCTCTCTCTCTCTCTCTCTTAAAATAGAACTTTGTGTGCGTTCGAAATAGAACGTTATGCTTAATAATCAGAGGCCGGATTACGAAATGTTGGAGTGGACGCCGGCTTTTCCATCATATTTCATTACAATCTAATTTAATTACGTAACTCAATTATATAGATTTAAAAAATCCAATGTCTTTACTTAATTCTATTTATAATTTTTATTAAGATTATTATCGAGGAAAATATTTTAAATACATCTGGAAAACTGAAACCCCAATCATGAGTGTATATTTAGAAATATTAATTAATTAGAAGCTTTGAAACAAATTAATTATGTAAATTTGAAAGACGCGTGATGTTTGAGAAAGTTTTGGAATGGTATATATAGGAGCTGATATGTAGATATAAAAAGAGAGCGATCAAAACTAATAATATAGTTTCGGCTTCAGACAAACAGATACATAATCTCTATTATTAATAGATATATTTTATAATGAATTCATTTGGTTTATAACTGGTTATGAATAGAGACTAAATTAAAACTAAGAAATGTGTGTTACTCGACAATGTAGAAAATCATGTAACGACGTTTACACAACTGACACTATTAAGAAACAATATCTATATTAATAAAGTTATAATATTGTGTGTTTTCGTTTCTCGCCAATACGTGACTTACACATTACTAGTGCATTAATCGAGTATTTATTCTAAAAAAGAAATTAGATAGCATAAAATAAAACTTTAAAAAAATATCCTATTAAAAAAAAAAAAAAACTAAATTAAATTCACCAGAATGCATTTCGGTTTCTTCGTAAAAAAGTCAGCCATTTGAATATTTTGTTAACAGTCGAAAAAAAAAAGATTACATTATTTTGTAACCCTTTTTAATGGAATTGGTAAGCCTTTAAACTGTCGAATAGAAAGTCATTTAAACTGGCTTTAACATTCTTCATGTATCCTCATTTAATTTAAGATTGAAAGTTTTGGGAAACTATTTTCAAATTGTTTTAATCTTTAAAACAATTTTAGTTATAGTTTTATAAGAATTTAGTTAAATTTAGTTAAATTTGATGATCAAACGATACGGCAATAATTTAATTTAACTGTCAAAATACTATTTTACAAAAGAGTAATAATAATCTGTTAAAAAAATGCCACAATTAATTAATAGAAAATCGAAAGAAAAAGAAGAAAAAAAGACTCACGGTTATCAGGTGTAGTATCTGTTGTAGTGCTGAGAGATCCTTCTAGACTAAGACAATTTTAATTTTTGTTCCAATCCAGAATACCCCTTTTGTCTAACATTGACCTCGCGAAAACGCAAATAAATAGGGACTCGTGGTCATCACCTAATTATAATATTATTAGTATTCAATTTGTACAGTTGTGAATTTCTTCTATAGAGATCCAACATCGAAATCGCAGAATGGTAAAAAAATGATTTACTTTATATTTACATTGTTTCTTTATAGTGTCTTCTGGGAAAACGGCTGTACCTGATTTTCTTATTTATAGAGCAACACGAATGTCTGATTTTCAATTTAGTCCCTATTTATAAAATTGTATGATAAATGAATTCAGAATAATTATAATAATAATAATAATAGAAATAATATTATTAACTATATTAATAATAGTAATAATAATTACTAATAATAGTAGTACTAACTAATAATAGTAATGATAATAGTAATGATAATTACCAGTAATAGAAATACTAACTATATTAACAATAGTAATAATAATTACTAATAATAGTAGTACTAACAATATTAATAATAGTAATGATAATTACTAGTAATAGTAGTAACAATATTAGTAATAGTAATGATAATTACCAGTAATAGAAATACTAACAATATTAATAGTAATAATAATTACTAATAATAGTAGTACTAACAATATTAATAATAGTAATGATAATTACTAGTAATAGTAGTAACAATATTAGTAATAGTAATGATAATTACCAGTAATAGAAATACTAACAATATTAATAATAGTAATGATAATTACTAGTAATAGTAGTAGTAACAATATTAATAATAGTAATAATAATTAATAGTAATAGTAACAATATTAATAATAGTAATTATAATTAATAGTAATAGTAACAATATTAATCATAGTAATAATAATTACCAGTAATAGTAGTAGTAATAATATTAATAATAGTAATCATTGCTAGTAATAGTAGTAGTAACAATATTAATAATAGTAATCATTGCTAGTATTAGTAGTAGTAACAATATTAATAATAATAATTGCTAGTAATAGTAGTAGTAACAGTATTAAAAGTAGCAGTTAGAATTACTAGTAGTAGTAACAGTATTAATAATAGTAGTTATACTTACTAGTAGTAATAGTTGGTGAGCAGCGACAGCCATTAGGGTGCAGTTCGAGAAGAGCATGCAGGGTACTCTGAACAGCTCTTTTAGATAATTCAAACTTCGTATGCTATAAGAATATTTTGATTTCTTTTTTTACTTACGATTGAGACGTTATTTTATATGAATATTAATGCGAACACTGATGAAGCATAATTCTTGTCGTCATTTTTTACAGGTGGTATACACTCATAAAAATTATAGATCAGACTTATATCATACTGTGATTTAATTATAATTACGGAGCAAATAAAACTTACACACGTTTCTGGAAAATTCAGAACGCATCCAAGTTGTCTGTCGCAGTAATATGCCGTCTTAAGATTCTGTTGGCAAATGCAAACCATACAATATTAAGGTGATAATTCATGCAAATAATCTTTCAGAAAAGTACCAAGAATGTCAATGTCGAAATAGAGATGACACAAGCCAAAACTTGATTCTCAAAATATTCTTAAGTCGAATGTCTAGAAAAAAACTGAACTGTCATTTTTTTTATAGCTCCATTGCAATTTTGAAATAACGCTTTAAAGCTTTAAATATTAAATATTGAACTTTATTTTTGCTTTGGAAATTGATTCTCATTAGAATCGATCTTGACTATATTACAAGAATTGTTTTTTTTATTATTAAAGAGATTTGCAGTCGTCGTGACGGAAAAGGTCGAATCATCTTTTTCTCCGGCCCTTTGGCTGAGAACGGAGAAAGTCGAATCGAGTCCCGACTTTTACCGAAATATACAAATAAAAAAGCTGCTTTTTATTGGCGGACAACTATTTTTCAATGAATTAGAAAAATCAAGTTCCGACTTTTACATAATGTTTTGGATACCTTATTACTTTTACAACTTTTCATTTGGAATTGTTTGGATACTTTTTCATTTACATTTACTTAAAGGGTTAGATTTAGGGTAAAAAAAAAACTAGTCCGGTTCGTATAGCGTAAAAGTACCGACACAGCATTACAGAATACACTTAAATACAAGATAAAATCAACAGTTTCTTCCAATAAGTAAGTAACTTCTTCGCAAAAAAAAAAAAATAAATAAATAAAAAAGGCTAATAATGCATTCTTTTTTTGTTCGGTGAAGTTCGTTAACGTTCGCCAGTCTCCGGCGAAACTTGGAATTGATGACGTAAGTACTGAAATTTTCTTGGATACCTATTCCTAAAAAGTACCGATATTTAAGTACAATAAACATGGTCATATACGGTTCAGGTCTGGGAACAGGAGTACATTCTCGTGGGAGAGGGGGGGGGGGGTTCAGAGTGAGTCTGCTAATGTAGGAATAAGCTGTTTAACGATAACTTAATACCGAAATATACAAATAAAAAAGCCGCTCTTTATTGGCAGACGACTATTTTTCAATGAATTAGAAAGATCACATTCTGACTTTTACATAATTTCTTGGATACTCTTATTACTTTTGCAACTTTTCATTTGGAATTGTTTGGATACTTTTTCATTTACTGAAAGGGTTAGAGCAAAAAATAGTTTGGTTCGTATTGTGTAGAAGTACCGAAACACTACAGAATACACTTAAATACAAGATAAAATCCACAATTTATTTCGTTAAATAACTTGGAAAAAAAAAGTACAGAAAAAGACTAATAATACATTCAGTTTATTCGGTGAAGTTCGTTAACATTCGCCAGTCTCGGAAGTCTCCGATGAAACTCAGGATGAATGACGAAAGCACTAAAAACTTTCTTGGATACTTATTTCTAAATAGTACCAAATAAAGAATCCTAGTCTCTTCCAGACACCTAGATTAAACTGAAACTTCAGCTATAAAATATGTTTAAACAATTGTCGATTATTGGATTTGATGTGCTGCCAATGTAACCTGATTATACTCGTATATTTGGAAAATAAAATATAAAATGTACCTTTTGAAATTTCACTTGTTTATTATGGATTTATTTAAAACTAACTGTATGTAACGAATATATCCATAGCAACACTCTGGTTTATTTGTCCTTTTGGCTAGGAGCAAAGTTCTCTCACTCCCCCATTGTACTCGAATGAATTTATGTGTATATATTTAAAAATATTAAAATTTCAAACAAATTTAAGGATATCTTAAGTAGAATGTCCTCTAGAGTAAATGTGGTATTGTGGTAACTGAGACGATTCTAATTAAGAGTAGTAGATATATTTTTTTATCACTTTTGACCAAGGATTTTCACCCCATTTTTTATGGTCTTGTGCTTAAATTAAATGTAAACTTTGTATGTCTTCTGCAAATAAATAATGAAAAGTGTAGTATCTGTTCCGATGCAACACTTCATCTGTTCTGTCCTCGGTCAGTGAAGAAATCCTTCTAGACTGAAGCAATTTTTATTTTTGTCCCAATCCAGAGTTCCCCTTTTGGGGGTAGCTGAATTTCCCCTCCACATTTAAAAAACAGACCATGTGTCTAACTTTGCCCTCGTGGGGAGGCAAGTAAATGGGAACTATATCTACCTATGCACAGCTGTTTCACACGAGTCTTTACTATCATTTTTGTTTTGCGTTTTTTTTTTAAATCATGCTGTTATTTATTTTTTGTCTTTTTAGCAAATTATTTGCTTCTTGAATAACACTGTGGCGATTCTGCTGTTTCACAGTGACATTAAAATATTTAAAGAAATGTATAAACTTTGTTATCTACTTACGCTTTAGCTGAAAATAAGATTGTACAGAAAGAAATTATGCAAATTCATCCAGTATTTATCAAATTATAAAAAAGGGGAAAAGTCGATTTTACGTATCGTTAGACATTTTGTAGGCAAGGGAGATAACTCGTTTTTTTTTTTAGATTGAAAGATACAATATGGTGACTATCGCTAAAAATCGTTTTCTATTTTTAATTTAATAAAT
>OY744550.1:47198736-47223736 GCA_963556195.1 Sepiola atlantica
TATGACGGCTGTCTATTGTTGCCCGCCTGCTTGTCGTAAATAGGATTTATTTTTCATCACGGTGTTTAACGCTTGGAATTGGCCTCATTTGTTCGATCGTTCGGAATTGAAATTAAAGGTAACTCTTGTGTCGGAGTTCGAATCGTGCGACTGATTTGAACAGCTATTTCTTCACTGATGATTTCACAAGAATGAAGCGTATACGTAAGTAGATGATAATTAAATATTTATTATTAAGTAATTATATATAAAATTTAGACTTTTGAAGTCAATTTCTTAAAGGTGTCCAATGCATGCCAGCAATATAAACGAATGTTAAACTGAATATGATGATGATGATGATAATGATGTTAATGATGATGATGATGATAATGATGTTAATGATGATAATGATGATAATGATGATAATGATGTTGAAAGCCAAACAGACAATGCGATTATTTTTTTTTTTAATAAATTATTTAATTTACTTTAAAAACTTGAATTTTTTCTCAGTTTTTTTTTTCTTCTTCTTGACATATTAGTCTCTTAATGATAGAAATTCGTTCGATGGTTGTTGACGGTTGAAGTTCAAATGTCGATGTGAGGTTACGTTGGTGGCGTGTGTTGAGCTAATGAAATATAGTCCCACTCTTGAAACATTGCTGATATTTTAATAACATTTAGAAATTGTTAAAAGCCAAACAGATAATGCGACTTTTTTGTTCAAATAAAACATTGATTTACTGTTAAAACTTTAATCTGTGACGTAAGACGTCATAAATAAAAGTTTTTTTAGTAACTGAATAATTTTTGTATTTTTTAAATCGCATTATTTCTTTGGCTTTCAACAATTTCTAAATGTTATTCGAATATCAGCAATGTTTCAAGAGTTGAACTATATTTCGATACATATATTTTTATTGCATTGTTCCTTTAATCTGCATATATGTAGTCAAAAATGTTTGTATACATAAACACACCGGTTTCAAATCTCATTAGGTCTAGCCACACTGATGAGTCGTAGAGACGATGAAACAGGTGTCTGTTGATATATATATATATATATATTATTATTATTATTATTATTATTATTATTATTATTATTTTTATTATTATAGTCTAGTGGTTATAACGCTAGTCTACGAATATTAAGACCGAAGGTTCGGTCCCTGCCCGGTGAGGCATGCTGATGACGGCGTATAGCCAGAGACGCGCGACAATGTCTAACTTTTGTGCATGCAAAAGTTAATTTGTAAATTAATTATAAAAATCTGTATATAATAAATTGGTTTATAAAGTAATTAATTAATTAAAACAAATCTATATATACAATTGATGACTCGTTTAAGGGTGAATTAAAAAAGTAAAACTGCGCTCATCTGCATATTCTTAAATAATAAAAACAAAACGCTCAGGGTAGCGAAAACTAGGAACGCACCGTAAAAAAACACCGGTCGCTATCGCCAAAAAAACAAAACAATAACAAATAATCTACGTACATAATATATATATATATATATATATATATATATATATATATATATATATATATATATATATATATATATATATATATATATATATCTTTCGCTGATTTACCGTGTTGTTGATAACGGCCGTGTGGGATAAGACATCGGAATTTGAGTTTGAAACATGACTCGTGTTCCGGGGTTCAAGTCCTGCACCAGGTATGAATAATCATCTCTACACTGAGGATTCCCGAAAGGATGAAAGGTGTACGTATGTAGATAAAACAAATCTATTGGTAATGGATATTATGTATCTGTCTGTCTGAAGCCGAAGCTATATCATTAGTTTTGATCCCTTTCTTTTTATATCTACTTATCAGCTCCTATATATACCCATTCCAAAACTTCCCCAAACATCACGCGTCTTTTAAATTTACATAATTAATTTGTTTTAAAGCTTCTGATGAATTAATATTTCTAAATATACACTCATGATTGCTTTTTTTTAGATTTCCAGATGTATTTAAAATATTTTCCTCGATAATAATCTTAGTAAAAATTATAAATCGAATTAATTAAAGACATTGTTTTTTTAAATCTATATAATTGAGTTACGTAATCAAATTAGAGTGCAATGAAATATGATGGAACAACCGGCGTCCACTCTAACATTTCGTTACCCGCCCTTAGATTATTAAGTATAACGTTCTATTTCGAACACCCAGAAAGTTCTATTTTAAGAAAAAGAGAGAGAGAGAGAGGGAGAAAAGAGAGAGAGAGAGAGAGATTGACACAAGACAGGGCCGCGTTATTTTATTAATAACATGTAAAAAACACATTCTCTGAGATTTATCGTACAAGTCGCCCAAAAATCATATTTACTTTTTTTTTTATTAAAACGTTTCGGATGTTTTTTTTTTTAAATCTTATTAGAAATTATGTTTTAAAGCACAAATTCATTGAATCAAATTGTTTAATTTAAAAAATAATTGGTAAAAATTATTTTTTTTTGTAAAAAAAAACAAACAAATTTTACTGAGCAATTAAATAACTGAATTTAGATTCGTGTTCACTGTATTTATTTTTTTAATTGTTGATTTTATTTTAGGTACACCTTTTTTTTCGATTTGAAAAACTTCAAATATTATTATTTTTTTACGACCGTAAGTCAGTTTAGGATTAAAATATTGTTATCACTCGAGGCTCATTTTGGTAGACGTATACAACACGTTGGCAAAGGGGCATCAATTTACGTTAAGGTTGCATAGCGAACTGAACCCCCTTCTAAAATCTAAACAGGTAAGTTTAGACATTTTTTTCTTTTGATAATCTGAATTTTTGTTGCTTAATCGATAGTAATCCGAAAAAAAATTGTATAAAGATTTTAGACTTGAGGGTGGGTCATCTATAGGTCCGCCAAATATAAACTTTGTTACGCCGTCTTCTGAAACAATAAAATAACTTCCAGTTAACAACTTTCTTTTATTTATTGAAGAGAATTTAAACATTTTGTTTTCTAAACACTTTCTCTGCGGTTACCTTTTACTTAGTTTAAAATGTAATGTATGTAATACGTAACTTTAAACAACTTTTTAAAAATATGCGACGTCGCTCCTCATCTGGGGGCATCACATTAGTGAAGGTAAAATTATTCCCAACTAGCATTAAGTTAAAATTCTCTTCCATATAATGAATTGAATTTGTTCAAGAAAAAGCATCGCAAATAAATTAAATTAATCTCATATAATACATATATATATATATATATATATATATATATATATATATATATATATATTATTTCATGTATCCACATAAAATGCTATAAGGAGATATAATTTTTTATGTATCAATTTTCAGTATTTACTTCAACAGTGCTCGATACGTGAATAGAGCTCGGTAGTAAGTTATGAATATATATATATATATATATATATATATATATATATATATATATGATGTTACTTCATTGCAACCCGTGTTTATCCGAATCTAAATAAGAACTTACCTTCAATATAAGAAACGTCTGACCATTGCCTCCCATCTGCATGAAACCCGTTGTAATGTTGGATCTCTGATGCGTGTTATAACTTTTTAAATTGTATAAGCTCTATAAAATCACGTACGAATAATATCCCTTTATTTTTTAAAGTTAAAGTTTCTATTCTAGTATATAGTAATATAATTGTGTGACCACTTCTTGTGCGTGTGTTTGCATTTCTCGTGTCAACGTAACTTTGATAAATACACATTGAACTATTTTTTTTTATTTACTGTTAATCGAATATTTATTGAAAGCAAAAACGCAATAACATAAAATTAAATGATTTTTTTTTTAAATTCTATGTAAAAACTAATTTAATTACAAATTTAAATCAAGCAAAATGCATTTCCGTTACTTTGTAAATAAAAAAGGGCGATTTTCTTGGCCTTTTGGCCAAGATCAAAGTGTAGTATCTGTTCCGATGGATACTACACCCCAATAGACCGGTATCGTCTTGGCCTTCGGGTCTTGATTCCGCCGGTCTGTGGGGTTGTCCTGTGCAGTTCTATGATGTCCACCCTCCCAGGCTTTGGGGTGGAGTAAGTTTATTGCTTACTGCCTGGGGCGCCCCTACCGGGGAATGCCGACGGGGCTCCCCAGGCAATTTTTGTAGGCCAGAGTGCTCATCTTCTCGGGCGCTGGCTTTTCAAATCCCACTTTCCTGACCTTGTGTCACATCTTACCGCTGTGGGAGGAAAATAAATATTAAAAAAACAGCCATTTTTATCATTTGTTAGTAGTTGGAAAAAAACAAACGGATAAATTACTTTGTGACTCTTCGAAATTTAAAATGAATTTGGAAGCATTTAAACTGTCAAATAAAAAGTCATTTATACTAGCTTAACAAAACTTAGGAAATCCTCATTTAATCAAAAGATCGAAAGTTTTGGAAGATACTTACATCCAATCATTTTATGAATAAAGAGTAAAACAACAATTAATTTAACAACAATTATATCTATAACAGTCTGGTTTAATTAATAATTGGCTTAGAAGCATCACAACCGTGTCGCCGACCTCCCGTTCTAACATGAGTCCCAAACCAGACCGGTGTAGTCTGGAAAATGTCATCTGTATATTTTTGGTCAGAAATATTTGTTGATTAAAACTAAAACGTTGCCTATCACACAAATCGGATTTTTTAAAATCCACTCTTAACATGGAAAATGCGGGGGGGGGGGGGTAATGGCATCGCCACCATCGTATTTTTAGGAAAAATAAAAATGATGTTATGTACAGACAAACTTTCTTTTTTTTTAAATTTTATTTTACGGCTCAACAAATTTCGGTGAAGCTACAGAATAGTTAACAAAAGCACCACCCCACCCTCCCTCTCCATGTTAAGAATGAATTTCTAAAAATCCGATTTGTGTGATAGGCTTAGTAAAAACTTTCCAAGAATTTAACATTTTAGTTTTAATAAAAAAAAATAATATTGAAAGCATTTTGCTGTTCTTATTTGTTGACCAAAAATATACAGACGACATTTTCCGGACTACACCGGTCTCATGTTAAAACGTAGTTCGGTGGCACGGTTGTGATGCTTCTAAGCCTAATAATTTAATTACGAAACTATGTGCTAATAATTAAAGGTAACTTTCACAATCCTATTTAAAAATTAAAAATAATTTAGTAAAAAAAACTGCATAGTTAAAAAAGAAACGAAAATGAAAGTAAAAAAGACTCCCTGGCAACGCCGGGTAGTGACAGCTCGTAGTCTGTCTTTGTTTTATTTTTTTACTTCAATCAAAGTTCTCACCAATCAAGGGGCCCCTTCCTGGGGTTAACACTTGATCTGTATATGAGATACATAGATATTCAAATATTCTATTAAAGTTCTCCTTTATTTCTCAAACGTTGAGTTTGTAAAGAAGTTCAGAACATTAATTTTTCTTTCCCTGATCGACCAATTTACTATGTTATAGTATATCTTTCTTGTGGTCTTTTTTTATGGAAATTACCCCCAGACAAGGCATGAAGCCACTTGATGTAAGGAGCTAAAAAGAAATACTACTTCAAGGTTAAAAGTATCCAACCATAAGTGAGAGATGGATAGATTCCACCCAGAAAACAGCAATTCTTTCCCCTTTGTCAGAAACATCGCACATGGTATGTGAGAACTAAAGGACAAAAAAAGAGAAGCGATAGTTACGATGCTGCTGAAGGTAAACCTAAGGTCCACTTTCTATTCTCTCTTGGTCTTACCAGATTCCAGGACAAGAATTCATCTAGTCTGGTGGAGTATCCAGCTTAGTGCTGCTATCTGTTGTAACATTACTTAGAGAAGGTTACCTTTCCTCGTAAGAGCCAGTGTATAGCCATGTCGAAAGGATCTTATTTGGGCTTCGAATACCATGTTATGTTGAATATTTGGTCAGGGTTTACTTATAAGGTGAAGTATCCTCATGTCAGGTTATCCTGACAAACCCTTGTACAGGGAGATCGAAGACACTCGAGGAGCCTGCCTAGTAAGTAATTCAAACTCTCCCGTCTATTATATAAAGGTGTTTGTGTTTTGTGAGTATAGATACTAATCTTAAAATTAACATGAATAGAAGACTATATAAGTATTGTCAGAAACTTTTTATATAATACAAATAATTGTTTGAATTTGCGTAAATAGATATGTATCTATATATCGTATTTAGTAATCACGTGTAAATTCACACTTGCATGTTTGAGTTATATAGATACTAGTAGGGTACTCGGCATTGTCCGTGATGGGGCGGCATGAATAACAATATAGAAGATTTATTAAGTGTATAACATCTTTCTTTTAAAATTTCTCTCTCTCTTCCCCTCCCCTCTTTCTTTCATTCCTCTCCCCCTCTTTTCTCTCTCTCCCTCTTTTCTCTCTCCCCTCTCCTTTTTCTGTCTCCCCCTCCCCTCTTTCTCTCTTACCCCTATATCTCTCCAGCCCCTCTCTATGTTTCTCCTTCTATCTCTCTGTTCCTCCCTATATCTCTCTGTTACCCCATCTCTCTATATCTATGTTCTCCCCTCTCTCTAGCTCTCTGTTTCCTCTCTCTCTTTCTCTTTGTTTCCCTTCTCTCTCTCTTTCTCTCTCTGTTTCCCTTCTCTCTCTCTGTTTCCCTTCTCTCTCTCTCTCTTTCCCTTCTCTCTCTCTCTCTTTCCCTTCTCTCTCTCTCTCTTTCCCTTCTCTCTCTCTCTGCCCCCTCTCTCTAACCACTTTCTGTAACCCCTTCTCCTCACATTTCTCCCCCTCTCTCTTTTGTCTCTCTCTTTTCTTCCTCTCTTTTTTATTTTCTTACTCTCTTTCCTACCTCTTGTAACATTTCCTATTGTTCCAATTTTGTGTTGTATAGTTCGTTTCATTACCTTTAACTGGTAATAAGCAGAGAGAGACGGAAGCGAGAGTAATATACATTGTAATTTTATTAAATAAAGTGGGAGGGGCGGGGGCAGGGGCATGTCAACCAACATACAGTGAAAGAGGGTAACAATAATAAACAAAAACTTAATAACAGATACGTCACTGGGTGACTTAATTGCTAATTAGATAATTAAAATGGAAGTTGTTTTTTTTAACCTAACCCAATCCCCAAATTGAGGAATATTTTTGCATCTACTTTGTGTGATTAAAAACACCAGCTGCTGCTTAAATATTAGCATCGTTGGTAAGACAACTATTTCAAAGTCGCCGTAGGTGAGTTTGGAATCAAAATCTCTAGATAAAAAGATACTTTTCTTTTGTTGCACAGACATGGGTAAATATTCCACATTCTACCTATGCATGTGCAAGTTGTTCTTTTAAATTTTACATTAGAAAATTCTGCACAAACAGATGTTTGTTTCGCCGGTTGTTCGATCAGTCAATCAATCAATCCCCTACCCAGAATGAGCTTATAAGTAAAGGACGCCAAATCCAACAATATTATATATCATATCATCTTTAGTATTGATAGTGTCTGGCGAGGACGGTGGGGTGGGGTCATTTTATTTGTTCCATGGTCTCCTATTGTATTCTACATTGTCATAAAGTCTATCCATTTAGAACCACCTGTCGCAATTTGGGAATAAAAGTGAACAAACATATTCAATCATCATCATCATGATCATCATCATGATCATCATCAGCAGCAGCATATTCGGTTTAACGTCCGTTTTACATCCTGGCATACGTTGGACAACTTTAAGAAATTTCCAGCTCTTTATGTATCCCTCTTTCTCAAGTCCATCCTTATCACTTCCTTGCATGTTTTCCTTGATCTTCCCCTGTGAACTGAACCTGTTATCTTAACTGTTATACATCTACTAACCCAAGAACTCTTATCCATTCTTTCAATGTGACCACCAAATAACGACGTCTCCTCTTTTGCACACATCCCCCTATGCTGTCCAGATTTAATCTTCCTCTGAAGTCATCAGATCTAAGCCTTTCTTTAAGACTTGCATTACACATCCATCATATCATTCTTATATCAGTTCTCTCCAGGCAACGAATCTCCTCAACCATCGCTGGCCAAGTTTAATTTCCATAAATAATCACACTGCATACAGATTCCTGATACTCTTTCCTTGCTCAACAGTTGTAACGCTCTGCTGGTTAGTAATGGCAGAAGTTCCCTGAACTTGCTCCATCCACTCCTAACTCTTGCAATCACACTAGCACCTGCATTGTGGAAGTAACTCATCAATGTGACTAACATACTTGGTTATTGTCTGGTAATATATATATATATTCTATTACTACCTGTACCTACTATTTACTTTTATTTTCTTTTTCTTTTTTCTTTTCCTTTTTTTTCCTTTTTTATCTTTTCTTTTTTTACTTTTTCTTTTTCTTTTTTTTTACTTTTTCCCTTTTCCGTTTTTTCCTTTTTTTTTCCTTTTTTATCTTTTCTTTTTTTACTTTTACTTTTTTTTTACTTTTTCCCTTTTCCGTTTTTTCCTTTTTTTTTCCTTTTTTATCTTTTCTTTTTTTACTTTTTCTTTTTTTTTTACTTTTCCCTTTTCCGTTTTTTCCTTTTTTTTTTCTCCTTTTTTATCTTTTCTTTATATACTTTTTCTTTTTCTTTTTTTTTTTACTTTTTCCCTTTTCCGTTTTTTCCTTTTTTTTTCCTTTTTTTTTCCTTTTTTTTTCCTTTTTTATCTTTTCTTTTTTTGCTTTTTCTTTTTCTTTTTTTTTTACTTTTTCCCTTTTCCTTTTTTTCCTTTTTTTCCTTTTTTTCTTTTTTCTTTTCTTTTTTCTTTTTCCTTTTTTCTTTTTTACCTTTATTTCTTTTTCCTTTATTTCTTTTTTCCTTTTTTACTTTATTTCTTTTTCCTTTATTTCTTTTTTCTTTTTCCTTTCTTTTTTCCTCTATTTTTTTTTCCTTTATTTCTTTTTTCTTTTTTCCTTTATTTCTTTTTTCTTTTTCCTTTCTTTTTTCCTTTATTTCTTTTTCCTTTTTTCTTTTTTCCTTTTTTCTTCTTTTTTATTTCTTTTTTCTAAATTCTATTTAAAAAAATAAATTGCCAAAAAGTAACTAAAAAAAATTAAAAGAAGACATTAAAAGAAGATTTTAATTTTTTCTTAATTTCTTTTCTCTACTTTTTGGCAAATTATTTTTGTTAAAATAGAATTTTGAAAATTAAGCTTAATCATTATGCTTGTTCATTAAATTATTAATAATTATAAAATTATTACGAGGGTAATGTTGTCTTAATCTCTGTTTATAAAATGAGTAGCTCCCAAAACTTTTAATACATGAGGATTTGCTAAGAATTTTCAAGCCGGTATGAATCACTTTCTATTCAACAGTTTAAATGCTTCCAAATTCTTTTCAAATTTCGAAGGGTCACAAAGTAATTCATTCTTTTTTTTCTTTTATTATTAATAGAAGAATAAAATGGCTGACTCATTTGTGAAGAAACTGAAATGCATTATGGTGGATTTAATTTCATAATTAAATTATTTTTTAAGTAAGACTTTTTTAACTTAATTTTTTGTCAGACATCTTATTGATTTTATTGCATACCGATATTTTTAGTGAGATATTCCTTAATTGAATTAGCTTTCCAAAAATGTAAATATTTTCTTACAAAGAGTAAATAAAGAGAAAAGGAAAAATAAAGTAATCTTGTGAGATTTTAAAAGTTGGACCTAAATAGCATTTAAGTTGACACATCAAACTTTGATTCTGACTAGCCAATTTTCATTTTTTATTGTTGTATCATGTTATTTGTACTATAATGACCTACTTAGCTGAAGCTTATTTAAAAATTATATAGTCCCACCGGAGACAACTCGTAATATGGAAACCTTTTTTCAATTATAACCAGAAAATCAAAATCAGCGAGGGGAATAAGTCATATTTTTAATTAAAAAATATAAAAAGTGTTGTCTCTCTTACAACTTGAATTGTATTTCTTTTTCTGTATCAGTTTAAAAACTGCTAAAACAAATACAAATTAAGAACTACAATGACTTCAGTGCATAACGTCAGTAAAGTACAGATAGTATATATATATATATATAGTCTAAAGAAGCTTTGAGTCATGAAAAAAAAAAAAAAAAAAAAAAAATGAAAATGTGTAAAATGCAGTTTAAATTCCCAGACAAACTAACTAAATCCAAGATATTGCAGACTTATATATAGTAATTCTGGTGAAGTTTTATTCATTGGAATACTTTTTTTATTGTGTTCATTTGATAATGCTCAATAACAAAGAGCTATATATCTCTATTTATATAAAGCTAGGTATGTGTATATGCCCATATATTTCAATATAGAAGATCTACTTGTGAACTAATTAATTGATCATTATGAATTTTGGAACACAGCTGCTTGACATAAGGGTAGGTATGTGGGGTATATTTAGTTTTATACAAACGGGGAAAAGAGTGGGTGGAAGCCCTTCGTAAAAATTTGAATACATCCAATTTTTGTGAAATTCTAGCGCTAGGTATTAGACATCAATTAGGAAATATTGCCCAAATTTCAGTTTCTTTGTAGTATTTTAAAGGGTTTTTAGGAGGCATGATATGGGCATAACCTCCTATGTAAAAATTCAAATATTTTAGATTTGCATTAAATTTGATGCATAGTCGTTAGATACCAATTAAAAAAGATTCCTTTGATTTCAATTTTTTTATGACCCCTTAAATTTTCTCAAATCAAAATTGTGTAATGGATTTTGATCAGAATTGAAATAAGGATTATAGATACAAGGTTTTGTATCATTATATATAATTTTAATCTACATAAGACGACATAAAAGTGGTGCCAAACTGGTTACGGAATTAGTTTTATCCGTCCTGGGACGGGTATTCTAGTTTCATATCAACGTTTGTATGAATGAAAATGTATACAATAATTTATTTTTAAAAACAAATAATTTGCGTTGTGCAAGGTTTTCTAAATATTTTATAAAAAAACATTCTCTTTATTATTGCTATTCCGCCAACGTTTCAAATGTGTGACTTTTCAAAATATCTTTCCACGCAATCACGTGACACACACGCCATATCAACATTTTCGTCCTAACATCTAGACGGATTTTCAACTTGGCTGCGATAAGTATGTCTCAATCAAGAAGAAAAAAAAAAGAAAAAAAAGAAGAAATATTCTTCTGAAGATGGTATATATTACCGAAAGTACTCAAGTTTATATTAAAAAAAAATGTTTTTAGGGTAAATAAATAATTTATTTTTAAAAACAAATAATTTGCATTGTGCAAGGTTTTCTAAGTATTTAAAAAATATATATTCTCTTTATTATTGCTATTCTACCAACGCTTCAAATATGTGGCTTTTCAATATATATATATATATATATATATATATATATATATATATATATATATATATATATATAATTCCGCTGTTTCTATTTTTGTTTACCTACCCCAGTTAATCAAGAATTGATTTAAACAACAAAATTAAAAATAAAAAATAAAATAAAAACAACTTGATTTAATTGGCTCTAATTTTAACAAAACATAATTCTGACTCAGACTGATTGCAAAATTACACCCATTTTCACCGAATATGAGGAAATTGAAAAATTTTGTTTCAATTTTTCCTTTTTGTAAAATTACCCTAATTTCAGTGTTTAGAATTAGTTTTTCTGTAGAGAGTGAAATTATTGCCTTGCGCTAACCGCTAATTGACCAAACCAACAATATCTGCTACTAATTGTTTTTATTATTAGTCATCATCAGTTCGGCAGATCCAAGGATTCTTTGGGCAGGACATTTTCATCACCCTCCTTTTCTTAGAGAGGATTTATGTCAAATTGATTATGACTCTTTTGGTTTTCCACATAATTGCTATTTACCTATTAACTAATTGCATTCTAATAACTTTAAATTGTATTTTTTGAGCAATCATTCGTTACCAATTATCTCTGTGGTATGTTTTATTTAGTTACAAGTTTTCTTTTAAGAGACGTTGCTACTCTTTTTCTGCTCTATCATTTCTTTTATGGTAGATGCATGACTCGACTGAGCTCTGATCTCTGGTCCCCCCCCCCTTCTGTAAAACATTCACAGCAAAAACTCGTCTAGCTACGATTACTGTAAAAAACAAATCCTTTCTTCCTCTGTGTACCTAAAAGAAACTTCCATGAGCAGAGTTTCTTTCCAAGAATTGTCAGTCTATAGAATGCAATACGACGGGACTGCTTCCCAGCTGACTACAGCATGGTCGGTTTCAAGTCCAATGTTAACAAATTCTTGTTGAGCCGGCCTTTTAAGTAATCAAATTCAATCCAGATCCAACCATGGTCTGCATATCTTAAGGTGTTTATCTCACCATTATTGTCCTCGAGTGTCGTTTGGGCCTAGATGAACGGTGACGACTTGTTAGTAAAAAAAATGGTATCATTGTTACCAAGGCTTTTATAGTCCTGGTAACAATGGTTGCATTTTTTTTTAATGTAAAAATTATGTAATCAAAAATTTTGAAATCGGTGTGTGTGTGTGTGTGTGTGTGTGTGTGTGTGTGTGTGTGTGTGAAAATACAAATAAGCATGAATTTTAAATTTAAACAAAAATTAGTTAATTGATGATTGAGTAAAAATACTTAATTAAAAAGAAAAATATAACAAATAGATTTAAGTTTCAAAATCCTATTTAAAAACTAAAACAATTTGGTAAAAAAAAAAACAGGCAACTCTGACTCTTCTCATGAAAATATCTGATCAGATGTGTCTGTGTGTAAATACAAATAAGCATGATTTGTGAAATAAAAAAAAATAAAACCGATTAATCCATAAATTACTTTAAATAGTTAATTAAAAAAAAATTATAACAAATAAATTGGGCGCTTGTTCGTAATACTCAACCATCCGTTTTTCTCAACTTTTTTACTCATCAAATTTTTTTTCTTTTTTCAGTGTACAATTACCTATCATGTTGCTAGAGAATTCCGTATTTTGGGGGAATTTTTTTCAAATATTTTAGATTTTAGGAGGTGGGATCAGTTTCCTATATAAATTTAACGTAAACTGATCACCCAATTTTTGACCATGTTACAAACATGTCTTATTTGCTCCAACTTGTGTCTATCCGTCACACCTCTGCATTGTAATGCCTTCTAAGTATCACATTTCTATATAGGCCAGTCTGATGGCATTTCAAAACCCCTCCTGACCTTGTGTCTAACCTCCTGCAGAGGAGGTAAATAAACATATTATTCATTGCTTTATACAGCAGTGAAAAGAGTTGTTAATTATTAATTGTTAGTTGTTAATTGTTAGTTGTTTATTGTTAATTATTAATTGTTAATTATTAATTGTTGTTAATTATTAATTGTTAATTATTAATTGTTAGTTGTTAATTGTTAGTTGTTAGTTGTTTATTGTTTATTGTTAATTGTTAGTTGTTTATTGTTAATTATTAATTGTTAATTATTAATTGTTAATTATTAATTGGTAGTTGTTAATTATTAATTGTTAATTATTGTTAGTTGTTAATTATTAATTGTTAGTTGTTAGTTGTTAATTGTTAATTATTAATTGTTAATTTTTTAATTATTTAATAAAATAAATTTATTTGATGTTTATTTACCTGGCGTTGGGTTGTCCGGGAATCTTTGTTTCAGTTTTTGTTGCTCTTTTCTTTTTAATTATGCGTTTTCGTTTTGTTTTTACTAAATTGATATTATTTTTTTCTTAAATAGGATTTTGAAAGTTAAATTTAATTATTATAGATATTATTTAGTCATTAATTTATTAATTGAAGCAAATTGTTATGAAACTATAAATAATTTTGTTAAGGAATAAATGTTGTTTTTGCTAGTGTTTACACTAATATTCATATAAAATAGCATCCCAGTCGGTGCAGTTAAATAAGAAAGAAAGAAAACGTCTCAAACTGGAAAGTTAAAAAATAAATAAAAATAAACAAAACGTATCAATTCGGTATATAGAAAGAAGAAAGGAAAACAAGAAAGAACACGTCTCAAACTGGAAAGTTAAAAAAAAATAAAAATAAACAAAACGTGTCAATTCGGTATATAGAAAGAAGAAAGGAAAAAAAAGAAAGAAAACGTCTCAAACTGGAAAGTTAAAAAAAAAATAAAAAGAAACAAAACGTATCAATTCGGTATATAGAAAGAAGAAAGGAAAAAAAAGAAAGAAAACGTCTCAAACTGGAAAGTTAAAAAAAAATAAAAATAAACAAAACGTATCAATTCGGTATATAGAAAGAAGAAAGGAAAAAAAGAAAGAAAACGTCTCAAACTGGAAAGTTAAAAAAAAATAAAAATAAACAAAACGTATCAATTCGGTATATAGAAAGAAGAAAGGAAAAAAAAGAAAGAAAACGTCTCAAACTGGAAAGTTAAAAAATAAATAAAAATAAACAAAACGTATCAATTCGGTATATAGAAAGAAGAAAGGAAAAAAAGAAAGAAAACGTCTCAAACTGGAAAGTTAAAAAAATAATAAAAAGAAACAAAACGTATCAATTCGGTATATAGAAAGAAGAAAGGAAAAAAAGAAAGAAAACGTCTCAAACTGGAAAGTTAAAAAAAGAAGAAAAAGAAACAAAACGTATCAATTCGGTATATAGAAAGAAGAAAGGAAAAAAGAAAGAAAACGTCTCATTATGAAAATTGGGTAAAGGATTTCTTTCCGGATTCATTTTAGATAGCAGGGTTGTAGTAATTATCATACTTACTATTTGCTTTCTCCATTCCACTAAATAGTTGACATGGTTTCGTCATGCAGTTTTTTTTTTTTTACTCAATAAATTTTGTGTGATGGGCAAATATATATTTATTAATATATATACACATTGGTCTTTATTATACTGTCTTTTTAATATATGAGAATTTACTAAGAATGTTAAAGGCAGTTTAACTTACGTTCTATTCGACAGTTTAAATGCCTCCAAATTCCTTTCAAACTAACTTATTTATTCTTTTGTTTGTTTGGTTTCCACAATTAAGAAAAGATTAAAATATTTGAATTATTTATGAATAAACCGAAATGCATTGCTTAATGTCGTAATTAAATTATTTTTAAATAACATATGCAAAAATGTGTTTTGTTTTAATGCTGTTGCATTTTTTTAACTTCAATTAATAATCGATAGTAAATAAAAATGGTGTGTAAGTCACGTAGAGGCGAGAGACATAGATACACAAGAAATTGTCTCATAATTTTATTAATAAAATTATTTTAATTAATCATTAATAATATTAATAATATTAATAAAATTAATAAAATTATGAGACAAATTCTTGTGTATCTATGTCTCTCGCCTCTACGTGACTTACACATCATTTTTATTTACTATTAAAAAAACAAACTATTAATATAGAGATTACCTTAAAAAATATGTGAAATGTTCCTCTAAGTATTAAACTGGTTTTATTAAACTCTTCTGGTGATAGCAGTAATAAACTTTGGCCTTTTGACTAGGAACAAAGTGCAGTATCTGTTCTGATGCTACCCTTAGTCTATTCTGTCCTCTGTCAGTGAAGGAAAAATCCTTCTCAACTGAGGAAATTTTAATTTTTGCTCCAATCCAGAGTGCCCCTTTTTGGGGAGCTGGATTTTTCTCACATTAAAAAAACCGACCTTGTGTCTAACTTTACCTTCGTCGGGAGGCAAGTATATGCAAACAGTAATCAAGCTAGTGTTTATTTACCTCCTCTCCAGGGGAGGTTAGACACAAGGTAAGGTGTGGTTTTGAAAAGCCAGCACACTAGGAGAAGCGCACTCTGGACGACAGAAAAATGCCTGAGCAGCTCTGTTGACATTTCCCGGTAGGGGCGCCTCAGGCGATTAGCAATAACCTACGTCCTCAGAGAGAACGTAAAGGTGGACCTCCTACTACTGTACAGAATCATATCTCAGCCGGACATCAACAAAGCCACTGTCGGACTGATTGTCATAATGAGAGATTGAAACTCGCAGTTAACAGCTTGGCTTTTGCCATGTCCAGTATAGAAGGTCTTGGCTCAGGCTGAAGGCAAGCTGGTAGTGGTCAATAAAGTTGAAAAGCTAGGGACAGTAATACACTCAGCAGTAAGACCGGATTAGGGTTTTAGCATCAAAAGGTGAGTGGTCAAGTTGAGAGATAAGCCAGCAAGCATAGCAGACAGCACACCCACACGCACATGCACACACCACCACCTACAGAATAGGATGGTGGCGAGTGATGCTGATAAACAGTTAATCTGTCACTTTAATCTAAGCTGAAAGGTACATCTTACAATCTGTTAATTAAAAGATGAAGGGCTTCTGAAAGGTTTTCACGTCAGCTTGGCTCACTTAGATTTATTTATATGGAGATGTGGGTCTTATAACAAGTATACAAATTTGAATATCAGTTATTATACACATGTGTGTACATACCTACTATATAAAGTAAAGTCAGTCTTTTTAGCAGCTTTTTGTTATCAATAGCTTTCTTTCTATGAAATCAATCGATGTTCTCTGTTGTCTCTTACCCACACTGTAAATCATCTTAAAAATGGGACGTAACTGTGTCCCTTTAGTTGGAACTAAAAAAGTAAATTACAGGGTGGGGCGGGGGCATAGTTTAAAAAAGAAGAGAAAAACAAATTATTAGTAAATACACTACCGAACAACGCCGGATCAGGACAGCTAGTTAATATCCCCTTTTTCTGCTTCATTTTACTTCCGTCAAAGTTCTCAGAAATCATAGGGTCCCTTCCTAGGGCTAACACTTGATCTCTACATGAGATATTCGAATATTCCATTAAAGTTCTCCTTTACCTGTCAAACATTGAGTTAGTAAAAAAGTTAAGAACATTAATTTTCCTCTCCCCAATTGACTCGTGAACTATGTTATAGTATATCTGGTGCTTTTTTAAATTGGGACCCGCACTAACTTTGACCGCGTCGTTAGGGTTAGGGTCAAAGTGGGGGTTAGTGTTAGCAGTAGAGTTAGAGGTTAGGGTAGGGTCAAAGTTAGCTCGGGTCCCAATGTAAAAAAGTAATTCAAACTTCCCAGTAGGTAATTCAAACTCTCCAGTTAATATTGTGTACGTATATGTGTGAATAATCATGCACAAAAATAACCTTTTTTATCTATTAATAAAGATTTAGTATCTGTCTCTCTGAAACCAAAACTATACTATTTGAGACTATTATACAATAATCTAAAATAGTATGGAGGTAGTGTAGTATCTGTTATTTTGTCGTGAGACCATCCTCCCAGACATCACTTCCTCCTTTTTAGAAAGGTGGGGAATCTTTCCAGGCATTGCCGTCTCTTTTATTCTGGGTTAAATGTATCTGTTCTGTTGTCATTAGTCATCCTTCAAGGCATTTTACCTTTTTTTTTGTTTTAGGAGTGAGGGATCCTCCCTGGCATTACCTCCTCCTTGGAGAAGTAGTGTAGTATATGTTTATTCATCATGATACCATCCTCTCAGATATTACCTCCTCATTTGGGGTAGAGGTAGTATATGTTCTGTTGTCATGAGATCATCCTCTGATGCATTACCTCTTCCTTTTTTTTGGAGGGAGGGGAGTAGTGTAGTATATGTTCACTCGGCATGATACCATCCTCCCAGGCATTATGCTTATGTATACTGCCTAAAATGATTTAATTCTTCAATTTTAATAGTCAAAATAGACCACGCCTAACTTGTTGGATCAATATTTGTTATATATATATATATTATATATTTATAAATACCTTTTTGGAATTTTCAAAATGCTTTTATAAATATTTGGAAATATAGAAAATACCCTGTTGACACAACGGTTTACATTATAATATCATATCTCTCTCTTTATTTATCTCTCTCTATCCCCATCTATCTTTATTTATCTATCAATCTGTACATATATATATATATATATATATATATATATATAGATATATAGATATATATATATCTTTTCTCTCTCTCTTTTATCTATCTATCTTTATCCTTATATCTCTCATTATCTATCTATATTTATCTATCGGTATCTACCATTTTCTATATATCTATCTTCATCTATGTCTATCTCTCTTTATCTATCTATTTATCATTATCTACCCATCATTATCTATCTATCTCTCTTATCTATCATTATCTATCTATACTTCTATCGTTATCTACCTCTCTCTTTAACTATCTCTCACACTTTATCTCTCACTCTTTATCCATCTCTGTCTCTCTCTCTTTCTCTTTCTCCTTATCTCTCTCTTACTTTATCTATTTCTCTATCCATCTCTCTCTCTCTCTCTCCATTAGTCCATTCTTCACGCCACCTCTAATCTTATCTTTTGCCGGTTCTTTACGTTATTCCCCCACCCTCCTATCATCTAAATCCATTCATGTACAAATAACATGTGCACGCTAACAAGCAAGCCAACAAGATAACATCATCATCATCATCATCAGTTTATAGACAATCTTATATTATTACACCGTTCACATATCGACTTAACCTACTTACCATTCCAATTTAGATATGTTACAAAATCTGGCTTCACAGAATGAATGAATGACTGAAACAACTAATTTACAGATTGATTTTTTTCTAAAACTGATTCTAATGATTACATTGATTTCCAATTCTTAAATTTTATTTTTTATTTATATTCAAAATAATTGCGTTGATAAATAATAAGCAAACGCAATTTTTATTTATTTATTTTTATTTATTTTCATTTTTGTCTCATATAGAGAAATAACATTAAAACGGAGCTGGCATAAAGTCCGCATGAGTTTCAAGAGATTAGAAAAATCTAACATTTTATAAGGAGGTCTTACCTCGAAATATATTATGGAAAACCGTTACACACTGTGTAGAAGTTGTGACTAAATCAAATAAGATTTACTTAAAATTGACATTCATTTTATTTATTTTAAAAATATTTTACTGACACTTATTTTACGAGAAGAAGGAAGACAAAACGGTAGATAAGCCACTAGAACTTCCACGGTGGTTCTGCTAGTTTTGTATTAATAGTATGTTCTGTACACTGATATACATTTCTAGGGGTTTTAAGGGTTGAGTTAAGAAGATGATTAAAAAGTGAGCTGCCTAAAGAGGCATGACAAAAAATAAATAAATAAAAAGTTTTAAAAATCCTATAAAAATATGGATATTGTTGTAAAACAGGAGACTTTGTTGGTTTGGTCACACTGAAAGAACAGATGAGGGTACTTGGGTTACTAGATGTAGAACAGTTGCGGTAGTAGGATCAGTTGGCAAGGTAAACATGGGAGGAAGTGATGAAAATACATTTGAGGGAAAGATGGATGCATAAAACCTTGGCTAGGTTAGTTTGGAAGTCAATTTCTAGAAGCCGTCCAACATATGCCAACATGTAAAACAGACGTTAGACTGAATATGATGATGACAATATGTATTTTTCTATGTATCATCTGCAAAGGTAAGAGATTTACTACTAATGATATTTAAAACTCAAAGAACAGATGTAATGATCAGTGATTGGACGATTCCAATATTTTTCCGATTGCGATATAATTACCAATTCTGTTCAAAATTCCCTATTCCGATACAATTACCGATTCTGATTCTTTTAAAATCTCTAAATATTTAGTTATAAAGTTGTTATTGTTGTTTTGTTTTTTTAATTTTCGGATTACCGTAAAAACCCATGGAATATGTGCATATATTTTCGCAAACGTAAAAATACACTTGTGTGTGTGTGTGTGTGTGTGGGGGGGGGGGTGATCTATAGATTATAGATTCACTGGTAGATTTAAAATCAATAAATATTTATCATTTTATCATCAGTACCAGCAATGGAAAATGAAGTTTTATACAAAATCAAACAAAAAAAAATACAATTAAAAGAATCGTTTTTAGCATCTGAAAATAAGCACAATTTTTTCCGATTGCGATACCTCCCCCAAAAAGTTCTGATTTTTCCGATTCCCGATTCTGATTAATCATCCCAACACTAATACTATAGATGAACCTGGCAGTTTTAAAAGTCATTGTTCCATGACATTAAGATTTATTCTAATAGTGATAATCTCAGATTATGTGACCATGAGTTGCTGAATTTTGAGTACAACAAAGAACTAGAGTAACAGCCTGACTAAACAAACTGACTACAGAGACACAATTGACTAATCCACTGATAGTTCATCGAGGCAGGTTAAGTCAATTGGGTCTTTGTCGATGGATTGTTTATTTAGTCTGTCACTTTGATCCTTCCTTTTGTGTTGACCAATCTCACTGGAGTCAACTTATTTCCTCCCACAAGCATCAGCACTAAGAATAGAATTCATAACGTGATGCATATGACTACTAGCTATCCCAACTTCACCTGGCACACGCTAGGAAGTAAGTGTAGTATCTGTTCCGATGGATACTGCAAGACGGGTGTCGTCTTGTCCTTCGGGGCTTGATTCCACCTGTCTGTGGGTTTGTCCTGTGCAGTTCTAGGAGGTCCACCCTCCCAGGCTTCGCCTCCCCTCTTTGGGGAGGAGTAAGTTTATTGCTTACTGCTTGAGGCGCCCCTACCGGGGAATGCCGACGGGGCTGCCCAGGCAATTTTTAAATGGCCAGAGTGCTCACCTCTCGAGCGCTAGCTTTTAACCCCACTTACTCGACCCAAGCTGTGGTCACATCTTACTTGTGGGAGTAAGATAAAACTGGCCTTGTGCCTAACTCCTGCAGAGGAGTAAATAAATATCCCAACTTCACACAATGTGCAAAAATGGTTCAGAATAGTAAAATTTACTTCAAGTTCAACTTGCGAGATCTCATTTATTATCGATGTTATTTTCATAAAACGAATATATTTCGACGTATCAGTGTACAAAAGCAAAATCAGCTTTTCTTTTTTTTTCTTTTTTTAGCGTGTGTGTGTGTGTGTGGGGTGGGGACTGATCGAACTGAGTATTTCTGTTAGACTGCCACACAAAGATTTGATTTCAGTAGTGAAGGATTGTGTAGCCCCATCCATACTTCTTGGAACTGCTGATAACACACTTGGCCACAGACAGCATGAAAATTAATATATAAACTGTCCTGTAGTTTCTCAATAAGAAGAATGAAAATCGGTTTTTCTTATATAAACAAACAAGAACTAACGAGATCTAACGTGACCTGCTAACCCAACATAGCGATTGCTATATTACTCTGTTCACCTTGTACCTTTTGTTTAGTTAACCTTCTTTTCTATCTGTTACAGCAAGCAATTTGGGGCAAAAAAATCTCGGAAGACGTGGCCAACGCTGAATATAACACCTTTTTTTCACCGTAAAACTGTAAATACAGGAAATAAACCAGTCTTACAAACATGTTCTAAGAAACAAAACAAATAAAATTAAAAGAAAGCGAAAACTTAAATAGGTTCAGAGAACTCTGTGTTGCTTACCTCTATTTTACCAAGCTACTTGTCCCAGAATGACCAACGTCTAACGCAAGCTCATCAGACGTCCGAATCCCATGCTGGCTGATTTGAAAAAGACCACTTCTGAGCAAGCAGGCGGTGTTGAGGAAAGACAGTTCCCCGTGCGCATGTCTTCCGGAAGAGGACGGTGCTAAAGACAAAATGTCCCCTTCCTGAATTTTGACCGACTAACATAGAAAACTCTTGCATTCACACTATCTTTAACTAGGACTTGCTAGCTCAACCTACTGATTGCTAAATTACTCTGTTCACTTTGTATCTTTTGTTTAGTAAATTTTATTTTCCATCTTTAAATGAGACTTTCTAGCTCAACTTAGCGATTGCTAAATTACTCTGTTCACCTTGTGCCTTTTGTTTAGTAAACCTTCTTTTCCATCCTTAAATGGGACTTGCTAGCTCAACTTAGCGATTGCTAAATTATTCCGTTCACCTTGTATCTTTTGTTTAGTAAACCTTCTTTTTCCATCCTTAAATCAGACTTGCTAGCTCAACTTAGCGATTGCTAAATTACTCTGTTCACCTTGTATCTTTTGTTTAGTAAACCTTCTTTTCCATACTTAAATGAGACTTGCTAGCTCAACTTAGCGATTGCTAAATAACTCTGTTCACCTTGTATCTTTTGTTTAGTAAACCTTCTTTTCCATCCTTAAATGAGACTTGCTAGCTCAACTTAGCGATTGCTAAATAACTCTGTTCACCTTGTATCTTTTGTTTAGTGAACCTTCTTTTCCATCTTTAAATGAGACTTGCTAGCTCAACTTAGCGATTGCTAAATAACTCTGTTCACCTTGTATCTTTTGTTTAGTAAACCTTCATTTCCATACTTAAATCAGACTTGCTAGCTCAACTTAGCGATTGCTAAATTACTCTGTTCACCTTGTATCTTTTGTTTAGTAAACCTTCTTTTCCATCCTTAAATGGGACTTGCTAGCTCAACTTAGCGATTGCTAAATTACTCTGTTCACCTTGTATCTTTTGTTTAGCAAAACTTTTCCTATTCTTAATAATTGTTGGAATTTCCACTATTATTTACTTCTGTTTACCCCGATCCTCTGGTTACAAAATTTGGCGACGAGGCGATCAACTACGAGAAAATGATGACCTACAGAAAGGTCAGGGATTAAAATCCCAAGCGTAAAAGGCATGCCTCTCAAGGGAGTAAAATCTAAAAAGGGACGATGTCATGTAGTACCTAAATAAGGAAGAATGGAATCGTCTGAAACTAACAAGATCTCACGTGCGTTGCTAGCTGAAACTAGTGACTGCTAAATTACTCTGTTCACCTTGTGCCTTTTATTTAGTAAACCTTTTCCCCTATCTTTAAATACTTGTAGGAGTTTTATTCTTACCAATAACTATCATCATTTGTTGGTAAGAATGTGTAAACAGAAAGGTAAAAAGTGAAAAAAACTGTTTTTTCTTGTTTTCTGAATTTTTTTAGATGAGGACTGATAATTTGGATTATTTGGACTACTGTTCTCATCTTGAGTGTTATTCTCACAACGTTTCGGACCATGTAACTTTCGACCTTCTTTAGGGGTATCTTGTTGAACTCGGGAACATTTCTTGTCAAAACATAACTTGCTCTCATTTAGGCAGCCATGACCGGGTAGAAGTCTTAAGTAATTCGCAATTGTATTCTTAGTATCGCCCGGACTGAGGATTGAACCCTTAACCTTCAGAAAATTGTCACTTAAGACTGAATTTGACTTAGTACTTTACCACGGATAATACTAGTATTAATTTTGGGAGCCTTAAACCTAGTCTTGTTTTTAGATCAGCAGTCTTACTATTTATCACTATAGATCACTACTTATTACTACATATTACTATACACACACACATCGAGAGCGAGTTTTGAATTATCTACTAGACACCATCCTCGAGTGTCTTCAGTCTCTCTGTATAAGTGTGTATCAGGACACCTTGACATAATAAAACTCTACCCTACAGGTAAACCCTGGCCAAATATTCAAAATAACAATGTGTTCGAAACCCTAAATAAGATCCACTCGACGCAGCTATACACTGGCTCATATGAGAAATGGTGCACCTTCTCCAAGTAATGTTACCTGTGAGGAAAATTAATGTCCTGACTTCTTTACTTACTCAAAGTTTGAGAAGTAATGGAAAATTTGAATGAAATATTCGAATATATCTATGTATCTCATATAGAGATCAAGTGTTAGCTCTAGGAAAGTGGCCCCAAGATTTCTGAGAACTTCAACTGAAGTAAAATGAAGTGAAAAGCAATATATATATATATATATATATATATATATATATATATATATATATATATATATAGTGGGGTGTGTGTGCAGAGTTGAATGGTTTCGATGGGAATCCAGGTAAAAGAGCTCAATGTATTTGTTAACAGAGCAGGAATAGATTTTTTTAAAATAAACTAAACACACATTAGGGCTGTCCGCATTATAAATTATTTCGACCTAGATGGATCTCATCAGATGCGTACACAGCCACATTTTGGAACTGAATAACCTCTCTCTCTCTCTCTCTCTCTCTCTATATATATATATATATATATATATATATATATATATAATGTATGTATATGTGTGTGTATACGTAGATAAGTGATGAGAATAAAAATGGGACAGAATACAATATTTATTAAATCATCAATTGTTCAAACAAGGGTAATATAAAAAAAATGATCCCTTTCCTTAATCCATGGATTTTCAACGATATACCTTTATCATCAGAGCATATCTTTGAAAATCCATCACTTACCTATTTATCCTACTGCTCCATCTCATATATCGAGCTTTGACTATTGGCGATGGGATATAATTTAAAGCTATAATCTTTATTTTCATGTTTCACACACATATATATATATATATATATATATATATATATAATATATATATATATTTAATGGTGACCTTATCTATTATTTATAATTGTTTTTTTCTTGGCGTAATGGATTTTTTGTGGTAACTTGCGACATTTTTCATGCTAGTGGTCAAGTTTGAAAGGTTATTTTTTTTTTTTGCATTGTTTCACATATAATCTCTAGTTTTAAATCTGCATAATTTAGCCATATTTGCTGATATGAGATTTTTATTTTTATCACCACCTAGCATACTGTGTCTACAGAGATAGAAAGGGGAGGGAGGTTCAAGTCCGGTGAATGTGGTGGCCACTCAACATCACATTTACGGCTGATCAGTCTCTCCTGAAATCTCTCTCTCTCTCTCTCTCTCTTGCTAGAGAGGCATTTGTTATATGGAGCGTATCCCCCCCCCCCCGTCTTGCTGGAACTCATCATCTCAATCTATCGCTATGCGTCATTCCAATAATTTTCTAAACTTCATCACTAGTGCCACATAGTGCTTCGTATTCACCGTTTAGTGTATCTCATTTTCGTCTTCGAACCAACAACGCTGTTGACTGAAACGGTCTCTGTAACATTTCTGGTGCATCTGTACCGAAATAATCATGGTTTTTGCTATTTACATGTCCTGAAAGCAGAAAGTTCGCTTCGTTAAACATGATCCTCCACAAAGTCTGGATTGTCTTCGATTGTTTCACAAAACCATTCACAAATGGTTACTCGTTTTTATTTTAGTTTTCATGTCCGCCTCCATTACTTGTTGTTTTTATTTGTTGTATGTGATAAGGATACAAATGCAGATCTAATTTAAGAACACGCCTCAAAGAC
>OY744550.1:47236236-47353736 GCA_963556195.1 Sepiola atlantica
ATATATATGTGAGATATATATTATATATATATATGTAATATATATATATATACGTATATGTAATAAATATGATATATATAATAGTATATATAAGTAATATATATAACATATATACATATATATATATTATATATGTATTTATGTAATATATATATTATATATATATATGTAATATATATGTACATGTTATATATATATATACATATGTTATATATATATATATGTATATGTTATATATATATATGTAATATATATATATGGTTATGTAATATATATGTAATATATATATATATATATGGTTATGTAATATATATGTAATATATATATATATATGGTTATGTAATATATATGTAATATATATATATATATGGTTATGTAATATATATGTAATATATATATATATATATATGTAATATATATGTAATATATAATAGTATATTTATATGTGTATGTAATATATATGATATATATAATAGTATATTTATATGTGTATGTAATATATATGTAATATATATATATATATGTAATATATATGTAATATATAATAGTATATTTATATGTGTATGTAATATATATGATATATATAATAGTATATTTATATGTGTATGTAATATATATGATATATATAATAGTATATTTATATGTGTATGTAATATATATGATATATATATAATAGTATATTTATATGTGTATGTAATATATATGATATATATAATAGTATATTTATATGTATATGTAATATATATGATATATATAATAGTATATATATATGTATATGTAATATATATGATATATATAATAGTATATATATGTATATGTAATATATATGATATATATAATAGTATATATATGTATATGTAATATAATAGTATATATATGTAATATATATAATATATATACATATATATTATATATATTTATGTAGTATATATATTATATATATATATATGTAATATATGTATATGTAATATATGTATATGTATAATAGTATATATATATATATGTAATATATATAATATATATACATATATTATATATATAATATATATATGTATATATATATATATATATATATATTATATATTGTATATATAATATATATATGTATATATATATATGAGAGAGAAAGAGAGAGTATTTTATCGTACTCTTTTGTATGGAGAAGGGTAAGTTATAGGAAGAGGATTTTCAGTGGTAGGACGAGGAGATTAACATTAGAAAAATGTTAACGTTTTCACATCAAACGTGTTCTTATATATTTATTTTATTTCTTAAAATATAGAAATAATGCTACATCGTCTCATCAACAATGTTCTACATTTTTTTAAAAATTACATTTCTTTTGATAATTTATAACTGATATTTATTTTACGGAATGGAGATTGGCGGTAAACAATATAAGTAATTCATTTATAACGAATAAGTAATTCTACATTGGCAAAAATATAGAAAAGTATAAATTACAAAATTACGTCAATTAATGTGCACTTTTTGCACGGGACCATCTAGTATGTATTATTATATTATTTAGTCATTAAAGTATTTGGAGGTTACGGTAGCTAAGTTGTTAACGACACTGACTGACAACCTGGGTGTGCCAAGTTCGAATCCAGTTCGTTCCACAGAAACATTTTCACTTAGGATATTGACAACCTTCATGTGGCTCTTCTTGAAGTACCCAATGTAATATTGAAACTGGAAGGCGTACAAAGAAGGGTGACAAAACTAATAAGTAAAGTAAAGGAGTGCAGTTACAGGGAGAGATTGGACAAATTGGGATTGACTACTTTGCTGAAGATAGAAGAATGAGAAGTGATATGATGGAGATTTTCAAGATAATAAATGGCATTTCTGACTATGGTGGGCATTTTTTTTAGTATTTCTCCTAGATCTTGAAGGTTATTGTCAAGGTAGTTTTCAAAAACTAGATCTGTTAACCAGTTAAGTTTTTTTTTGCTCACAGAGTAATGTTTTTGGAATAAGTTGTGCCAGAACGGATTAAAAACAGCAATAGTGTGGGTCAGTTTAAGATGAGGTTGGATGAATTCAGAGAAAGTGGTAGGAGGGAGAAATTGAGGGGGCACTTTTGGGAGTTATCAAATGAAATATTTAACAAAATTTGATCTGGATATCGATACTGTACTAAAAAAGTTTAATTTTTTTTTCTTTCTGAACAGTTGAATTGAGAAGATAGTTAAAGGGGAGATGCCAAATGAGGCATAAAAAACAAATAAATAATAAATAAATGTCTTTCTAGAAAGGATTGTGACTAGAAAGATATTGGAGAAACGAAATGAATGAATTACTTAAAGTATTTTCTGTGGTTTTCTATTCCATTACATTATAGCTGGGTGTTATGACAATTTCAGTTTCAGTATTGGTTTCGTTTTTCTTTTTCTTTTTCATACCTCAGTTTTTGCTTCTATTTCGTTTTTTTATTCAGTATTTTTGGTGCCTATACATCTGAAAGCACAGATTAAAATCGCACTTCCAAATAAAAACTATTGGATATACTTACGTATCAGGCAAAAATAAGTATACACACCAAACATTAGGAAAAATTATTGAGTAGAATTTTAAGTAAAAATAAAAATCAGTTTTATCATATTTTTCCAAATCTATTAGCTGGAACGCAAGTTATTTTGAAGAGTTATTTAAAACAGGGGAGATAAATCAGTCTGTCTTTTTTTATGAACCTAGAATTCTTTCTTTTTTTTTTTCTTAGTAGGAACCCCACAAAGTTGATTGCTTTTTTTCAATCACAGAGACTTCTGTCCGGTTTGAAGACTTGTATCTGTAGAAAAAATATGAAACTCATCAGTATCCATTAGGTGTGATAGTTTTTTTGTGTTTTTTTTTTCATCGAAAATACAATTACAGGACTGCGCCATCCACAAATGCTTCGATGTGAAGGATGCACTGTCAAGTTAGGGTCCCTAACTCGATTTTCCACCTGTGTATTTTTATGCACCATCCACAAGTGCTTGGAAGTAAAAGATGCACTGTCTGGTTTGGATTAGGGTTAACTAACCCTAACCCGATTTTCACCGGTGTATTTTTATGGACAAGCGCCATCGGAATTGTATCCAGTGTAACAATTTTCCAAAATGCGAAACAATTTGCCAATTTAAATTAAATACTATGTTTATATCTTATGTTTTCTGATTCATTGTTGAGTTTTTATTTCATGTTCATTTTATTTCAATATTTTTTTTATTATTTTGCTTTATTGATTTATTATTAATTGCTCAGTATTTATTTGTTTCAAACTTAAAAACGTTTACGACTTCTTGGGAGTACGACTTCATAAGAGACTTACCTCCCCTGTTTTTACGTTAATCTTCAAAACTGCGCTCGGGCCAATGGTGAATAATGCAAAATGCGATAGAATTGATTTTTACTTGTAATTAAAATTCTATTCGATAAGTTTTCCTAAGTTTTGTGAGGATACTTAATTTTACCTGATACGTAAGTGTAACCAATAGTTTTTATGTGGAAATGCGATTTTCATATGAGCTTTTAGATGTATAAGCACCATTTTTTTTTCTTTCTACGGAGGCCATTCATTCCCTCGTGTGATAGTTAGTTATTCCACATCTCATTGAATTATGCCACTAGTATTACAATAAGGAGTTGGTTAATATGTAACTTTTTTTTACTAAGGATTCACCACTTATCAAGGCCCAAAGGCCAGTCGCGGATAAGGTGGACGGTCAGATAACACCGTGATGATTGGTAATGATGGTGGAAGTTTGGAAGAATTTGATTATCCAGGAGGACGGCTTAACAAGTATTTGTTTACATTGGAATTGAAAATGGCAATATTGTAGTCAGCCGGGAAGCAACCCTGCGGTATTGAGTTCAACAGACGTGTAGTTCTAAGAAAAAAACTTTGCTCATGAATGTGTTGTTTAGTTTTAGGCACAAAAAGGGGAATTATCGACAAGTTTTTGTTGTAAATGTTTTACAGGGTGCTATAGATTGAAACTTAGCTAAGCACTTACCATGAAAATAACGATAGAGAGAGAAAGACTAGCAATCTCTCTTCTGTGAGAAAGAGGTATTACGGTATTACGGAGGAGCAGAAGAGGACATCGCACACTAGATTTCAAAGTTGACTTTGTATTGTGTCAAGGCAGGAGAGGAAGCTCGGAGCAGCACCTCCCCAGATGTGGCAACAGTACTTTATCTTAAAACGTATCTGGCTCTTATACAGGTAGAGGATTGCGTCATGACTGAGATACCTTCTGGAGCGATAGAATGATCCAACCATTTTTCCAGCGACCTTAGCAACAGATTTGATGTAAGTCTTTCATTTCAGGTCAGGAGTGAAAGTCAGTCCTAGAAGCTTGTCAAAGCAAGGGCTTCCTCAAGACGAGAGCCATTCATTTCAATTGGTGCCAAGTGGGGATCAGAGCATTGGTGGTGAAAAGAGAGAAGCTTGGTTTTGGACGCATTAAAAGTAACTAGCCACCTTTTTCCTCATTCCACCACATGCTCAAGATCGGAGGAGAGAGAGTCAGAAAGATCTTAGTCATTGTTGCTCTTGGACATAACCAATCTCTTATTTAAGGAGTTTGCTGTTGAAATACAACCTTCTATCATTCGTTTATTTCATTTTTGACATCATTTAACTTCTTAATAGTGACCATGCTGACAAATTTCATCAAAGATTTTATGAATAAAATTTCAAATCTTCATTCTATTCTAATTCTTTAAACTCCTCTTATTTTGCGAATAAGAGGTGTTAAATTTTATTCTGAGGGTTTTTTTGTCATCTTTTCTTTTTTTGGGGGGGGGGGGGGGTCATTCTGTATTTGATGTTATCCCTATCTCTCATTGTCTCTTTCTCTTGTTGTCAACTGAACTCATCACTCTCTCTCTCTCTCTCTCTATTGCAATTGGTTCAATATAATAAAAAGAAAAAACAAAATTACAGTATAAAAAAAAAATTGAATAGCCAGGCTGGGGTCACAGAATTCGATGATATAAAATTTCTAAGTGTATCTTGTGTAGTTTCTGAGATTTAGTTGGGCACACTTAGAAATATGACATTCCTTTATATATGGGATAACCTTTAATGTTATTCTCCATTGTTTGCAGTCGAATGCTAGGGAAGTGTCTATCAGGTATGTATGCACAGTGTGATGACGTATGTAAGTGAAGGAAACGTTCAGTGAGAGTTGAGGACATACGTCTCATGCCGAGAAATAATATGAGAATAATACAATGGATGTGTAATGTGAGTCTTAAAGACAGGCTTAGTTCTGATGACCTCCGAGGAAGATATATATGTGTGTCTATTCAAATTTTTCTTATAAAATATTCTCTCTGAATACCACACAACACAGAGATTAAAGATTTTTCCAGTAAAATTAGATATTAAAATCTCTCTCGAATCTGGCAAAAAAATTATTTATTTAAATTCTTTTTATATATCCATTTTTCATTGTAACTTATTTTATCAGGAAATTGCTTTCTTTTTTTCTCTCAGTCTAGCAATTATAGACAGTGTAGTATTTTTTAAATGCTAATCAATTTTTATTTCCATGATTTCAAGTGGATTCTATTTTCCTAGCTTTCTAACTGGAATTATTGAACAAGCAATGCAAAGCTGAATAAAGTTCAATTGCACTTTTTTTATTTTTTATTTATTTATTTATTTTTTTTTTTTAGATTTTCTTGTCATTTTGCAAAAGATGGTTCTTGAATATTTTAGTTTAGCTCGATAATTGCCACAGAGGTCAGGAGTCTGTGTCTGAGGAGTTTTCTTTCTTTCTTCTTTTTATTTTTCTTTTTAAAATCTAGTTGGGATTTGGATTTTGCTTTCAGCCGACCCCCCCCCCATCTCTACACTTCTGCAGTAAAGAGTCGGAGTCATGAGTTAGCAATTTTTGTAGGGAGTCAGAAGCAGGATTTTAAAAACAGACTTGGATAACGCTTAGAGGCTGGGATCAAAGTATTACATTCCGTAGAATTCAACAAAAAGTGCATACAATTCGCAACTTTGTGCAGACAAAAGGGAGTCGAGTATGATTACATGTTCATGTATGCCAAGTTGCAGCAGGGGTTCTTTGACCTTTCAGAACCTTAAGGTAGCCTCTTATCTAGTTCAGTAAGTGAGTCCTGTCTCTTTCATTTTTAGGCAATAGAAATCCTCCAAGATGCTACAATTCTTAATTTTATTTTCGCCCCCCTGGCTTCTTCAAATGATTATTTATTTATTTATTTATTTTTTTGAATTACTCCATCTACTCCCTAACTCCATCTCTATTTCTTTTGCTGTAACAAAGGTCCTACTCCCACTACAGTGGTAAGTCTCTATTTCTTTTGCTGTCCTTTAGGTCCTACTCCGACTACAGTGGTCAGTCTCTATTTCTTTTGCTGTCCCTTAGGTCCTACTCCGACTACAGTGGGCAGTCTCTATTTCTTTATCTGTCACTTAAGTCCTACTCCCACTACAGTGGTCAGTCTCTATTTCTTTATTTGTCACTTAAGTCCTACTCCCACTATAGTGGTCAGTTTCTATTTCTTTTTCTGTCACTAAAGTCCTACTCCCACTACAGTGGTAAGTCTCTATTTCTTTTGCTGTCCCTTAGGTCCTACTCCGACTACAGTGGTCAGTCTCTATTTCTTTTGCTGTCCCTTAGGTCCTACTCCGACTACAGTGGGCAGTCTCTATTTCTTTATCTGGCACTTAAGTCCTACTCCCACTACAGTGGGCAGTCTCTATTTCTTTATTTGTCACTTAAGTCCTACTCCCACTACAGTGGGCAGTCTCTATTTCTTTATTTGTCACTTAAGTCCTACTCCCACTATAGTGGTCAGTCTCTATTTCTTTTTCTGTCCCTTAAGTCCTACTCCCACTACATTAGTCAGTCTCTATTTCTTTTGCTGTCACTTAAATCCTACTCCCACTACAGTGGTCAGTTTCCATTTCTTTTGCTTTCACTTAGGTCCTCCTCCAGCTACAGTGGTCAGTCTCTATTTCTTTTGCTGTCACTTAAGTCCTACTCCCACTACAATGGTCGGTATCTATTTTTATTTGCTGTCACTTAAGTCCTACTCCCACTACAGTGGTCACTCTCTATTTCTTTTCCTGTCACTTAAGTCCTACTCCCACTATAGTGGTCAGTCTCTATATCTTTATCTGTCACTTAGGTCCTACTCCCACTACAGTGGTCAGTCTCTATTTTTTTCTGTAACTTAAGTACTACTCCAACTACAGTGGTCAGTCTGTATTTCTTTTGCTGTCACTTAAGTCCTACTCTCACTACAGTGGTCAGTCTATTTCTTTTTCTGTCACTTAAGTCCTACGCCCACTACATTGGTCAGTCTCTATTTCTTTTGCTGTCACTTAAGTCCTACTCCCACTGCAGTGGTCAGTCTCTATTTTTATTTGCTGTCACTTAAGTCCTACTCCTACTACAATGGTCAGTATCTATTTTATTTACTGTCACTTAAGTCCTACTCCCACTACAGTGGTCAGTCTCTAATTCTTTTGCTGTCACTTAATTCCTACTCCCACTATAGTGGTCAGTCTCTATTTCTTTTTCTGTCACTTAGGTCCTACTCCCACTACAATAGTCAGTCTCTATTTCTTTATCTGTCACTTAGGTCCTACTCCCACTACAGTGGTCAGTCTCTATTTCTTTTCCTGTCACTTAAGTCCTACTCCCACTATAGTGGTCAGTCTCTATTTCTTTTGCTGTACCTGTCACTTAAGTCCTACTCCCACCACAATGGTCAGTATCTATTTTTATTTGCCGTCACTTAAGTCATACTGTCACTACAGTGGTCAGTCTCTATTTCTTTTTCTGTCACTTAGGTCCTACTCCCACTACAGTGGTCAGTCTCTATTTTTTTCTGTGACTTAAGTACTACTCCAACTACAGTGGTCAGTCTCTATTTCTTTTGCTGTCACTTAAGTCTTACTCCCACTACAGTGGTCAGTCTCTATTTCTTTTGCTGTCACTTAAGTCCTACTCTCACTACAGTGGTCAATCTCTATTTCTTTTTCTGTCACTTAAGTGCTACTCCCACTACATTAGTCAGTCTCTATTTCTTTTGCTGTCACTTAAATCCTAGTCCCACTACAGTGGTCAGTCTCTATTTTTATTTGCTGTCGCTTAAGTCCTACTCCCACTACAGTTGTCAGTCTCTATTTCTTTTGCTGTCACTTAAGTCCTACTCTTACTATAGTGGTCAGTCTCTATTTCTTTTGCTGTCCTTTAGGTCCTACTCCGACTACAGTGGTCAGTCTCTATTTCTTTTGCTGTCACTTAAGTCCTACTCCCACTACAATGGTCAGTATCTATTTTATTTACTGTCACTTAAGTCCTACTCCCACTGCAGTGGTCAGTCTCTATTTTTATTTGCTGTCACTTAAGTCCTACTCCTACTACAATGGTCAGTATCTATTTTATTTACTGTCACTTAAGTCCTACTCCCACTACAGTGGTCAGTCTCTAATTCTTTTGCTGTCACTTAATTCCTACTCCCACTATAGTGGTCAGTCTCTATTTCTTTTTCTGTCACTTAGGTCCTACTCCCACTACAATAGTCAGTCTCTATTTCTTTATCTGTCACTTAGGTCCTACTCCCACTACAGTGGTCAGTCTCTATTTCTTTTCCTGTCACTTAAGTCCTACTCCCACTATAGTGGTCAGTCTCTATTTCTTTTGCTGTACCTGTAACTTAAGTCCTACTCCCACTACAATGGTCAGTATCTATTTTTATTTGTTGTCACTTAAGTCATACTGTCACTACAGTGGTCAGTCTCTATTTCTTTTTCTGTCACTTAGGTCCTACTCCCACTACAGTGGTCAGTCTCTATTTTTTTCTGTGACTTAAGTACTACTCCAACTACAGTGGTCAGTCTCTATTTCTTTTGCTGTCACTTAAGTCTTACTCCCACTACAGTGGTCAGTCTCTATTTCTTTTGCTGTCACTTAAGTCCTACTCTCACTACAGTGGTCAATCTCTATTTCTTTTTCTGTAACTTAAGTGCTACTCCCACTACATTGGTCAGTCTCTATTTCTTTTGCTGTCACTTAAATCCTAGTCCCACTACAGTGGTCAGTCTCTATTTTTATTTGCTGTCGCTTAAGTCCTACTCCCACTACAGTTGTCAGTCTCTATTTCTTTTGCTGTCACTTAAGTCCTACTCTTACTATAGTGGTCAGTCTCTATTTCTTTTGCTGTCACTTAATTCCTACTCCCACTATAGTGGCCAGTCTCTATTTCTTTTTCTGTCACTTAGGTCCTACTCCCACTACAGTGGTCAGTTTCCATTTCTTTTGCTTTCACTTAGGTCCTACTCCCACTATAGTGGTCAGTCTCTATATCTTTATCTGTCACTTAGGTCCTACTCCCACTACAGTGGTCAGTCTCTATTTTTTTCTGTAACTTAAGTACTACTCCAACTACAGTGGTCAGTCTCTATTTCTTTTGCTGTCACTTAAGTCCTACTCTCACTACAGTGGTCAGTCTATTTCTTTTTCTGTCACTTAAGTCCTACGCCCACTACATTGGTCAGTCTCTATTTCTTTTGCTGTCACTTAAGTCCTACTCCCACTGCAGTGGTCAGTCTCTATTTTTATTTGCTGTCACTTAAGTCCTACTCCTACTACAATGGTCAGTATCTATTTTATTTACTGTCACTTAAGTCCTACTCCCACTACAGTGGTCAGTCTCTATTTCTTTTGCTGTCACTTAATTCCTACTCCCACTATAGTGGTCAGTCTCTATTTCTTTTTCTGTCACTTAGGTCCTACTCCCACTACAATAGTCAGTCTCTATTTCTTTATCTGTCACTTAGGTCCTACTCCCACTACAGTGGTCAGTCTCTATTTCTTTTCCTGTCACTTAAGTCCTACTCCCACTATAGTGGTCAGTCTCTATTTCTTTTGCTGTACCTGTCACTTAAGTCCTACTCCCACTACAATGGTCAGTATCTATTTTTATTTGCCGTCACTTAAGTCATACTGTCACTACAGTGGTCAGTCTCTATTTCTTTTTCTGTCACATAGGTCCTACTCCCACTACAGTGGTCAGTCTCTATTTTTTCTGTGACTTAAGTACTACTCCAACTACAGTGGTCAGTCTCTATTTCTTTTGCTGTCACTTAAGTCTTACTCCCACTACAGTGGTCAGTCTCTATTTCTTTTGCTGTCACTTAAATCCTAGTCCCACTACAGTGGTCAGTCTCTATTTTTATTTGCTGTCGCTTAAGTCCTACTCCCACTACAGTTGTCAGTCTCTATTTCTTTTGCTGTCACTTAAGTCCTACTCTTACTATAGTGGTCAGTCTCTATTTCTTTTGCTGTCCTTTAGGTCCTACTCCGACTACAGTGGTCAGTCTCTATTTCTTTTGCTGTCACTTAAGTCCTACTCCCACTACAATGGTCAGTATCTATTTTATTTACTGTCACTTAAGTCCTACTCCCACTACAGTGGTCAGTCTCTATTTCTTTTGCTGTCACTTAATTCCTACTCCCACTATAGTGGCCAGTCTCTATTTCTTTTTCTGTCACTTAGGTCCTACTCCCACTACAGTGGTCAGTCTCTATTTGTTTTGCTGTCACTTAAGTCCAACTCTTACTATAGTAGTCAGTATCTATTTCTTTTGTTGTCACTTAAGTCCTACTCCCACTACAATGGTCAGTATCTATTTTATTTACTGTCACTTAAGTCCTACTCCCACTACAGTGGTCAGTCTCTATTTCTTTTGCTGTCACTTAATTCCTACTCCCACTATAGTGGTCAGTCTCTATTTCTTTTCCTGTCACTTAAGTCCTACTCCCACTATAGTGGCCAGTCTCTATTTCTTTTGCTGTACCTTTGGTCCTACTCTCACTACAGTGGTCAGTCTCTATTTCTTTATCTGTCACTTAGGTCCTACTCCCACTACAGTGGTCAGTCTCTATTTTTTTCTGTGACTTAAGTACTACTCCAACTACATTGGTCAGTCTCTATTTCTTTTGCTGTCACTTAAGTCCTACTCTCACTACAGTGGTCAGTCGATTTCTTTTTCTGTCACTTAAGTCCTACTCCCACTACATTGGTCAGTCTCTATTTCTTTTGCTGTCACTTAAGTCCTACTCCCACTGCAGTGGTCAGTCTCTATTTTTATTTGCTGTCACTTAAGTCCTACTCCTACTACAATGGTCAGTATCTATTTTATTTACTGTCACTTAAGTCCTACTCCCACTACAGTGGTAAGTCTCTATTTCTTTTGCTGTACCTAAATTCCTACTCCCACTATAGTGGTCAGTATCTATTTCTTTTTCTGTCACTTAGGTCCTACTCCCACTACAATAGTCAGTCTCTATTTCTTTATCTGTCACTTAGGTCCTACTCCCACTACAGTGGTCAGTCTCTATTTCTTTTCCTGTCACTTAAGTCCTACTCCAACTATAGTGGTCAGTCTCTATTTTTTTTTATCGTACCTGTCACTTAAGTCCTACTCCCACTACAGTGGTAAGTCTTAATTTCTTTTGCTGTTACTTAAGTCCTACTCCCACTATAATGGTCAGTATCTATTTTTATTTGCCGTCACTTAAGTCATACTGTCACTACAGTGGTCAGTCTCTATTTCTTTTTCTGTCACTTAAGTCCTACTCCCACTACATTGGTCAGTCTCTATTTTTTCTGTGACTTAAGTACTACTCCAACTACAGTGGTCAGTCTCTATTTCTTTTGCTGTCACTTAAGTCTTACTCCCACTACAGTGGTCAGTCTCTATTTCTTTTTCTGTCACTAAAGTGCTACTCCCACTACATTGGTCAGTCTCTATTTCTTTTGCTGTCACTTAAATCCTAGTCCCACTACAGTGGTCAGTCTCTATTTCTTTTGCTGTTACTTAAGTCCTACTCCCACTACAATGGTCAGTATCTATTTTTATTTGCTGTCACTTAAGTCGTACTCCCACTACAGTTGTCAGTCTCTATTTCTTTTGCTGTCACTTAAGTCCTACTCTTACTATAGTGGTCAGTATCTATTTCTTTTGCTGTCACTCAAGTCCTACTCTTACTATAGTGGTCAGTATCTATTTTTTTTGCTGTCACTGAAGTCCTACTCCCACTACAATGGTCAGTATCTATTTTATTTACTGTCACTTAAGTCCTACTCCCACTACAGTGGTCAGTCTCTATTTCTTTTTCTGTCACTTAATTCCTACTCCCACTATAGTGGTCAGTCTCTATTTCTTTTTCTGTCACTTAGGTCCTACTCCCACTACAGTGGTCAGTCTCTATTTCTTTATCTGTCACTTAGGTCCTACTCCCACTACAGTGGTCAGTCTCTATTTCTTTTACTGTCACTTAACTCCTACTCCCACTATAGTGGTCAGTCTCTATTTCTTTTGCTGTCACTTAAGTCCTACTCTCACTACAGTGGTCAGTCTCTATTTCTTTTTTTGTCACTTACGTCCTACTCCCACTACATTGGTCAGTCTCTATTTCTTTTGCTGTCACGTAAGTCCTACTCCCACTACAGTGGTCAGTCTCTATTTCTTTTGCTGTCACTTAAGTCCTACTCTCACTACAGTGGTCAATCTCTATTTCTTTTTCTGTCACTTAAGTGCTACTCCCACTACATTGGTCAGTCTCTATTTCTTTTGCTGTCACTTAAATCCTAGTCCCACTACAGTGGTCAGTCTCTATTTTTATTTGCTGTCGCTTAAGTCCTACTCCCACTACAGTTGTCAGTCTCTATTTCTTTTGCTGTCACTTAAGTCCTACTCTTACTATAGTGGTCAGTCTCTATTTCTTTTGCTGTCACTTAATTCCTACTCCCACTATAGTGGCCAGTCTCTATTTCTTTTTCTGTCACTTAGGTCCTACTCCCACTACAGTGGTCAGTTTCCATTTCTTTTGCTTTCACTTAGGTCCTCCTCCGACTACAGTGGTCAGTCTCTATTTCTTTTGCTGTCACTTAAGTCCTACTCCCACTACAATGGTCGGTATCTATTTTTATTTGCTGTCACTTAAGTCCTACTCCCACTACAGTGGTCACTCTCTATTTCTTTTCCTGTCACTTAGGTCCTACTCCCACTACAGTGGTCAGTCTCTATTTTTTTCTGTAACTTAAGTACTACTCCAACTACAGTGGTCAGTCTCTATTTCTTTTGCTGTCACTTAAGTCCTACTCTCACTACAGTGGTCAGTCTATTTCTTTTTCTGTCACTTAAGTCCTACGCCCACTACATTGGTCAGTCTCTATTTCTTTTGCTGTCACTTAAGTCCTACCCCCCACTGCAGTGGTCAGTCTCTATTTTTATTTGCTGTCACTTAAGTCCTACTCCTACTACAATGGTCAGTATCTATTTTATTTACTGTCACTTAAGTACTACTCCCACTACAGTGGTCAGTCTCTATTTCTTTTGCTGTCACTTAATTCCTACTCCCACTATAGTGGTCAGTCTCTATTTCTTTTTCTGTCACTTAGGTCCTACTCCCACTACAATAGTCAGTCTCTATTTCTTTATCTGTCACTTAGGTCCTACTCCCACTACAGTGGTCAGTCTCTATTTCTTTTCCTGTCACTTAAGTCCTACTCCCACTATAGTGGTCAGTCTCTATTTCTTTTGCTGTACCTGTCACTTAAGTCCTACTCCCACTACAATGGTCAGTATCTATTTTTATTTGCCGTCACTTAAGTCATACTGTCACTACAGTGGTCAGTCTCTATTTCTTTTTCTGTCACATAGGTCCTACTCCCACTACAGTGGTCAGTCTCTATTTTTTCTGTGACTTAAGTACTACTCCAACTACAGTGGTCAGTCTCTATTTCTTTTGCTGTCACTTAAGTCTTACTCCCACTACAGTGGTCAGTCTCTATTTCTTTTGCTGTCACTTAAGTCCTACTCTCACTACAGTGGTCAATCTCTATTTCTTTTTCTGTCACTTAAGTGCTACTCCCACTACATTGGTCAGTCTCTATTTCTTTTGCTGTCACTTAAATCCTAGTCCCACTACAGTGGTCAGTCTCTATTTTTATTTGCTGTCGCTTAAGTCCTACTCCCACTACAGTTGTCAGTCTCTATTTCTTTTGCTGTCACTTAAGTCCTACTCTTACTATAGTGGTCAGTCTCTATTTCTTTTGCTGTCCTTTAGGTCCTACTCCGACTACAGTGGTCAGTCTCTATTTCTTTTGCTGTCACTTAAGTCCTACTCCCACTACAGTGGTCACTCTCTATTTCTTTTCCTGTCACTTAAGTCCTACTCCCACTATAGTGGTCAGTCTCTATATCTTTATCTGTCACTTAGGTCCTACTCCCACTACAGTGGTCAGTCTCTATTTTTTTCTGTAACTTAAGTACTACTCCAACTACAGTGGTCAGTCTCTATTTCTTTTGCTGTCACTTAAGTCCTACTCTCACTACAGTGGTCAGTCTATTTCTTTTTCTGTCACTTAAGTCCTACGCCCACTACATTGGTCAGTCTCTATTTCTTTTGCTGTCACTTAAGTCCTACTCCCACTGCAGTGGTCAGTCTCTATTTTTATTTGCTGTCACTTAAGTCCTACTCCTACTACAATGGTCAGTATCTATTTTATTTACTGTCACTTAAGTCCTACTCCCACTACAGTGGTCAGTCTCTATTTCTTTTGCTGTCACTTAATTCCTACTCCCACTATAGTGGTCAGTCTCTATTTCTTTTTCTGTCACTTAGGTCCTACTCCCACTACAATAGTCAGTCTCTATTTCTTTATCTGTCACTTAGGTCCTACTCCCACTACAGTGGTCAGTCTCTATTTCTTTTCCTGTCACTTAAGTCCTACTCCCACTATAGTGGTCAGTCTCTATTTCTTTTGCTGTACCTGTCACTTAAGTCCTACTCCCACTACAATGGTCAGTATCTATTTTTATTTGCCGTCACTTAAGTCATACTGTCACTACAGTGGTCAGTCTCTATTTCTTTTTCTGTCACATAGGTCCTACTCCCACTACAGTGGTCAGTCTCTATTTTTTCTGTGACTTAAGTACTACTCCAACTACAGTGGTCAGTCTCTATTTCTTTTGCTGTCACTTAAGTCTTACTCCCACTACAGTGGTCAGTCTCTATTTCTTTTGCTGTCACTTAAATCCTAGTCCCACTACAGTGGTCAGTCTCTATTTTTATTTGCTGTCGCTTAAGTCCTACTCCCACTACAGTTGTCAGTCTCTATTTCTTTTGCTGTCACTTAAGTCCTACTCTTACTATAGTGGTCAGTCTCTATTTCTTTTGCTGTCCTTTAGGTCCTACTCCGACTACAGTGGTCAGTCTCTATTTCTTTTGCTGTCACTTAAGTCCTACTCCCACTACAATGGTCAGTATCTATTTTATTTACTGTCACTTAAGTCCTACTCCCACTACAGTGGTCAGTCTCTATTTCTTTTGCTGTCACTTAATTCCTACTCCCACTATAGTGGCCAGTCTCTATTTCTTTTTCTGTCACTTAGGTCCTACTCCCACTACAGTGGTCAGTCTCTATTTGTTTTGCTGTCACTTAAGTCCAACTCTTACTATAGTAGTCAGTATCTATTTCTTTTGTTGTCACTTAAGTCCTACTCCCACTACAATGGTCAGTATCTATTTTATTTACTGTCACTTAAGTCCTACTCCCACTACAGTGGTCAGTCTCTATTTCTTTTGCTGTCACTTAATTCCTACTCCCACTATAGTGGTCAGTCTCTATTTCTTTATCTGTCACTTAGGTCCTACTCCCACTATAGTGGTCAGTCTCTATTTCTTTTCCTGTCACTTAAGTCCTACTCCCACTATAGTGGTCAGTCTCTATTTCTTTTGCTGTACCTTTGGTCCTACTCTCACTACAGTGGTCAGTCTCTATTTCTTTATCTGTCACTTAGGTCCTACTCCCACTACAGTGGTCAGTCTCTATTTTTCTCTGTGACTTAAGTACTACTCCAACTACATTGGTCAGTCTCTATTTCTTTTGCTGTCACTTAAGTCCTACTCTCACTACAGTGGTCAGTCGATTTCTTTTTCTGTCACTTAAGTCCTACTCCCACTACATTGGTCAGTCTCTATTTCTTTTGCTGTCACTTAAGTCCTACTCCCACTGCAGTGGTCAGTCTCTATTTTTATTTGCTGTCACTTAAGTCCTACTCCTACTACAATGGTCAGTATCTATTTTATTTACTGTCACTTAAGTCCTACTCCCACTACAGTGGTAAGTCTCTATTTCTTTTGCTGTCACTTAATTCCTACTCCCACTATAGTGGTCAGTATCTATTTCTTTTTCTGTCACTTAGGTCCTACTCCCACTACAATAGTCAGTCTCTATTTCTTTATGTCACTTAGGTCCTACTCCCACTACAGTGGTCAGTCTCTATTTCTTTTCCTGTCACTTAAGTCCTACTCCAACTATAGTGGTCAGTCTCTATTTTTTTTTATCGTACCTGTCACTTAAGTCCTACTCCCACTACAGTGGTAAGTCTTAATTTCTTTTGCTGTTACTTAAGTCCCACTCCCACTATAATGGTCAGTATCTATTTTTATTTGCCGTCACTTAAGTCATACTGTCACTACAGTGGTCAGTCTCTATTTCTTTTTCTGTCACTTAAGTCCTACTCCCACTACATCGGTCAGTCTCTATTTTTTCTGTGACTTAAGTACTACTCCAACTACAGTGGTCAGTCTCTATTTCTTTTGCTGTCACTAAAGTGCTACTCCCACTACATTGGTCAGTCTCTATTTCTTTTGCTGTCACTTAAATCCTAGTCCCACTACAGTGGTCAGTCTCTATTTCTTTTGCTGTTACTTAAGTCCTACTCCCACTACAATGGTCAGTATCTATTTTTATTTGCTGTCACTTAAGTCCTACTCCCACTACAGTTGTCAGTCTCTATTTCTTTTGCTGTCACTTAAGTCCTACTCTTACTATAGTGGTCAGTATCTATTTCTTTTGCTGTCACTCAAGTCCTACTCTTACTATAGTGGTCAGTATCTATTTTTTTTGCTGTCACTGAAGTCCTACTCCCACTACAATGGTCAGTATCTATTTTATTTACTGTCACTTAAGTCCTACTCCCACTACAGTGGTCAGTCTCTATTTCTTTTTCTGTCACTTAATTCCTACTCCCACTATAGTGGTCAGTCTCTATTTCTTTTTCTGTCACTTAGGTCCTACTCCCACTACAGTGGTCAGTCTCTATTTCTTTATCTGTCACTTAGGTCCTACTCCCACTACAGTGGTCAGTCTCTATTTCTTTTACTGTCACTTAACTCCTACTCCCACTATAGTGGTCAGTCTCTATTTCTTTTGCTGTCACTTAAGTCCTACTCTCACTACAGTGGTCAGTCTCTATTTCTTTTTTTGTCACTTACGTCCTACTCCCACTACATTGGTCAGTCTCTATTTCTTTTGCTGTCACGTAAGTCCTACTCCCACTACAGTGGTCAGTCTCTATTTCTTTTGCTGTCACTTAAGTCCTACTCCCATTACAATGGTCAGTATCTATTTTTATTTGCTGTCACTTAAGTCCTGCTCCAACTACAGTGGTCAGTCTCTATTTCTTTTGCTGTCACTTAAGTCCTACTCTTACTATAGTGGTCAGTATCTATTTCTTTTGCTGTCACTTAAGTCCTACTCCCACTACAGTGGTCAGTCTCTATTTCTTTTGCTGTCACTTAAGTCCTACTCCCACTACAATGGTCAGTATCTATTTTATTTACTGTCACTTAAGTCCTACTCCCACTACAGTGGTCAGTCTCTATTTCTTTTGCTGTCACTTAATTCCTACTCCCACTATAGTGGTCAGTCTCTATTTCTTTTTCTGTCACTTAGGTCCTACTCCCACTACAGTGGTCAGTCTGGTTTTCTTTATCAGTCACTTAGGTCTTACTCCCACTACAGTGGTCAGTCTCTATTTCTTTTGCTGTCACTTAAGTCCTACTCCCACTATAGTGGTCAGTCTCAATTTCTTTTGCTGTACTTTTTGTCCTACTCCCACTACAGTGGTCAGTCTCTATTTCTTTATCTGTCACTTAGGTCCTACTCCCACTACAGTGGTCAGTCTCTATTTTTTTCTGTAACTTAAGTACTACTCCAACTACAGTGGTCAGTCTCTATTTATTTTGCTGTCACTTAAGTCCTACTCCCACTACAGTGGTCAGTCTCTATTTCTTTTGCTGTCACTTAAGTCCTACTCCCACTACAATGGTCAGTATCTATTTTTATTTGCTGTCACTTAATTCCTACTCCCACTACAGTGGTCAGTCTCTATTTCTTTTTCTGTCACTTAGGTCCTACTCCCACTACAGTGGTCAGTCTCTATTTGTTTTGCTGTCACTTAAGTCCTACTCTTACTATAGTGGTCAGTATCTATTTCTTTTGCTGTCACTTAAGTCCTACTCCCACTACAATGGTCAGTATCTATTTTATTTACTGTCACTTAAGTCCTACTCCCACTACAGTGGTCAGTCTCTAATTCTTTTGCTGTCACTTAATTCCTACTCCCACTATAGTGGTCAGTCTCTCTTTCTTTTTCTGTCACTTAGGTCCTACTCACACTACAGTGGTCAGTCTCTATTTGTTTTGCTGTCACTTTAGTCCTACTCTTACTATAGTGGTCAGTCTATTTCTTTTGCTGTCACTTAACTCCTACTCCCACTACAATGGTCAGTATCTATTTTTATTTGCTGTCACTTAAGTCCTTCTCCCACTACAGTGGTCAGTCTCTATTTCTTTTTTTGTCACTTAAGTCCTACTCTAACTACAGTCTACTCTTAGAAAGGACTGGGGGGGGGGGTCCTACTAACCTTCCCTTAATTTTTTTATTTTCGGTGTCCAACTTTCCATCATTTTAAATACCATTTATAGAAAGAATTGATTTTAAAACCATTGGGAATATTTAAGTTGGGCAGTCTATAAAGTAAATGCGGTATTGTTGTAACATATCAAGTGAAACTGATGGACAAACAGTGAAACAATGTCAAGCATAGACTGAAGTTTTTTTGTACCAGATATGGTTGAATTACAGAAAGGATCATGAATTTTATTAACGATGCCATGGGTGGAGTTTGGGTTCATAGACTGTTAATAAGTAAAAATTGTCATCTAAGACTACTTTTATTTCTTGTTTGATGTAAGTTGATAAACTTAATATATGTAATAAGATATCTATGAAAAACTTATGTAATTATGCATAATGGTCTGTAAGTTGATGATGTTATGAATATCAATGATAACTTAATATTTGTCCCGTAAGAATAGTCAAAGCCGTTTTTATGTCATATCGTCGCAATGAACTGTTTTATCTTCCGCAGGATGACCTTCCTCTTAAGTACAACTTCTATTATACGATTTATTATTTATTTATTTTCTACACAATTCTTCAAACATACACAATTTTTATGCTTAAAAAAATGAGTTTCATTTTTTTTTTTCCAAACAAACTATGCCTTTTTCATGTTTAAAATGCTAGTGATCTTTGATAATCATTCTTAGGTTTATTTTACGGAAGAGCGATTAACATTAGATTATGAAATTACCATTGCTATCTCGATTGTCAAGTAAAATTGACAAAGAAGCTTCTTGTTCTATTTTTAAAGAACTAAATGAATTTTAGTTCGCTAATTTTGAATATTGTGTAATGTACACAATTTCAAATACTGTGTCATTTACACAACTTCAAATACAGCATACTTTACATAATTTCAAATACTGTGTAATTTATACAATTTCAAATGCTGTGTAATTTACACAATTTCAAATACTGCATATTTTACACGATTTCGATTATTATGTAATTTACACATGTCCAACTAGTATTTAAGAATGATTTATATTAAGGACTTTTTCATGTTTTTTTAATAATTATTTTTTTACAAAGTTAGAATGTCTTTAACTAAAAAAACTGTTTTTGAAATGATGGTGGATGTACGAAGGGTAATATTTGTTATTAAACTGTTAATAATGAGTTTGTGTTTTCAATTCCTCCTCCCGCCTGTTCTAACTTCAAAACAAGTCTCCTACTCTTGTTACTAATCAGAGTATAACGCAAAAGGAACGAACTAATAAATAAATATACTAGCATATTAATAGTAAATTCAAAATTTATTTACTGCAATATTGATACCAACATGTCTTTTTCATGCTTTGAAAACCATATCTGAAGAGGTGAATTTTTTCCTGAAATATGTTATACGGACCCTACATTAAGCCACATTGAGAGCAAATTAGATTTGTAATTATAAAAAAATATCATCATAATAATATTAATAATAAAAAAAATGGAATAAACCGAAAATCTCATTTCATTTTCACTTTTGTATACAACTTATTTTGTTTTCAATCCGCTTATATCCGATACATCTCTGTATTGGAATCGCCTCATATGAGTTATCTATATATTAATATTCGAATATTTCTTCAGGATTATTACAAATATCTGTTTACATTTAATTTTCAGTACATTAAAGAAATGTAACTTGTAGAAATAATAAGCCGCGCATGCGTGGCCCCCCTCTGTATGTGACTCGATGTGGCGAGTGTAAAATGCAATAAATTTGGGCAATTTGGGGCACTTTTGACCTCCATTGTACCCCCTGGGGGTGCGAACCAGAATTTTTCTGAGGTCAAGGATGCTCATTTTATATCCAGAACAATTGCCTCTACATTTTGGCTAAGTTTCAGAAAAATTGAATGGATGGATCAAACGTTATGGGAGAAAAGGATCATTTTTTGCCATTTTGGGGGCTTTTGACCCCTTGGGGGCGCGAACCAGATTTTTTACAAGGTCAGCGATACTTATTTTCTATTAGGAACAATTGCCTCCATATTTTGGTCAAGTTTCAGAGAAATTGAATGGATGGATGAAAAGTTATGGGCAAAAAATGTCATTTTTTGCCATTTAGGGGCCTTTTGACCCCCTGGGGGGCTAACCAGATTTTTTTTCAAAAATCGGAGAATGTCACTTTCTAACCTGACCAAAGTTACAACTTCATGCAAAATTTCAGAGAAAAATCCAGACAGACGGACGGACGGACGGAAATGCCTAAAAACATAGGTCTCCCGATTTTATAAATCGGGGGACCAATTATTCGTTGTAAAAGATTTTTATTAGACATAATGAAGACATTCATGTTTGTAAGAGTTTAACAACAGAAGTCTTCTTCTTTTCTTTTTTTCAGAATATAGTCAAGTATTTAAGTTTCCTCATTCTCTGCAAATACACCATTCTAATGGCATGCCAAATATTTTGTTTCTTTCAGTACAGAAAATGATGAGGACTGCGAAGGACTTGGAGTTTTAGAAAGAACAGATTCATCTTCCAGATGGAATCTGCCATTGTGGTTAGTGAAATAAGATATTGTTGGGAATTTGATACAGTTTTGATGCCTTTGAAAAGTTGGTGAAAAGAAAAACATCAAATGAAATACTTGCCCGAATTTTACTGTGATTTCTTTTTTTTTATTTTTTTGAATTATTAAATATTTGATTTAAAAAACAAAAAACAAATATGTTTGTGTTTTTTTTTTTTGTTTCTATCATATTGTTTATGGCAGACATTATTTTTTTATCGATTGGTTATTGGAATCAAAAAAAGCCAGCTGAGGATCCGAACCACAACAATCAAGGAGGACTTAGCTAAGCTCTCAAGTCCACGGGTGGTAGGCCCTCGACGGTGGAATCCTGATTGGGATCATATGGATTTCAAGAACCCCAAAATGAGCAATGACCAAAAGGGCACTTTTTCAGTAACACCTGCTTTTTTAACTTTTACTTCCGGTTGAGTTGAATAATAAACAGAACAATATGCACTTTTAGATCACAGATTTTTATTAAAGAAAAAAACTTTTAATATGAAAAAGGTTTTTTTTTTACAAGCAGTTTTATTTACAAAAAGTTTTATTTAATTAAAAATATGGCATCCATCTTAGTGAATTCCACACCATCAGATTTTTCTTTTGTGTCTATTTTTGACAAAGGGGAAGATTTCCCGAAATATCAAATTATTTCTAATCATCATCCAAACACCATACTTGCTGTTTATATAAGATTGTAAAGAAAAATAAATAGATAGTTGTAAGTCCTCTCCTTTGATTGTTTCTTTTTGTTCTTTCCAGCTTCTCATCAATCCGGCTCTCCGCATTGCCTTCAGCCTTCTTAATACATCTATTAGTAATAATTAAATTTTAACTTTCAAAATATTATTTCACAAAAAATAGTTTCGTAAAAGAAACAAAAAACAAATGGCATAGTTAAAAGAAAAGACAAAAAAATGTCAAAATATAATTAAAAGTAAAAAGACTCCCCAACAATACTGATTAGGTTCAGTTAGTGTGTGTCTGTGTATAATATATATATATATATATATATATATATATATATCAATCCAAGTAATCCACAAGGTAAAAAAAATCCAAAGAATCTTTACTGTGTTTATCTAATAGTGGTCGATAATAAATAGAGCTGTTTAGTATTTATAAAGATTTTTATGTATACAAACGTAATATGGCTACACATTTACAAAACATGTTTCAGTCACAGCTGTAAAAAGCTTAACCTTATCAAGCCGGAGAAATAAAAATCTTTATAACTCATATGTGTATATATATATATATATATATATATATATATATATATATATATATATTTAATTAATTTTATACGTACATAAAAGTAATCCATGGACACGTGTTTCTGGCTCACAGCCGTTATCAGCATGCCATTTATTACTTTGCTTACAACTATTTTGAGTGTTTACTTCCTAAGTGATACAGATTAATGCAGAAGATTGCATTATTAGTCGCTCTTAACTTTATAAGACGTATTTTACATATATATGCATATATATATATATATATTAATTTCATACGTACATAAAAGTAATCCATCGATACATGTTTCTGGCTCACAGCTGTCATCACCATGGAGAACTTAGACAAGGATCGAACCTTCGATATTGATGTTTATAGTCTGGCGAATGCACCTTGCCTAGAAATATGTACGGTTTTTATCACTTAAATATTTTATGTAATTGTTGTTATTGGTGATGGTAGCGTTTGTTACTTTGCTTTTTACTATTTCGACTAATAATGCAATGAGATTTAAATTTTACTACAGTATAGAAGCGCCGTTTGGAACGATAACTTTGAAATTTTAGAATCAGTTCACATGACGCGAGATTTTGTTAAACAAATGAAAATTAAATATTTATTAAATCAATTTTTTTTTTTATAAATCCAAATTTTCGGTTTTCAAAAACCTTATTCATGGTACAAACAATATTTTTTTTCCTCTTTTTTTTCATCTTCTGGTGTTATGAAGATACTGTTTTTTTTTTTATATGTCCGATCTGTAGTTCCGCGCACTGAAACACATGTGTACGTTAATGAGATTTAAATTTTACTACAGTATAGAAGCGCCATTTGGAACGATAACTTTGAAATTTTAGAATCAGTTAACATGACGCGAAATTTTGTTAAACAAATGAAAATTAAATATTTATTAAATCATTTTTTTTTTTTTTCACTTCGAAAGTGAACAATCGAATGTTATTTTGAATATTTGGTCAGGGTTTACTTGTAGTGTGAAGTATCCTCGTGTAAGGTTTTCCTGACAAACCCTTTCACAGAGAGACTGAAGACATTCGAGAATGGTGCCTGTGCGTGTCCAGCTAAAAGTAAAAAAAACTACAAAACAAACCACCACAAAGTTGGTATATTCTTAATCAGCATTGCCTCGGGTGAATAATATCTAAAATTTGAAAAAAAATTATTAATTCTTTTGGGGTCAGCTGGGCCAGGTTTCGTCAGAGGAGGAGAGTCGATTTTTCAGCCATTTCCAATGTTATCTATCATATGAAGGAGAGGTGAATGATTTACATAATTATTATGTTCAATACATTCAAACAAGAGAGAGGAATGGGATGAACAAAGGTGAAATAGGGGTAGAGGAGAGGGATGTGAGAAAATGGAGAAGGGGGCAAAGATAGAGAGACAGATTGAGAGATGTAGAGAGATAGAAGTTTTGATATAATAGACTAGCAAATACATGCTCCCTCTGGTCGCATATTTTTGCTAGGCTACTGCGTCACCCTCTTCTCTCTCACTGTCTGCGATAGGGTGTTCTTATTTACGTGTCTAGAATTATATAATTGTGACAAAAGACTACAGACAGTACGTAGGTAAAGCTAAATAAATTGTTTTGGACTATTAAAATAATTTCCAATGACGTAAATCATAAATCTATGACGTCACACCAAAGCTATAATTATTTTGTTAAGAGAATGTTTTAAGATCTATTTATAAGAAAGTGCAAATAGATAGAATTGATAGAACGTCAGACTGAAGATCTCAAGGTTTCGGTTTCAATTTCCAGTCAGGGCGTGCGCTTAATTTGTTGGGAATTTATTATTTAGTATTAATGCAATATTTTCCATTTCTAAATGAAGTTAAGATATTCGTTTTGAAAAATTCTGATTGACAGATGGACACACACAACCACAGAGAACGTGCATTTCTTATATTATTAGAAGACTAGCGAAAATAGACTCTCTAACGGTCGTCTATTTTTGGTAGACTGCCGCGTTCTTGGGTGGTGAGACATTGTTTCGGACCAAAAATATTTTTAGTTAAAAAAAGAAAATTGTCTCCCAATATTTTTTATTTAAAAAGGGAAAAAAAATTTCTTTTTTTGGGGGGGCGAATTTCCCCCACACACACCGGCCCCCTTAAAAAAATCGAGTGCGAACGCAGACTCCACACTATATCGAAGAACCAATTTTGATACGTAGCCTCGTTTTAAGATCATTCATTGCTAAGTAAAAAACAAAATGAAAAAAGCATTTCTTTTGCGTAAGTAGTTAAATCAAAATGGTTCTTTTAACTTGTCTCATTTGCTCAGATGGTAGCGTATCGGACAAATTCGTCCAAATTACTCTTTGGCGTTAAGGTTACGAGTTCAAATCACGACCTCGGCGTCGAAATTATTTATTCTTTATTTAGTTGTTCAGATGTGCCCTAATGTATTTCTTATGTTTCTGACTTGGAAATTAATTAAATAGTAATTACCCGCCCTCGCCCCCTCTACAAACATTCTCGCGGACAGACAGAATGACAGACAGAGAACCTGCTCCTTACTAAAAATTCAAATTGATCTATATAAAATGAACACGCTAATATTTTTTGGATGCTTAGACATTGATTTTCTTGTTTTCGGACCAAAAATATTTGTAGTTCAAGAATTTTTTTTACCCTCCCCCACACAAAGAAATATTTTTAGTTCAAAAAAAAATCCCCCCCCCTTCCCAGTTTTGATACGCATGTTTAAATATGCTCTTGGAGGCGCCTACGTCATATCAAAGAACCAGTTTTGTTATTCTTCCAAAATGGTCACCCATTTAGTAATGACTTAACTCTAATTTACAACAAAACACCTTGTTTTAACGTAATGAAAATAAAGAATAATAATGTGAAAAAATCCTCTCACAATGACGTCATTTCCGGAAGAATGAGTCGACAATTTTGAAAATTAACAGAATTTGCCACCAAAAAATATAATTTATTTTTTTAATATTATTTACTTCGAATTGGAATCAATTACGTTTTTTTTATAAATAATTATAAATTTATTTAAATAATTTTTAAAAAAACGGAAAAAAAGCATTTGTTCATCAAATAGCCTCGTTTTAAGATCATTCGTTGTCGGTAAGTAAAAAAGTGAAAAAAACATTTCTGCAGAAGTAAGTATGTAAATCAGCGAGCTGTTATCGACTTTCGTATATTGGCTTAGTCGGTAGAGGTTCAGGATAACATCGTCCACTTTGACTTAAGACGTCGAGGTTGCGAGTTCAAATCCTGACCTCGTCAAATTTATTTATTGTTTATTTAGTTGTTAAGATGTACCCTAATGTATTTCTTACGTTTACAAAGATTCTTGCTGACTTTAAAATAAAGTAAATTAGTATTTACCCGCCTTGGGTTTACTTTCGTCAGCCTTGTAACTTTCGCTTTCCTTATTTTGTCCTTTTATTCCATGAGCGATATTTCTGACAAAGGGGGAAGAATTGCTGCATTCTGCGTCGGAATCTATCCATCTAACACTTGCCGTTGGTTAGATTTTGATCTTGAAATAGCATTATTTTTTTTTTTAGATCCTTACATCAAGTGGCTTCATGTGTTGTCTGAAGCGATTTTCATTAAAAATTAAAAAAAGGGATTAGATTATAAAATTGATTTGCCTCATTCTGAAATAAATTCTTATGCCCACGTGACAGGGTCAAGGAAACTGGTAGATCAACAGAGAATTCTATAGATCATTACTTTTATAAAGACCGTACATGTTATGTCAGTCTTACAAAGATACTTACATAACAGCATTGCTTACTCCTAAGAAAGAAATTATATTGGCAATTTTCTCGGAATGGTAGATGTTTAGTATCGATTATCCATGGAATTCTTTACATTGATCGCCTTCTCTTAGAACATGGAATAATATTCACAAGTCACCTTCTTTTTTTTTCAGCTGTGAACAAAACATTGAATGAGAGAGAAATCGAATTCTTAAATTGGTGTTGGGTGATTGGGCAATTCCTTCCCTGCAACCGACAGGAAACTCTCACAATTGAAAAGAAATATTTCTACAAGAAAGGAAGCAGTTCTACAAATTCTTCAATTGATAGCTATTGCTTTGGCGGGCGGTTTTTTTTTTCTATTTTTATTTTTTTTTAATTTTATTTATTTATTTTTTATTTTTTGACCTAGAAGTAGACGATCTAACATTTACTGACGAAGCATCCGATTTCCCGTCTTTTGACGCTTTAGCTGATTCCAGGCTGAAAATGACTACAAATGAAACTAACAAAACTACTCTTCTTTTTTTTTCACCCCCTCCTTTCTCTATTTTTTCTTCTTTTTCTTCCTCTCCTCCTTTCCTCTTTTCTTCTCTCTCCTCTTTTCTTCTCTCTCCTCCTTTCTTCTCGCTCCTCCTTTCTTCTCTCTGCTCCTTTCCCCTTTTCTTCTCTCTCTCCTCCTTTCCCCCTTTCTTCTGTCTATCCTCCTTCTTCTTCTTCTTCTTCTTCTTCTTCTTCTTCTTCTTCCCTCCTCCTTTCCCTCTTTCTTCTTCTTCCCTTCTCCTTTCCCTTTCTTCCTCTCCTCCTTTCCCTTTTTCTTCTTCTATCTATCCTCCTTTCTCTCTTTCTTCCCTCCTCTCTGTCTTCCCATTTCCTTTGCCTCTTTCTTCTTCTCCTCCTTTTCCTATTTCTTTTTCTATCTATTCCCCTTTCCTTATTCTTCTTCTTCCCTCGTCCTTTCCCTTTCTCTTCTTCTTCCCTCCTCCGTTCCCCTCCTTCTTCTTCTTCTTCTTCCCTCCTCTTTTCCTTTTTTCGTCCTCTCCTTATTTCCCTTTTTCTTCCTCTCCTCCTTTCCCTTTTTCTTCCCCTTCATCTATTCTCTCTTTCTTTCCTCTCCTCTATCTCTCTTTTTTCTCCTTTTTCTCCTTTTTCTTCTTTTGTCTTCTTCTTCTTCTTCTTCTTCTTCACTGCTACTAAATCTGATGTAAAATGATCTATCACATGCTCTTCTTGATATAAGGATTGCTGAAGAATTCACAAAATATCATTTGTTATGATATAACATAGAGCTGAGGAATAACCGGATTGTCTTATCATCTGACATGATATCTTGATGGGCACATAACAGTAATCTTAGCTTCTTTCAACCGTTTCACACTGACATGCCAATTAATGTTTGCATTCACTTACTTTTACGTAACTTTTGCGACACATTAGAATTTTACTTTAATCATTTTAGCTTATTCTATTTTTGAATTACGACCACATACATCCAATTCTGATGATCGTAATTTGTATTTAGTGTATATAAAACTGCGGGCAATCATGTCCCGCACGCTACGAATGTGTAGCTCTATTTTCATGGCATAAGTGCTAATACATGCTTAGTAAGAAATTTTTCATCATCATCATCATCATCGCCATCACCATCATCATCATCATCATCATCTCCGGTTTAACATCCATTTTACATGCTGGTATCCATTGGAACGATTTAAGAAATTGACTTCCAAGCTAACCTATCTCTGGACAGGTCTTTATTTATCCTTCTTTCTATCAACTCCATTCTTTATCACTTCCTCCAATTTTTTTATGTCCTTCTCCTCTGAACACAACCTGCTACCTCAACTGTTCTACATCTCTTAACCCATACCATCGAAATCTCCTGGTCTGTACACATTTCTCTATACTGTCCAAATTTAATCTTCCTCTGAGGTCATAAGAACTTAGCCTGTATTTAAAGCTCACACTACACATCCATCATATCATTCTTATATCAGGCCCCTCCCCCCATAACTTGTAGAAGCTAGAAGATGGAGGATGCAATTTCACTTTTCAAAATACCAGCAATTTGGTAGCATCCTATTACCAGAGCGCCTTGATTTTCTCCAGCATTTTCACAAGTTGTCTGAATTAGTACGGTCCATAGAAGGTTGGAAAAGGGTAGATAATATCACCCGGTATTCACCAGAAGATGATTGTTTTCGTGTTGCAGAGGTTATTGATGAAATATATGGTTGAAGTAATGTGTCATAGCTAGAATTAGGAGTAGATGGAGTAAGTTCAACAAACTTTTGCCATTATTAACAATCAGAGCGTTACCACTGTCAACCAAGGGAAGAGTCTATCAGGCATATGTATGCAGTGTGATGATGGATGTATGAATTAGTATGGTCCATAGGAGGTTAGTGTTAGAGGAACACTATATGAATGGTTGGTTTGGTTTGTTTTACGACATATCAACGTCTCAGTGCATCATTTGATGCCGACTAAAAAGTAAAAATAGAGTAATAATTCTATGTAATCATTTTGTTTGGAATAAAAATCTGATGTCGTCTTCATTCTTCGTAGAGGAACCCTTCGTACAAAACAGGTGGAATATTTTATATATTTTTTTGATAAAATGTTACTTCCTTCTGCAATTGAAAAATATCGTTTGATTTAACCTGCTCAATAAGGACATTGAGGTAAGCCACCGGGTATTGTCTAGAACAGATTTCATTAAAATCAATAAATTTCACCAATATTTGTTCCCTTATAAATAAAGTATGACAGCCAACACAGAACGAAGGATCTTCTCCTTTAAGCAGATATCAGGGTGTTAAGCATGTGTGGCATAGTAGAGGCGGATAAGATTCACAACCTTCTTTTATCACTCGTCTATAATTCTATGGTAGTTTTATTTTATCCTTGCTCAGATTCTTTCAGTGTATTGTTCATGGAGATATTCCAAATAGTTTGTCATTTATTTCTTATGAATTTTGTAATTGTTGATTTTAGATCCGTGCATGGAATGTTGGTTTTAGTTTTCATGAATGCTAATATTGCCCGGTATTCACCAGAAGATGATTGTTTTCGTGTTGTAGAGGTTATTGATGAAATATATGGTAGAAGTAATGTGATAGCTAGAATTAGGAGTGGATGGAGTAAGTTCAGGAAAGTTTTGCCATTATTAAGCAGCAGAGCATTACCATTGTTGATCAAGGGAAGATTCTATCGGGCATGTGCACATAATGTAATGATGTATGGAAGTGAAACCTGGCCAGTGAAGGTTGAGGACATGAATGGAGAGAAATGATATGAGAATGATATGGTGGATGTGTAACGCAAGTCTTAAAGACAGGCTTAGATCTGAAGATCTCAGAGGAAGATTAAATCTGAACAGTATAGGAAGAGGTGTGCAGAACAGGAGACTTCTATGGTATGGCCACATTGAAAGAATGGATGAGAGTTCCTGAGTTAGTAAATGTAAAACAATTGAAGTAACAGGGTCAGTTCACAAGGAAAACATGGGAGGAAATGATAAGAATGGACTTGAGAGGAAGAGGGATAAAGACCTGGCCAGAGATAGGTTAGCTTGGAAGTCAGTTTCTAAAAGCTGTCCAACACACGCCAGCCTGTAAAACGGATGTTAAACCGCATGTGATGATGATGATGATGATGATGATGATGAAATAAGAATTAAAATTAAGTAACCAAATTTACTTCGAGCTATAGAAAAAATAATCCCACATTTATTTTTAATAAATAATTTTTAAAGAAATTTTTTTTTTTACTGTTGGGTCACAGCTTATCAAGGCCGAAAGGCCACTCACGAATAAGGTTAAAAAGATTGTCGGTTGGACGATAATCGCCACCATGAGAAGATTGATTATCAGTTGGACGTTGGATGCCACCACGTGAGGATTGGAAACAATCATTTGAATGGGTAGAAGATTACTTAAGAGGAATTGATTATCCAAGAGGACGGCTCAACAAGTATTTGTTTAGATTGGACTTGAAGACAACCCCATGTTGTAGTCGGTTGGGAAGCAGTTGGTTGGGATATCAATGGGTGGAATGGGCAGAAGATTAATTAAGAGGAATTGATTATCCAAGAGGACGGCACAACAAGTATTTGTTTACATTAGACTTGAAGACGACCATGTTGTAGTCGGTTGGGAAGCAGTTGGTTGGGATATCAATGGGTGGAATGGGCAGAAGATTAATTAAGAGGAATTGATTATCCAAGAGGACGGCACAACAAGTATTTGTTTACATTAGACTTGAAGACGACCATATGCTTTAATCGACTGGGAAGCAGCCTTGCAGCATTTTTTTCCACAGGTGGTATGTTCTAGAAAGAAACTTTGTTCATGGAAGTTCCATTTGGTTTTTGGTACAGAGAGATAGAAAGGAAAGTTATTTGTCATTGTTGGAGCTAACCGAGTTCTTGCTGTGAATGTTTTACAGGGCGGGGGGGGACTAGGCATTAGAGCTCAGCTAAGCACCTACCATGAACATAACGATACAGTAGAGAGAGGCTAGCCACGTCTCTTCTGTGTGAAAGGGGCTATAGGGAAGAGAAGAGAAGAGATCATCTCCCACTAGATTGTGAAGTCGGTTTTGTACTCTGTCAAGGCAAGACGGACGGCTCCGAGTGGCAGTAGCACTCCATCTTATGACATATTTGACTCTTATACAAGTAAATGATTACGTCAGGATTGAGCTACTTTCTGGAGCAGTAGAATGATCCAACCATTTTTCCAGCAACCGTAGCTACAGATTTGATCTAAGTATTCCATTTAAGATTTGGAGTGAAAGTCAGTCCGAGGAGCTTATCAAAGAAGGGGCTTTCTTCAAGAAAATAGCCATTCATTTTAACTGTGGAAAAATGAGGATCGAAGCGTTGGTGGAGAAAGGAGAGAAATTGCAAAACTAATGTAAATATGTAGTTAGTTGAGTTAGTAAAAGATACGTTATTTTTCTTGTCACCTAATATTTTGGCTGATCTATTAGGCAATGAGCTGGACATAATAGTTATGGTAATGTTGTCTCAAGTTTTTAGTCAAGTCATCTTTTTTAAAATTTTTATAACTATGTAGACAAATAAACAATTAAATAAAGAAGAAATTGTGTGAACCAGGTGTAGGTTCTTTCGACATTAAAAGTTATCTAAGTAGATTAATTCTGGAATTTCCACATGGTGACGGGTCTAGACTGCCGTCAAGGTTTTCCATTTCTGTACCAGGAAGACGTCTTGGGATGAATTGATGAACGTAAACAATGTATAAGTATATGATGTTATTTATTTATTGTATTTTCACTGTGGCAAACCATCATCAGCAGCCGGTTTTGTGGCATCATAAATTTAATTAGCCTATTCTTATCCAAGTTGTTCATGAAGGGAGCCAGTTGTCCTATCCAACCTCTCTATTTCTTTCTCTCTCCTTACTATTTCAAAATAGCCCCTCTCCTACTATGTGATCGTGTTCAACCAATCACAGCCTCCTTCTGCATTCCTCATCCTCTTTACTACCTTGCATGAAAATCATTAAAACAAAAAACGAGCAAATTACACGTTTGAGAATTATTTTTAATAAACGTGCACACCTCCATTTTGTAAGTAAAAATGTGGATCCCAATTGCCGTTTACACATTTTGAAGATAATTAAATGGTAAAATAAAACTAACTCTATACTCTTTGCCTAAATTATTGGGAGGTGACGGTGGTTAAGTGGATATCGACACGGCCTGAAGACCTGAGTGTTCCGAGTTCGGATCCAGTCGGTTTCACAGTGCCACTTTCACTTAGGGGTGTTGGCAACCTTCTCGTGGTCCTTCCCGTAAGTACCCGATGTCTTTCCAGAAAGATTTCTAACTAGAAAAACATCGGGGAAACTAATGCCAACACCAGAATCATCTGATTCACACGAAAAAAGAAGAAGAAGAAGCCTAAATTATTGTTACTTTACCAAGATCATGATTCTTTTACGGACATTTTGAATGTAAATTTAAAAAAATTAATGTTAAAAATTTTTCATATCCAGGCAGTAACCCCTTTACGCCCTATTTGTCAATTTCTGATACCAGGTAGCCTAGCTACAGCTTGAGTAGGTGTTGTTTCATACCAGTCGAGGATACGTCCTTGTCAATAAGTCTGACAGTGGCTTTGTTGCTGTTGGGCTGTGGTATAGTTCTGTTCAGTCCTAAGAGGTCCACTCTCCCAGGCGTTACCTCCTCTCTGAGTAGGGGTTAGTTTATTGCTAATCGCCTGAGGCGTCCCTATTCGTGAATGCCGACAGGGCTGCTCAGGCATTTTTTGTAGACCAGAGTGCACTTCACCTAGTGCACTGACGTTTTAAACCCCAACCTGGCCATGTTTCAAATCCAGGCAGTAACCCCCTTTACGCCCATGTAAAGGTGGGCGTTATTATTTGTCAATTTCTGATACCAGGTAGCATAGTTACAGCTTGAGTAGGTGTTGTTTCATACCAGTCGAGGATACGTCCTTCTCAATAAGTCCGACAGTGACTTTTTTTATGGAAATCGCTCCAGCCAAGGCATAACGCCACTTGATGTAAAGAAGCTAAAAAAAATTAATTAAATCTAGCCAACGATAAGTGTTAGCTGGATAGATTCCGACCCAGAAAACAGCAATTCTTTCCCCATTGTCAGAAACATCGCACATGGAATGTGAGGACTAAAGGACAAAATAAGTGAAGCGATAGTTACAGGGCTGCCGAACGTAAACCGAAAGTTCATTTTCTATTTTCCTGTTTAAGAAGAAAAATTGTTGCTGTTGGGCTGAGGTATAGTTCTGTTTAGTCCTAGGTTGTCAACTCTCCCAGGCGTTACCTCCTCTGAGTAGGATTTGGTTTATTGCTGACCGCCTGAGGCGTCTCTACTGGGGAATGCTGACAGGGCTGCTACGACATTTTTGTAGACCAGAGTGCACTTCACCTAGTGCGCTAGCTTTTTACCCACACCCACGCGTGACCATGTGTCAAACCTCCTGCAGAAGAGGTATATATTAGTGTTGGGACGATTAATCGGGAATCGGAAAACTTTGAGCCTAATTTCCGATTCCAAAGACGATTCTTTAAAAAATAATTTTGAACTTAATTTTCCATGAGAAAATAATATTGCTAATATATATATATATATTTAAAGATATATATATATATATATATATATATATATATATATATATATATATATATATATTTAAAGATAAATATTGTATCTTTAAATAATGATCTATCCTGATAATGAAAAGCTCAATATCGTAGATAGAGCAATAAATCAAGAAAATGAATAATGAAAATAAAAGTAATTTTGTTTTTTTTCCTTTTTCATTATATACACACACACATATATATATATATATATATATATATATATATATATATATATATATATATATATATATATGTATGTATATATATGTATATACGCATATATATGTATGTATATATATGTATATACGCATATATATGTATATATATACGTATATGTGCATATATATGTATATATATGTATATATATATATATATATATATATATATATATATATATATATATATATATATATATATACAAAATTGAAATATAAGCCATATTAGCAATACAATATTAATTAATTCATTTTTCTTTTTTACATTGATCCTATCGATTTCGGAATAAAATTCCTTCTTCAGGGGTGACCAGTATTGAGTCATTTTTTTTTTAATCAGAAAACAAGAATAAACAGACTTATTTCTTTGTTACTTGATAAACGTCTTTGGTACGACGTCTCCGCAGTGTTGTATCGGCGGTTATGATTCAAATCCGGTGTCGAACGAAAGAAGCGTTGGCACGCTGTCATGAAAAGTGTGGGTTGGTCGTTCAAATTTCAAAGTATTGCAGGGTTTGTTAATAAAATTGAAATATAAGCCATATTAGCAATACAAGATTAATTTATTTATTTTATTTATTTTTTTTACTTATATGGCTTATATTTCAATTTTATTAACAAACCCTGCAATACTTTGAAATTTGAACGACCAACCCACACTTTTCATGACAGCGTGCCAACGCTTCTTTCGTTCGACACCGGATTTGAATCATAACCGCCGATACAACTCTACGGAGACGTCGTACCAGAGACGTTTATCAAGTAACAAAGACATAAGTCTGTTTATTCTTGTTTTCTGATGAAAAAAAAAAGAAAAAATGACTCAATACTGGTCACCCCTGAAGAAGGAATTTTATTCCGAAATCGATAGGATCAATGTAAAAAAAATAAAATAAATATATTAATTAATCTTGTATTGCTAATACGGCTAATATTTCAATTTTATTAACTAACCCTGCAATACTTTGAAATTTGAACGACCAACCCACACTTTTATATATATATATATATATATATATATATATATATATATATATATATATATATATATATATAATGTATATATACATATATATATATATATATATAATGTATATATACATATATATATATATATATATAATGTATATATACATATATATATATATATATATATATATATATAATGTATATATACATATATATATATATATATAATGTATATATACATATATATATATATATATATAATGTATATATACATATATATATATATAATGTATATATACATATATATACATATATATATATATATATATAATGTATATATACATATATATACATACATATATATATATATACATATATATACATATATATATATAGATATATATATATATATATGTATATATATGTGTGTATATATACGTATATATATATATCTGTGAAATAAAATAATATAATCATGTATATATATGTATAAAATTAAATAATATAATCATAAATAAATAACAGCAAAAATTAATAAATTATAGACGGTTAAAAAGAAGTGATGCCAATTAGATAGATATTTGAATGTCTATATGTGTTTTGTTAGTACGATATATACCGTATTTGAAACAGAGTATTGTATTATTGATTAAAAAAAAATCAACCTGTTTTTATGATAATGTTGGAGTGATGAATAAAAGAAAACTTTCGCTTTATTCATTTAGATATATATTGATATATGTAAATATATATTTATATATGTATATATATTTATTTATATATGTATATATATATTGATATATATATATTAATATATATATATATTTATATGTGTATATATATTTATATATGTATATATATTTATATATGTATATATATTTATGTATATATATATGTATATATACTTATATATGTATATATATATTTATATATGTATATATATGTATATATTTTATATATGTATATATATTTCTATATATATATGTATATATATATATTTATACATATATATATTTATATATGTATATATACATATGTATATATATTTATATATGTATATATATATATTTCTCTCTATATATATTTATATATGTATATACATATATATTTATATATGTATATATATGTGCATATATATATTTATAAATGTATATATATGTATATATATATATTTATATATGTATATATATGTATATATATATATTTATATATGTATATATATGTATATATATATTTATATATGTATATATATATTTATATATGTATATATATGTATATATATATATTTATATGTATATATATGTATATATATATATTTATATATATGTATATATACATGTATATATATATGTATGTATATATATGTGTATATATATATTTATATGTTTATACATACATATATATTTATATGTAACAATATTTTTCAAATAAACGTATATACACGTGTTTTTCATGCCAAACCTGCAATCGTCAGTATGGGAGGTAACAATCCCTGCCGGTTACACAGTTCTAAACCTTGATTTAACTCAGTAGTCGGAGCGCGTAACGATATGCCAACCACGCATTGTCTGGAAAATGGGAGAGGAAATTAACGTCTTAATCGCAAATTGGACCTCACGCGATACATATAGAGATTGCTAAAAGAATAGTAGTTACAATTTTTAGCAAAAAATGGGCGGAATGAAGGGATTAATATCTTGGCCAACGGTTATTAATTACTAGGGGCACACGTGTTCCGGGGTTGCCTGGGGAATTTGAGGAAATCAAGAATCCCAACCGCCAGAGTTAAATTGACCGGAAAGAACCGGAAAGACGCTTTTCACCCAAAATACTAAGCCTTTATTATTCACGATATAAAAATTTGTACACAGACCAGTATCATATCAAAATATAAACAATGATCTGAATTAGTAATCAATACAAATCGAAGAGTTAATAAATGAGACGTCCTTATGCAAAGCCACATGCAAACTAGTTACCAATAGATGTGGATCGCATACCCATGATCATTCTATTAAAAGCTATTGTTCTTCGATTGTGAATATGAATTTGGCATTTTAATTTCACTGTTGGTGCAATAAATAATCCAACTTCATAAATGCAGAGATGTTTACCACATTCGATGTCAACATTGGGGAAAATATTTATTTGGCCTTTTTGGCTAAGAGCAGGCTGTAGTATCTGTTCTGATGCTACACTTTATATTTTTTGTCCTCGGTCCTCGAAGGAGAAATCCTTTTAGACGGAGGCAATTTTAGTTTGTGTTCCAATCCAGAGTTCCTCTTTCTGGAGATATTTATTTCACCCACATTAAAAACCGACCTTGTGTCTTACTCTGCATTCGTGTGTGTGGGGGGTGGGGGCAAGTAAATAGGAACACTTAGCAAACCAAGGTATATTGCAACTGAAACGATAGGAGTCAGATTTTTTGGAGTGGGGGCAACCTTGGTATGGAGCTGAACGGCAAAATTTTTGTTCACATTACAGTTAAATTTCTGCATGTTTATACAGTCGGGATAACAGGGAGCAGAGAGGGAATTCCAAAAGCAAGCGATCCGAGGAAAGAATCTATCAGAGTAGAAAGTTTTCCGGCTCCTGCAGTTAAGGAGTGAAATTTAGCAGCTAGTCGTGTGAGTCGGGAATATTTACGTTCGATTAGTTCATCGGGGCACATTCCGTGGAAGTACTTGTTAAACAGGCACAGAGATGCAAAACTGCGGCGATGCGACAGGGGCTGGAGCTTGGCAGACCTATTAGGTTTTAAATTGATTGTATACAATGAATCGTTAACAGTAAATATGCCCCCTCAAAATTGAGTTGCCATTAAACCCACAGACCCCTTTTTTTCGTGGAGGCGTGTGGTTAGACTGAAGGATACTGACCCCTCCCTTACTTCTACGGCGGACTCGGCGATGCAAAGTTTTGATATAATCGGATCTATTGTTATAATTTATACGCTAATATTTCCCTCTCATAATATTTCTATCATAAAAGGGGGTTATATGTCATAAACCGACGAACCAAATCACTTTTTTTTGGTTGCCGAACAAAGGATTGGAGGTTACCCCACCCTCATCTCCCGAAGGTATCAGCATTAACGATAGGCCCCGGTGACCCGGCACCTTTCTGAGGGTCGAGCAATCAGCAATCGTTTTTCTTCTTCTGTTCGCGTGACACTCGTCGCTAAGCACTCAACTGACCTGTCCCACGTGGAAACCCCACACCAGACACAGGTGTTTAAGGCGTGAACGAAAAAGGACCGCCGATTGGATCGAATGACCACCCGATTCTCTCTTATTTCTTTCTTTCTCTTCTTGTTGGCGTGGTGGAGATGACATGAAACCATCTGGACAAAATGACAGAGGGAAGTGCACGGAACAACATTCGCTGGGTGTGCGTGGGGTAAGTGGGGGGTGGGGGTGAGCGGGTGGAATAAGCGGGGGTGGGGTTAGGGGGGTACGCATAGAAACAAACAAATACAAAAACCTGTGAAAATGGGGCCTGGTTAAAATTTGCATTTTATTCTTCTTGCGAGGGGGGGGGGAGAAACTTAGTTATGACAGTTTTAAGGGCTCTTTTAACGGGCCCATTCTATTTGTGCCTTTCTCACAAGTTTCGGGGGAAATAGGATCCCTCTCTCGCCGTTTCACCCGCCTCAACTCACCTTCTTAATAAAGACGTAAAAAGAGAAAATATATTCCTCTTTATGTTTACTAATTAAGAGATGTCAACACTATAAAAAGATTCATCAGCATCATCGTGGTCCTCCTCATCCCGCTCCCAACGCTCCCAACGCTCCCAACGCTCCCCACGCTCCCCGCGCTCCCCTCTCAAATATGTCAGGTGATAATTTATGTTTGATGATGTTTATACATCCCTTGAGATTATGCGGTACACTCGGAAGGAAGATGGCTGAAGAGGATGACGAGAAAACGCCTTGTTTAATCGATGAGTTATGCTAATAAACTCATCCTCTTCTTCTTCTTCTTCTTCTTCTTCTTCTTCTTCTTCTTCTTACCTCCTAATAAACTCATCATCTTCCGTTTTGCAAAGTCGCCGATCAGATTTGAAACAGATTTAAAGATTCTGTTTAGATCCATTTTTAAATGCGGAGCAGCAAGTGACGAAATAGATATTCTTCATTTGTACAAACTAGCGAACTTTACGAAGCAATGGCGATGTCCATAAACTCGCTGGCTTTGCCGGCTCGCCATCGCTTCGCAAAGGTCGTTATTTAAAATGCTGGAAACCAACATTTTTAATAATACACATTTCGTTCATAACTTTGTTGTAAACACGGAATAAATCTTTCTCATTTATTCATTATATATATAAAAATACAAAAACAACATTAACCTTTTGGCAATTTCGATACAAATCCACTTATCTCTTGTATTGTGATCGTAAAGAAAGGAAAAGAAAGAAGAAATCAATTTGCCGTTTCACTTGTAATTTAGAAATAGATCGCCCCGATAAAGAAAGGAACATGTAAACACAGATATTTGTCCAGAAAGTAAAATAATGACATTTTATGTATTGATTATTGATTAATTATTAATTAATTATTATTAGTTATTGTATTTTGTATTTTTAATCCAATGATTATTTTAATATAACAAAAATACTGCGAAACAGAATTATTGGCACATGTTCGTCTTTAACCACTGTCCGTTTTTCACAACTTTTTACTGACCATTTTTCTTTTCTTTTTTCGGTGTACACTTATCTATCAGGCTGCTAGAGAATTCCGGCGTTTTTGGATTTTTTTTTCAAATATTTTACATTTTAGGAGGGGGGGTCAGTTTCCAATGTTAATTCAACGTAGACTGATCCCCCTCTTTTTGACCATCTCAATTTTTTTAAAAATCTTTTTCGGTGTACGATTACCTATCATGTCAATAGAGAATTCCGGGGGTTTTGGAAATAAATTTTTTAAAATTGTGATTTTAAGACGGGGGAGCAGTTTTCAATGTAAATTCAACGTGGACTGATCCCCCTCTTTTTGACCAACTCAAATTTTTTAAATTATTCTTTTGCTTACAATTACCTATCATGTCGCGAGAGAATTCCGGGGTTTTTGGAAATAAATTTTTTAAAAGACGAACATGTGCCGAATTATTTGTTATATTAAAATAATCATTGGATTAAAAATGCAAAAAAAAAATAACTAATAATAATTAATTAATAAAATGTCATTTTTTTTTTAACAAATTAATTAACCTTGCGACTGATATCGCATATGCATAATCAGTATATAAAAAAAATAGTGCGTCTATTGTGTAAAGTTTAATTAACCTGGAATAGGGCTTTTGACGTCACCGTGACCGAGATAAATGGGCCAAACTTTTCGATGGATGAATAACTTGATGTTTTTACACCAGATTCCTGAAGATTCTGGAACATTCTGAATGATTTTGAAAGTTTCTAACAATTATTAAAAGAATCTTTAAAAAAATTGGTTGAATATATCTTTAACGTTTTTAGAAGTATATTAAAATCTTTAGACTAAGTAAAGACAGAACAACAGAAAAAGCAAATCGTAGATTCTCTCCGAAAAACGAGGAAGGGGGGGGAATCGTGTATATAAGCTTTTGAATGATTTCTGTATGAATACACTACTTTACGAAAGATTCTAAAGATTCCAAAAGATTCCATGCGAAATCACACGAGATTCCGCAAGTTACGTAAACCTCGCAGCTTTCGCATTTACTCATTTATATATATATATATATATATATATATATATATATATATATATATATATATATATATATATATATATATATGAGAGAGAGAGAGAGAGAGAGAGAGTTAGAGAGAGAGAGGAGGGATTTAAACTTGGAACATGGTTCTATTCACTGTGCTAATGAAAACTTGATATCAACAAAAAAGCCATATCGCCTCAGAAACGATCGAACACGAAACTTTTTATGTTGAATTCTACAAATGTTTGTAAATGAATATGTCGTAAATGTATTTACCTCGTATCTATCTATCTATCTATCTATGTGTGTGTATATATATATATAGAGAGAGAGTGATAGGTATATATATATATATATATATATATATATATATATATATATATATATATATATATATATATATATTTATATACATATATAGCATAATATAAAATGAAGTAATAAAATAAGGTGCGAATCAAATTTTATTAGAATTCAAGGTTTATTTTATATATTTTTTAATTTTATTATCTGCATTAATGTCATTGCGGTAATGGTCCTCTGAGGAAAAGCATTTTCTTTGAAAACTCATGAGTTAAGGACTTTAAGGTACTTTGTCTGAACATTGAATTCTAATCAAATTTGATTCGCACCTTATTTTATTCTTTCACCTTATCTAATGCTATTAATGCTCTATCCAGTATATTGAGCTTCAGTTTTATCTGGATGTTCACTAATTATAGATATTAGTTGCTTCTTATATCTTTTGTTGGATTAACTTATATATATATATATATATATTATAATATAAAATGAAGTAATAAAATAAGGTGTCAATCAAATTTTATTAGAATTCAAAGTTTATGCAAAGCATCCTTAAGTCCTTAGCTCATGAGTTTTCAAAGATAATTCTTCTCTTTGCAAACTCATGAGCTAAGGACTTAAGGATGCTTTGCATGAACTTTGAATTCTAATAAAATTTGATTGACACCTTATTTTATTACTTCATTTTATATTATAATATTAATGCTCTATCCAGTATATTGAGCTTCAGTTTTTTATCCGGATGTTTCACTAATTATAAGATATTAGTTGACGCTTATATCTTTTGTTGGATTGCTTCTTATATATATATATATATATATATATATATATATATATATATATATATATATATATATATATATATATATAAAGTTAAGTTAAGGAAGGGTTTTATTTCCAAATGTATATAAAAACTATGTAAAATATACATTCGGTAACAAATTTGAATGAAAAATCTGATTTTAAAACATGCTGAAAATATTAAATAAGAATATAAATATTAATAAAAAATATTGGTAAATTTGTATTAACACCCGCTGAGTAACCTCAGCCACAAAGAAAAAAAAATCAGATTCTACTTTTTAGGCGATCGATTACGTGTGAACACCCTGACAAAAACGGAAAGAAGAAATTAAAAAAACAACAAACAAAAAAAAAACAACAACTAAAACAATTACTGCAGATATCTTAACGGTCACTTCTGAACGCATCTACAATTACAATACACTGGATTAAGCAGGTGAAGCTAGCGCGGTACTGCTTGACATATCCAAAGCTTTTGACACGGTCTGCCATTAAGGTCTTCCCAGGAAAATTAATTCGTACGGTATTACTGGACGATTATTTAATATAATTAGATCTTTCTTAGTTAAAAGAAAGATCCAAGTCGTTCTCGATGGCCATACATCGAAACAACATCACATTAATGCATGTGGGCCTCAGGATTCGATCCCTGGACCTTTATTATTCCTGATATTTATGAACGACCTCCCTTATTCAATCACGTCCGAGATGGGTATATTTGCTGATGACACCACGCTCTACTATCGACATGTGGATAAACCGAACAATCACATAAACAAGGCAATGGCTGTATCCTTAGAAAATTATATCCAGTCTGTATTGGAATGAATGGTTACATTTAATGCTACCAAGACAAAACTCCTTTCCTTTAACAATTACAAGAAACCTTTCCAACCGTCGATTTCTATGGCTGATAGTACCTTTCCTGAGAGTCCAACTTTCAAACTCCTCGGTCTAACATTCACCAGCAACATGAATTGGAATAAATACATACTACCAAGTCTGCTGCAAAGAAGGTGGGCTCCCTCTACAGGGCTAGAAAACATCTCACATCTACCAATATCCTATATCTCTATAAAGCCACCATTCATCCATACATGGATTATTGTTGTCACTTCTGGGCTGGTGCATCAACCACTAGTCTCTTCTGTCTTGGACAGGGTACAAAATATAGCCTCTATCTTAATTTATTCCCGCATTGTCTACCCAGCACCAGCCTCTGTCCCATCGCCACAATATTGTATCCCTTCGCTGATTTTGCAAGTACTTTCACGGAATTTTCTCCGACGAACATATTGCACTTGTACCCCCTCAGCGTGACCAACCCGACAATCAGCAAAATCTCACCTCTTCACTGTGGAGGTCCCAGATTCCGGAAAACTTTCTACCCTCATAGTTTCTTTCCTCGGGACGCTTGCCTTTGGAATTATTCCCTGCTCCCTGTTTCCCAGACTGTACTAATATGCAGAAATTTAAATATAATGTGAAAAAACATCTTGCTACCCATCTCCCCACTTAGGATGCCCCCTATAAATGTGGCCCCTAATTCATAGTAGCCCCTTACGTCTCAGTGGCAATATGCCTTGTTTAGGGGTGAATACAAATTTTAAAAAAATAAAAATAAAAAACGACTTTGGTATTTACTTCTATTCTCCTTCTCAGTTTTATTTAGGCCAGGATCATTACGGTCACTGACTTTAACTAGGGTTGCTACTCTCTCCCTCTTGTCCTATATTACTATGTAAGGTTTAACATTTCTGTTTTATAAGTATGCAACCGTAGGGATTGCATAGTCATAGTGGATGGTGGATGGTGTACGACTTATTTCCAATAATTATTTCTGGTATATGTCCCTTAAACTTGCGGCTACGCTAGATATTCAATTTTTTACAGATGGTCCAGTGGAGATATTTACACACTCCATTGTGTCACATTGTATAGAAGAATATAAACATTAGCCTAACAATTGTAAGGTTATTAGGGGAGGGGGCGAATAAGCTTACAACTGGTCGTCAGGTTTTCACACACTCTCTATTTCTGTGTGGCAGAACCTACGCCTGTCATTGCTGATATCACTCATCTCCAGAAAAGCATTGATCATCAATTCTTGATCTTGGGAAGCCATTACCTAACTCTCATGCATGGTCAGGGTAAGGGTTAGGGTTAGCCAAAGATGCTTTCCATTAGAGTTAGAGTTAGCTAAAGATGTCTCCAGTTAAAGTTAGGGGTAACCAAAGATGTTTCCAGTTAGGGTAAGGGTTAGCCAAAGATGTTTCCAGTTAGGGTTAGGGTTAGCCAAAGATGTTTCCAGTTAGGGTTAGGGTTAGCCAAAGATGTTTCCAGTTAGAGTTAGGGTTAGCCAAAAATGCTTCCAGTTAGGGTTAGGGTTAGCCCAAGATGTTTCCAGTTAGGGTTAGGGTTAGCCAAATATGTTTCCAGTTAGGGTTAGGGTTAGCTAAAGATGTTTCCAGTTAGGGTTAGGGTTAGCCAAAGATGTTTCCAGTTACGGTTAGGGTTAGCCAAAGATGTTTCCAGTTAGGGTAAGGGTTAGCCAAAGATGTTTCCAGTTAGGATTAGGGTTAGCCAAAGATGTTTCCAGTTAGGGTAAGGGTTAGCCTAAGATGCTTCCAGTTAGGGTTAGGGTTAGCCCAAGATGTTTCCAGTTAGGGTTAGGGTTAGCCAAAGATGTTTCCAGTTAGGGTTAGGGTTAGCCAAAGATGTGTCCAGTTAAGGTTAGGGTTAGCCAAATATGTTTTCAGTTAGGGTTAGGGTTAGCCAAAGTAACTTTCAGTTATAGTAAGAGTTAGCCAAAGATGTTTCCAGTTAGGGTTAGGGTTAGCCAAAGATATTTCCAGTTAAGGTTAGCCAGAGATGCTTCCAGTTAGGGTTAGGGTAAGCCAAAGATGTTTCCAGTTAGGGTAAGGGTTAGCCAAAGATGCTTCCAGTTAGGGTTAGGGTAAGCCCAAGATGCTTCCAGTTAGGGTTAGGGTTAGCCAAAGATGTTTCAAGTAAGGGTAAGGGTTAGCCAAAGATGTTTCCAGTTAGGGTTAGGGTTAGCCAAAGATGTTTCCAGTTAGGGTTAGGGTTAGCCAAAGATGTTTCCAGTTAGGGTTAGGGTAAGCAAAAGATGTTTCCAGTTAGGGTTAGGGTAAGCCAAAGATGTTTCCAGTTAGGGTTAGGGTAAGCAAAAGATGTTTCCAGTTAGGGTTAGGGTAAGCCAAAGATGTTTCCAGTTAGGGTTAGGGTAAGCAAAAGATGCTATGGTTAGCCAAAGATGTTTCCAGTTAGGGTAAGGGTTAGCCAAAGATGCTTCCAGTTAGGGTTAGGGTTTGCCCAAGATGTTTCCAGTTAGGGTTAGGGTTAGCAAAAGATGTTTCAAGTAAAGGTTAGGGTTAGCCAAAGATGCTTCGAGTTAGGGTTAGGGTTAGCCAAAGATGCTTCGAGTTAGGGTTAGGGTTAGCCAAAGATGTTTCCAGTTAGAGTTAGGGTTAGCCAAAAATGCTTCTAGTTAGGGTTAGGGTTAGCCCAAGATGTTTCCAGTTAGGGTTAGGGTTAGCCAAATATGTTTCCAGTTAGGGTTAGGGTTAGCTAAAGATGGTTCCAGTTAGGGTTAGGGTAAGCCAAAGATGTTTCCAGTTACGGTTAGGGTTAGCCAAAGATGTTTCCAGTTAGGGTTAGGGTTAGCCAAAGATGTTTCCAGTTAGGATTAGGGTTAGCCAAAGATGTTTCCAGTTAGGGTAAGGGATAGCCTAAGATGCTTCCAGTTAGGGTAAGGGTTAGCCCAAGATGTTTCCAGTTAGGGTTAGGGTTAGCCAAAGATGTTTCCAGTTAGGGTTAGGGTTAGCCAAAGATGTGTCCAGTTAAGGTTAGGGTTAGCCAAATATGTTTTCAGTTAGGGTTAGGGTTAGCCAAAGTAACTTTCAGTTAGAGTAAGAGTTAGCCAAAGATGTTTCCAGTTAGGGTTAGGGTTAGCCAAAGATATTTCCAGTTAGGGTTAGCCAGAGATGCTTCCAGTTAGGGTTAGGGTAAGCCAAAGATGTTTCCAGTTAGGGTAAGGGTTAGCCAAAGATGCTTCCAGTTAGGGTTAGGGTTAGCCCAAGATGCTTCCAGTTAGGGTTAGGGTTAGCCAAAGATGTTTCAAGTAAGGGTAAGGGTTAGCCAAAGATGTTTCCAGTTAGGGTTAGGGTTAGCCAAAGATGTTTCCAGTTAGGGTTAGGGTTAGCCAAAGATGTTTCCAGTTAGGGTTATGGTAAGCCAAAGATGTTTCCAGTTAGGGTTAGGGTAAGCCAAAGATGCTTCCAGTTAGGGGTATGGTTAGCCAAAGATGTTTCCAGTTAGGGTAAGGGTTAGCCAAAGATTCTTCCAGTTAGGGTTAGGGTTTGCCCAAGATGTTTCCAGTTAGGGTTAGGGTTAGCCAAAGATGTTTCAAGTAAGGGTTAGGGTTAGCCAAAGATGCTTCGAGTTAGGGTTAGGGTTAGCCAAAGATGCTTCGAGTTAGGGTTAGGGTTAGCCAAAGATGTTTCCAGTTAGGGTTAGGGTTAGCCACAGATGTTTCCAGTTAGAGTTAGGGTTAGCCAAACATGCTTCCAGTTAGGGTTAGCCAAATATGTTTCCAGTTAGGGTTAGGGTTAGCCAAAGATGTATCCAGTTAGGATTAGGGTCAGCCAAAGATGCTTTCAGTTAGGGTTAGGGTTAGCCAAAGATGCTACCAGTTAGGGTTAGGGTTAGCCAAAGATGTTTCCAGTTAGGGTTAGGGTTAGCCAAAGATGTTTCTAGTAAGGGTTAAGGTTAGTCAAAGATGCTTCAAGTTAGGGTTAGGGTTAGCCAAATATGTTTTCAGTTAGGGTTAGGGTTAACCAAAGTAACTTTCAGTTAGAGTAAGAGTTAGCCAAAGATGTTTCCAGTTAGGGTTAGGGTTAGCCAAAGATGCTTCCAGTTAGGGTTAGTGGTAGCCAAAGATGCTTCCAGTTAGGGTTAGGGTTAGGGTTAGCCAAAGATACTTTCAGATAGAGTTAGATTTAGTCAAAGATGTTTCCAGTTTGTGTTAGGGTTAGCCAAAGATGTTTCCAGTTAGGGTTAGGGTTCGCCAAAGATGTTTCCAGTTAGAGTTAGGGTTAGCCAAAGAGGCTTCCAGTTAGGGTTAGGGTTAGCCAAATATGTTTCCAGTATGGGTTAGGGTTAGCCAAAGATGTGTCCAGTTAGAGTTAGGGTCAGCCAAAGATGCTTCCAGTTAGGGTTAGGGTTAGCCACAGATGTTTCCAGTCAGGGTTAGCCAAAGATGTTTCCAGTTAGAGTTAGGGTTAGCCTAAGATGCTTCCAGTTAGGGTTAGGGTAAGCCAAATATGCTTCCAGTTAGGGTTAGGGAAAGCCAAAGATGTTTCCAGTTAGAGTTAGGGTTAGCCAAAGATGTTTCCAGTTAGGGTTAGGGTTAGCCAAAGATGTTTCCAGTTAGGGTTAGGTTTAGCCAAAGCACAAATGAATTGCAGCCGAATAGAATTTGTAGGGTAAATTCGATTTCAATTTAAAATTAAATAACACATTTTTTAATATTAGGCTAATACAGATACGTCAGCTGAATCTTAAATGAAAATTTAATTGATAAAAATTTAATGAAACATATTAAATTAGAAGATGAACAAGGTCATACCACTAAAAAAAGGTACATTTATTTTCAAAATTTAAATAAAATCATTTTTTTTTAAAATAATAATTTGGTTGGTTATTTTGTTTTACGGCATATCAAGCCTTTTCGGGTTATTTAATGCTGAATACAGTCATTTTAGCAAAAGTTTTTACGCTTCAAATTCTTTATATGTTAAAGTATGTATTCATGACGTTTGGTATGGTTGTTTTATTTTACGGCATATCAACCTTTTTCGGATTATTTAATGTCGAATCAGGTACTTTTGGTAAAAAATGTTATACTTCAAGTTTTTTTTATAAAGTATGAAAGTTCAGTAGAAAAGATTAAATTAAATTAAATATAATGGTTATATTTAGTTTAAAAAATTGAATAAAAAATAATTAAAATAATAAAGTAAGTCCGATACTTAGTAATAATATTATTTATCTTTATTGAGAAAAATAATTTCATTCCTAAAAAATAAAATTAGTAAATAAAAAACGAAACAAAATGATTTTTAAAAAATATATTGAAATATAGTTAAAATTAATAAAATAAATAAATAGAAAAAAATAAAAATAAATAAATTTTAAAAAATCTATAAATAATAAATAATAAAAAAATTAATAAAATAATGAAATAAAAATAAATAGATAAATGAATAAATAAAAAATATATCAATACATAATAAAATAATAAAATAATAATAAAAATATAATAAACATATTAACAATAATAACAATAATGATGATGATGATGATGATGATGATGATGATGATGACGACGACGATGATGATGATGATGATGATGATGATGATGATGATGATGATGATGCTACTACTACTACTACTACTACTACTACTACTACTACTACTACTACTACTACTACTATGTTTTTATTTAATATTTTCCGAATACAAATGTTAACGGGAGTGAGGACTTCTCTATAGGGTACTCTTCTACCCAACCCCTTAATTTATTTATTCTTCATAGTAATAATAAGAAAAACATAAGAAGAAAGAATACAAAATAAAAAAAAAAACATGAAAAATACAAAAAATATAAAAGACAACAGTAACATAACAGTAAATTACACCCCTTAGACCGGTACTGTCTTGGCCTTCGGGCTTTGATTTTTCCAGTCTTAGAGTTTGCTTTTCAATCCCACTTTCCGACCGTGTGTCAGATCTTACCGCTGTGGGAGGTAGATAAATACAATACAATAAATAAATGAACACTAACTGCAGTTTTTCACCTCTACCACAACCCACTACTAAGGAATCTATAATTCCTAGCCCTTTCTACCTTTTATACCATTTTTGCATACATGCATTTTGTACTCAACATAAACACATTGTTCTATAAGTTAGATCTCTGATAAACTAGTGAACCATCTCTTTGCGATGTCATGTTTTTTCTTGAGAACAGTTTATTTCAGAATGACCTGCGTCATTTTAATCAAATATGCTAAGATTAGAGAACACGTTTACTACTACCATCATCAGCACAATTGCCATCAGACTAGAACCGAGTCCACTTGAGGCATAGGGCCAAATTAATTTAAATGTATCTATGCAACGTAGCGTTTACAACTTCTTATTATAGATTCATCATTCTCTAGAAGAGGGAGATTGTGAGATGTCTTCATACGAGAAACAGTCTAACACAAGTCTAATGTTTCTCATACTGACTCCGTTTCCATCTCTGGCACTGTCCTGTTTCTCCTCTTTAGATAAGCATCCCTTTCATTGTAAGTCCTGGATATGACCTTAAAGTGCATCGAGTGGTAATCCCTCAATTTAGGAGCTTTGAGTGAGTGCGGGGTCACTCTGTAATTACCATTACTCCGATGTCCACTCTGATCCTGAGGAGTAGTAGCACCTGTCAGACTCCAATATACAAACTAAATAAAACTAGAATTTATGGCTAAATTCAGACATATAAACAAATATTGCTTTGCTATACAAGTCCAGATTAAAAAATAACATAAATTAATAAAATTAATAATTAAAAAAAAATAGTAGAATAAAAAGCAATTGTTCAAATAATTGGCAATTAATATTATATAGAGAATCTGCCCCGAGCACGCCACTACTCTGTTTTGGACATCTTTGGGCAAGATGGTCGCCTCTACTTCACCCATTCACCCCCAAATACATCTTCTTCACCCCGTTTTACCGTTTTTTTTTCTGCCTACCGAATTCCCCAACCTTATCAATTACCTAAATTCTTCTCCGAAACGTCCTAGGTATGACACAACTGCATCCAATCGTGAGGGCCACAGTTTGGGAGCTTTGGAGTAGTCGTAGTACCTGTCAGTTGATTATATTGATTAAAGCGACGAAGCGGATAGTCTTTCTTGCAGTTTCTGTTCCTTGGTTCTTGTGGTTCTCTTCATGTAATTTTGTTTCCTTCCTATTGCGCCTTGCATGTGATTGGTTAGTCTTCGTAGCTTATGTGGAAAGGTTTCTACATTCAAGGATTTTCCTTATGATTTCAGCTGTTTTGATCATTGCCGTCCGTTGTATGGTATCAGTCTTCCCTTTGATTCAAATTTCTCCAAGTCTTTTTTCCAAATTATTTGGAACTGTTCCTAGTGCTCCTACGATTATTGGTATTATATTTAATTTCTTCATACTCTATATCCCTTTCAATTCTCTGGAGAGTTTAGTGTATTTGCATCGTTTTTCTGACTCCTTGGTCTTCACCATGTGGTCGGCTATTCTTCTTCTTCTTCTTCTTCTTCTTCTTCTTCTTCTTCTTCTTCTTCTTCTTCTTCTACTACTACTACTACTACTACTACTACTGCTGCTGCTACTACTACTTCTTCTTCTTCTTCTTCTTCTTCTTCTTATTATTATTATTTGACACTTAGTAATGGTATTGTTTATGTTCATTGAGAAAATTAATTTCTTCATTGAAGCGACGAAGCGGATAGTCATTCTCTCTCAGCCTTCTTTAGTAATATTACATGACGTTTTACTGGTGAATAAAAGTAAAAATTACCTCATCAAGTTTATTTTGGCGACGTTATTGATTCATTTCACCACGAGTTACCAAGCATTTTGGGGTCATTTGTGTATTCTATTGTCGTGGGTTGTTGTTCTACAACTGAAAGTGTTTGGTGTAGACACATCTTGATGGTGAGGCTTACGACCGACCATCGAATGTCCACCTCGTGGCTTGTCATCACACGAGGCAAGTGCTTGCAAACAACGGAGGCGATTCTATCTTTTACATGGTTTCTTCATTTTTATTTTCTTTCTTTCTTCTGTTAATCTTGCGAACGATAAACTAAATATTGACTTGAAAAGCCTGGCATCGTCCGATTCGTGAGCTATTCGTCATTTCTTGTCTTCCCGCCATTCTAGCAGTGTGTTCTTTGCGGATGGTTGGCAATGTTTCTTTGCTGTGATCCAAACACAATCATCAGAACGATAATCGATTTGGAAGGGGGCGACTACTACGTCCCACGTGGACAGGCAACACACGAGGAAACGTACAGACAAAACCCCCCAAAAAGCGGAGGGTAAGAAGAAATATGCGTGTGTGTGCGTGTGTGTATGTGTGTGTGTGTGTGTGTGCGTTGAAAAAGATGAAAAGGACTTGGCGCGTAAAATCTCGTCCGTTCCCCACGAAACAAAGCCTTAGAGATTATCGATTCAAATTGGATTGTTGCAAATAAAGAAAAAACGGACAGTAATTTTGTGTTCGAAACAAAATTGCGTCTTTGTTTAGATCCTATTTGCCTGTTGTCTCTGAGTCCACTTAAAAGTTTGACGTCACACTCATGTACACATCCGTGTCAAAGGTAGGAAACGCACAACACAAACACAAACACACACACCAACAAAAAAAAACACATCTTTCTTCTTTCTTAATATTTATTTATTATCTCAATCAAGTAGCCTCAATGTCATCTATTTCCGGGACTCAAACGAAATTAACATTGACCAGCACCCAGAAGGTCGTTTCCCACAAAACAGTACCTCCTCCATTGGGGAGAATTAACGATGTCTGACAAATATCATTTTACGATAAATGCCGAGGGAAACATGAATTCTTCAGTGATCCCATTTAAGACCATTCATCTCATTTGCCTGTTGTCTCTTCGTCCACTTAAAGGTCATACGTCACACTCATGTATACATTTGTAGAGTTTAACTTACCTATTAGACACCATCCTCGAGTGTCTAAGGTCACTCCGTACAGCGGTTAGTCAGGGCAACTTGGCATGATGATACCTCCTCCTACAAGCAAACCCTTGCTAAATATTCAAATAATAGCATACCCTCGATATTACTCACTTAGACTAGCTCATACAGGAAATGGTGCACCTTCCTCAAGTGATGTTGCCAAATGAATTCTTGTCCTAGAATCCGGTAAAACTAAGAGATTACCGGGAGGTGACGGTGGTTAAGTGGATATCTACACGGATTGAAGACCTGGGTGTTCCAAGTTCGAATCCAGTCGGTTCCACAGTATCACTTTCACTTAGGGATGTTAGCAACCTTCTCGTGGTCCTTCCCGTAAGTACCTGATGTCTTTCCGGAAAGATTTCTAATAAGATAAACACTGGGGAAACTAATGCCAACACCAGAATCATCTGATTCACACGAAAGAAAAGACAAAAAGAGACCACCAGAAAGATATACTATAGCATAGTTTAGTGACTAATTGGGAAGAGGAAATTTAATGTTCTTCACTGCTTTATAAACTTAACGTTTGAGAGTTAGAAGAGGATCGCATATAGAAATCAAGGGTTAGTCCCAGATAGGAGCCCCTTGATTTCTGAGAACTTACTTACTGAAGTAAAATGAAAACAAAACCACACAAAAAACATATCTCCCTTCTTTCTTCGTATATATTTATTGAATCGAGTAGCCCCGATGTCATCTATTTCCGGGACTCAAAACGAAATTAACACTCACCAACACCCGGAAGATCGTCTCGCACTAAACAATACCTCCTCTATTAGGGAGAATGGTCGATGTCTGACAAATCTCCCTTTACGGAAAATGCCGACGAAGACTTAGATATATCTATATTCATCGGTGACCCCATTTAAGACTCGTCCGTGTATTCTCGCAATGATTCGACTATACAAGCCTTTAAAAAATTAGAGGACACGTAACCTGACGAGATCTGACATGAAAACACATTTGGTCTCCACTCATGCGTTGAGCTATTTCCTAGAGGAAATAATAGCTTTCACTTCGCGTAAAAGCTTACTCTTCATAAATATTTGCGAATGTAAAACAAGACAGAATTAGCGTTATAATTCTCCTTAATGTCGGGGTTGGATGTAATAGCGTAGAGGTAAAATACCTGACTGCTGATCACAACTTCAAGTGTCCTAGCGATTGGATTCCGAATCGTGAACTAATAGAAATTAGCAATTAAAAAAATCTCCCGGGTAACGACGATTCGGGACCGCTAGTATATTTACATAATTGCGTGTGAGAATTATAAGATTAAATTAGACGTACCATTTATACTTGCATAATAAACAATCTTTGCAGACCAATTGTTCATACAAAAGCACGATGTCGTTAATAAACTGTATGGATCACTCCGAAAAAGAGTGCACTGCTGGAGCAAAACAGAATAGGGTTTCAGCTGATCGGTATCAGCTCCATTTGGGACTAAAGTCCGTGTATTTACCGATCCGCAATACTTTCAGTAACAAGTATTAGCAAAATTCAAAGAAAAGTCATTAGTTTTTGTTTTTGTACTTTGTTAGATGAGAACCACGCAAACTTTGACCTTAGTCCTAACCCTAACCTTAACCCTAACTATGACCCTGACCCTACCCTAACGACGGAGTCAAAGTTAGCGTGGGTCTTAATGCAAATGAGCACTGTTTTTTTTATCCTTTGCTCTATAATTAAGACAAATGTATATATATATATATATATATATATATATATATATATATATATATATATATATATATATATATATAGGGTAGAGCCGCCGACCATCAGCTCGACGGTTAAGCTTAAATCCCGGCTTTACGCACTAACTGGTCTAGCCACACTGAAGAGCTGTGATACAGCGAAACAGTTTTCTGATTCTCCGTCGAATCATCTTCAGGTGACAAAAACGAATGAACAAAAAAAGCTGGAGAAAAGGAGAGAATTTAAATAGATAGCCGAGAAACACGCATGTGAAGTCTGTTAGACGCCAAAAAAAACGGACTCGCTATTTTCAGAAAAGACGTTAACAATTTAAATTCCGCAACGCCAGAATTAGCGTCACAGGATATAAAATATGTTGCTACTAGTTTCATACGTAATGTTATTAATTGTGAGTTGCTGGGTTTTAATAAAGATGGCTTTGGGTATTTTTTAAAACTGGTTTGGGAATGTATTATATAACTGCGGAGAGAGTGGGAGGCGAACGTTGGTCGCGGCTAGAATTAATTTAAATTATAAAGTGGAGATACAAGATATGTCCGTTGAATCTTTATTATTGAGACGGGAGGCCAAGATGTTAGGATCGTGTGATAGGAAGGCGTGGGAGGTGATAGGGCGAGGGCGGGGGAGTGAGGGCGAAAAAACAAGCCCAGACGTGCAAAAGGTGTCCATCTTTGACATCTATATATGTGTGTGAGCATACAAACATATACTAACACAGATATATATGCAGCAACGCATACATACTTTACCACGTAGTCATAACCAATGTGTGGAAAGCTATATATATATAAATTCCCCAAACAGTTTTTCATGGTAAACAACTGATGATCCCTTAAATAATGTTAGAAGCAAACTAATATAATAACTGAAAAAGTTAAATTTACTTACATGAGTGATTTTCCACTGAACGACTTGGGACTTAAGGTTTTTGTTTTTTTTCTTTTTTTTTAATATAGTTTTAATGGTTGAGAAACTTCCAAAACTATATATATATATATATATATATATATATATATATATATATATATATATATGACTGAAAGATTCGGACGCATGTGTATTAATATTCTTAAATATAAGCCTGGCAAAGTACAGAACAAGTGGAATTAACTCTTAAAATATTGAAGTTGGAATTGATATTTGAAGAATTAAATGTACACTTAATCACAAGGTTGATAAAATGGCAGACATATGCAATCGTTTTTCTTAGCTCTTTCTTGGATATTGGTATTTTTATTAACACCAGAATGATATAAACCACTCAAATATGTTTTTCTTTAATTATACAGTAGATTTCGTCTAAATAGTCACCTCAAGTAAACAGAAAAAGAAAAAGATATGACTTAGGCAAATTAATAAGTTAGGCTAACTGATTTGTGACTTGATTTAGTGACTCAAAGATTTAGTGACTCAAAGATTTAGTGACTCAAAGATTTAGTGACTTAATCACTAAACTTTTACTACTTGATCACTTTATAACTAAAGTTTTTAATTTTCGTTTTGAAATAAAGTTGGAAATTATTATTTTAAAAAAATCTATTTGTCACTGGAAAGAAAGCAAAGCATTACTACAATTAGGAAAAGTTAAAAAATAGAATGTGGAATAAAATGGTGCTGACAATTAGAGAGAGTTAACTATTAGGAAGAGTTGAATGTAAGTCCATTATGTTAAAGTTTGGTTTAATTTTTTAAATTAAAATAAAAGAACACATGTGTTTTGCATGTAACACAAAAAAAATCAAATTTCCTGACCTGTGTAGTATGGATACATTGTTTAATAGAGGCCGATTCCATAGCCGAGAAGAGTCAGCCACAGAATCCACTCCACTCGAGGTGATGTGGTAAATATCAATCGCTCATGGATTCTTCACATTTTGAATGATGCTTTAAGCAAATTAAACTTTATTTAATGAATCATTTAATTCATTATTGTTTATTATTCTCTTTACATTGCTAATTTTACTTTGCATTTAAGTCTTCAAATCTCAATTCAAGCTTCAATATTTTAAAAGTTAATTCCACTTGTCCTGTACTTTTTCAGGTTTATATTTAAGAATATTAATACACATTCGCCCGCATTTTTCAGTCTAGTCCACTTGCTTTTAAGACATTTCAGTTTGAGAATGTACAATGTATATTATATTATAATTTAAAAAAGGAACAAATAACAAGACCCCAAAGAATCAGTGACCAGGTTCACCTTGAGTCACCTATACTTTGAGTTAGTGAAAATATTAGTAACAATTACTAATTAAGTTGAACCAATAATCATTATGACATCACAATAATGAAAGCATCTAATTCATTAGTGAACTAACATTGGGTGTGTTACTTCTTATCTGTTGATGAAAAAAATTAATTCATTAAAACTTTCTTTCGTAATCTGCATAAAAGCAATAATAAGAAATTTTAACTAACTTCATTATCATAATTTAGAAGAAAATGAGTATAGTTAGTATAATTATTTAAAACATTTACCGTTTTTAGACAGCCATACTACATTATTCAGTACTGCCCATAGAGAAAAATTCAAAACAAATTATATTGTAATAAATTTGAATTTTACTTTAAACATGAAGTTAGCAACAATAGTAACTTGTATATTTTGAAAAAAAATTGTTAATAGAATGTATCAAATGAAACAATTGCCTTTTCTAGACAACCTTACTACATGATTTAGTACTGCCAATAAAGACAAAGCACAAATCACTATACCGCAATCATTAAAAATTGAAATTGTTTAAATGAAGTTATTATAAATTTCTTAATGAAGCTTGCAATTAAAAATAACTTCACTTTTTTAGTTCATAAAAGTAAAAGTAAATAATTAGAATATAGTCAATAAAAACATTTGCCTTTTCTGTGCATTCTTACTACATGATTCAGTACTGCCATAGCGACAAAACCACAATTGACTATACTTAAGTAATAATTTAGGGATTAAGTTTTAAAATGAAGTTATTTGTAAATAATAAATAGAAAACCAATAAAAATATATTTACTTATGTAATTTATTTAAAAGATCTATTTTTAGAATATTATCGATGAATACATCATTCTTTTCGGGGCAACCCTACTACATGATTCAGTACTGCCCACAGAGACAAAGTCACAAATTACAATATTCTATTAACTAATTTAGAGTTTTATTTAAATAAGGGAAGTTATTAAAATTAAGTTAAGAAGCAAAATAAAAAATGTGGTTGCTTAGCACTTTATACCCCCACTTTTAACCCTCTAAAATCTAAAATTTTCTTATCATTATTTAATTTTTCTTTTTGTGGTTCTTTTGTTCTTTTTATAAATACAATTTATTATTTTTTTCTTTTCAATTATTAGAGATTCACTTATTAATAAGTTTAGAATTATCAAAAATAATAGCATCTTATTTTTTAAATAATAAAATACAATTTTACTTATTAGTTATATTTAATAATTTCATTTTTTTTTCTTTTTAAAAATACTAATTTTATATTCCAATTTAACTTAAATGATTTGCAAAAAATTGCAAAATTTTCAGAATTTAAATTTTTAGATTAAAGTAAAATAAGATACAAATATGTTGAATATTTTAAATTCAAATATTAATAAATTCAGAATCTAGAAAAACATGATTTTCAGAATAAGTTTAAGAATAATAAGAATACATTTTAATTTCTGAGTTCCAAATAAGTTCAAATAAGTTATAATTATTTCAGAATGAATTAAAATATCATGATTCAATTAATTTTAAACTAATTTTCATTATATCTATTTAATTGTTTAAGATCAAAATTTGATTATGTTAGAAAGGTCAAAGCTTAAATTTAATCTAAAAAACTATTTCTACGTGTCAAAAAACGTTTAGAATGAAAAATGTTCTCACTCTGGCTGTTTTACAATTCAAAAATAGGATTTATACTGAAGATAATACTAAATGACTTGTAATATTTGAATTCATTCTGAAATTAGATAGAGATTTTTGAACTTATTTAAAACTCAGAAAATCAATTTATTCTTATTATTCTGAAACTTATTCTGAAAATCAGTGTTTCTGAATTTATTAATATTTGAATTTAAAATATTCAACATATTTTATCTTATTTTACTTTAATCCAAAGGTTAAAATTCTAAAAGTGTTTAAATTTTTGCAAATCATTTCATTTGAAATTTCAAATCTTTTTTTACTAATCTTTTGAAATATAAATATCACTTTTCTGGAACTATTTCAAAGATCTTAAGACACTGAATTTTTAAAAAATACGTACTTTTTACTAAAAATTAAAATATTTATTTAAAAAAATGCGATCAATAATATGTCAAAGTGATCACAATAACAACAATTTGTTTGCCAACAGAAAACTATGTATGGATATATCATAATCGCTATAATATTTCATTTTATTAATTTCATCTAGTATTTTGAATTTTATATAGAAGGTACGTATTTTTAATAGAACATTATTAGAAAACCATCTGTCAGATGGTTTTCTAATCATTTTCCCTAATTTATTTATAATTTTATTAGGATAAATATAAACAGTTAATCTATTTTTATTATTTCCCTATCTGATTTTAAAATGATATTAAAATTCTTCAAATATCGACGAATATGTTTTTAGTTTTAACCTGTCTATTTTGTTTGAATTTAAAAAAATATAAACTGTAATTGTGAAAATTACATTTTATTTTTACCAAGTGAAACTGGAAACTGAATGATTGTAGGTAAAACTTCGATGACGTCGCATAGTGGATAGTGTGTGGCGGTAAACATCCCGTGTGTTTAATTGTTTATTTTGCCATACATTTGAAATTAATTGTTAGTAAAATTTAGACAACTTTGCTCACGATTATGTACTTTCACCTACCAATTTAATAAACAAAAGATATCGTAAAAATGTAATTTAACTTGAAAATCTTATCAAGAAATAACCCTGTCCGTAAACTGCACAAGTACCAAAAAGATAATACAAGAAGTGTTCTGTTTTGGATGAGGATGGGGGTAGCCTCGTATGTACAACTATATCTCTCGCAAGAACGGTTCTAAAATCTATTTTCAATCGATACTTATTTCATAATTTCCGAATTTTCCTACTTTGACAAAATTGACGAATTTTCCTTTGCCGGATTTTCTTCTGCTGAATCTTTCAGTTGCACCGAGGTAAACACAAGGTCGGTTTTTAATGTGAGGAAAATCCAGATCTCTAAAAAGGGGAACTCTGGATTGTAACAAAAATGAAAACTGCCTTATTCTAGAAGGATTTCTCATTCACTGACCGAGGACAGAAAAGATGAAGTGTAGTATCAGAACAGATACTATACTTTGCAATATTTATTTGCACAAAACATACAAAATTATGCAAAAATTGATACAACATTTTGCTCCTAGCCAAAAGACCAAGAAAGTATGTAACCGTTTTAGTTTATTTTGGGGGGTTGCCGCCAAGACTTAAGGTTATTAATAGAGTTTAGTGATTTTTTGGGGGGTCTGTTTCTACATGGACTTAGGGTTAGTGGTAGGATTAATAGATTGTTATCCCCCCACAAAAAAACAACACTATTTATATCGCTTTGTAAAAAAATATTGTAATATGCTCTTAAAACGCTATCCCGATACCGATCGGTCAGAAATGGGTGATAATTTTACGTTAAATTTATATGCAAAACTCTAAATTCTGAAATAATTGTTTTTGTTTTCCAACACTTAATCGCCTAAAAAAGGATAATCTAATTTTTGTTTAGGGGAGGGGAGAGGGGCTAAGGTATTCATCTACAAATTTATCAACAATTATTTAAATAAATATAACATGTTCAAATATTCTTTAAAGTCTTCCAGTACGATATAAAAATGAATATGTATACTAGAAGGTATTCTTTATTTAGCGCACTAATTATATAAATATTTTTTCCACAAAAAGCTTATATAAAAAGGCCACAGTTTCAATTTTGCTTTCACCGCTAAGAAAACAACTAGAAATTAATAAGAAAAAAAGATACAAATATTTACGGTTGACATTTTCAAAATAAACAAGAGTTAATATCTTCAATATAGCCAATTTTTCTTCATTTTCTTCATTAATAAAGAGAATTTTCAATTTGGCATTTTTGCTGCCTTTCTTTCATCTAAAAGTGTTGCTTCAGTCTTCAGTTTGGTCTTTTTTGGCTTTCCTTCCTGAAAAATTTAGCTTCAAAAGTCACTTATACCTTTTTTTTATTTTTCTACTAAAAGTGACACAGCTCTGTTTCTATGGCACCAATTTTTTTAATATTAACATATTTAGAATCAGCTCATCGAGTTCTCTCTCTCTCTCTCTCTCTCTCTCTCTATATATATATATATATGTGTGTGTGTGTGTGTGTGTGTGTGTGTGTGTGTGCGTGTGTGTGTAAATCTATATCTGAAGTAAATGTTTCAATTATTTTATTTTATATACTATACTTTAAAAGACGGTCTTATTATTGTTTTATTATTGGTATAATATAGTTTGTATGATATTTCTTTGTGTGTAATATCTTTATTTTATCTACATTAGATTCTAACTTGTTTGTCAACATATACTTACAGATAATTATTTCTTTGAAATGGCATTTTCTTACAATAAATATTAAAAAAATATTTTTGATTTAATTAACTTTGAATTCATGAATTTATCAATGTTTCTTTTTAAATCTTTTACCATTGTTTTTTTTCTTTTTTATTATTTTATTCTTTTATTTCATTTTGATATTATTATTATTATTAGTAGTAGTAGTAGTAGTAGTAGTAGTAGTAGTAGTATTGTAATCATTATTATTATTATTATTATTATTATTATTATTATTATTATTATTTTCATTTAAGTGTATTATTTTATAATTATCATTAAACTTACTTCTACTTAGAGTAATTGTTAAACGTCAATTTGGATCACATTTTTTTCTTGAATTTTTTAATTTTTTATTAAAATATGTTTCAGATAATTGTTATTTTAAAAGAGATATCGTTTCAACTTAATTAATTCTTAATTTTATTTATTAATTCCTTTTCACTATAAATTGTAATATTTTTCAAATATTTTTCTTTTGAAAAATATTTGAAATTGTAATTTTTTGTTTTATCGGTCCATTCTTTTCTCTACCTGTACTTTTTATAATCTTTTCCCCCTATTTTGGTCCATGTATATGTTAATTGCTTTGTATGCTTTTAAGAAGTGGATTGTAATCATCATATCCAAACCCTCCTTCATCCTCTTGAATTGCTGTATAACTGAGGGTGAACTATACTCTAGTCTGGATGCTATGTTTTGACTTCAAACTTGGTGTCTATTCCATGTGCTGATGAAGACACTTGATATGAATAAAAATCCATATCGTCTCAGAAACGATCGTAGACGAAACTACTGTTGTTTATATTGAATTGTTGGAACGTATGTAAATGAATATGTCATAAGTTTGTTTACCTCTGAACTATAATATATATATATATATATATATATATATATATATATATATATATATATATATATATAATTAATAATGACAATATATGTATTAGCATATACTATCAGTGCCCTTTTACTTTGCAGTCTCCTTAAAAGATTCAGCTCGATGATTGTCAATTAGTGACAACAGAGCAAATATAAGTCAGGTTCGTCAAACGAAAAATTCAAAATGGCGTATTAGTGGGTTCCCCCACGTGTGAGTTTGCTCTTTTCTTTGTTTTTTGTTTGGTTTCACCCAAAAGTGAACCACTGTATTGTGTAGGGTTTTTCAAGACACTTTAATCCGAGGACTTTTTACTCTTTGTAAATTTTTCTGATGATTTTGTAATGTTGTAGAGACGATATTGACATAAAAATGTTGTTTGGCACAAGACAAATGAAACGGACCGTAAAAATATATATCACAGAAATGTTTTGTTTTGAAAATGTGAAAAAATAAAAATAATAAAATAAAAATATGGTTATATGAACCTGACGTATATATATATATATATATATATATATATATATATATGCAAACATTGTTAAAAAGAACAGAATACGTCTGTTTAATTATACCATTCATTTTTTCAATTTTTCTGATGGTTTTTTTTGTATTACAATAAAAATAAATAAATAAATGTTCCACAGATTTCACGAACGTTTTCGATTCTTCGTCGAATCATTATCAGGTGTCAAAAGCAAATGAACAAAAAGGCTGGAGAAGGAAGAGAAGTTTTAAAAGACAGCGGAGAAACGCGCATAGAACGTGTTTCGCATTGTTCCATGAAGTCGTTGACAATTTTAGATTCAGCAACGCTGGATGGCATCACAGAACAAAATCGCATTACGTAAAGCATTTTAAAATATTACCACTGGTTTCATATGTGATGTTGTTCATTTTAGGTTGTTGTGTTTTTTATGTAGATAAATAAGACAATTCTAGTTAATAACACCAAAATTATGCATTCGAAACCAATGTAAAACAAATTTAAAATACTCGAAGCTATCTACATAAAAATATTACAAACGTTCTCTGTGCGTTTCTCCATCGTCTTTTTAAAATTCTCTTCTTTCTTCAGCTTTTTGTTCATTTGCTTTTGACGAAGAATCGAAAAAGTTCGTGAAACCTGTGAAACCTATGGAACATTTTTTTATTATTATTATTTTAATACAAAACAGACCATCAGAAAAATTAAAAAATTAAAAAAGGTATAATTAAACAGACGAATTCTATTATTTTTAACAATGTTTGCATAAATGAGAAATGCTGCTTAAATACACATACACAATATATATATATATATATATATATATATATATATGATTATTTTTATTTGTACATGCATATACATAATCTGCGACACTGACATGTCGATGTTATCGATCAACAGCTGTTAAAAATTGAAATCTCATCAGGAAGAATAATAATTTGATCCTTCCCTTAGGTCATATTTGGAAATAACCAGTGTCACCCCTCCCTCCATTTCTCTCTCGCTCCCTTCTTCTTTCTCTCACCCCCCTCTCCCGCTCTCTCTCTCACACTCTCTCTCTCACTCTATCTCTTTCTCTCTCACACAAACACTCGATCTGTCTCTTTCTCGGTCTCTGTCTCTCTTTACACTTTCTCTCGCGCGCATGCGCGTGCTCTCTCTCTCACACACACACACTCACACACATACACGCGCCATACTTACATACATATACGTATACACATCCCTTTTAATACATGAAGAACACTATCAAAAGACCATGTCCATTTCTGAAGGGTTACATTTTTTTAAAGAATGTAATCTCTTAAAAATAAATAGTCTCTTCGACAGTTCACTATATTTTTCATCTAATACACGTAAGAGTTTGGAGAGCAAACATTTTTCCATCTAATTTACGACTTGAGCATCTCTTCGGCATTCGCGTTAGTTTATTCGTTGTTGTTTTTTTTTCCCTGACAGACTTGCAGAATGTTTGTGTCATTCAATTAAAAATGAAAACCATTCGTTGACAAGGGGATTCAACGAGAAACGTTCAAGGAAACGTCTCTAAGAAGATAACAAAAAATTGAAGTGGGCTTCTTTGGAAGAGAGGATGGTAATAATGATGATGATAATAATAATAATAATAATAATAATAATAATAATAATAATAATAATAATAATAATAATAATAATAATAATAATAAAAAGAAATGTATAAAGAAACATCTGCTTTTTTTGTTCCAAAAGAAACAGCGTCTTGAAAGAGACGCAGAAAGAAGTGGGGAAAGGAAGAGGAGGATTAAGAGAAGAAGGGGGAGGAGGAGGAGAAGAAGAAGATCATTTATGTCAAAGAAAAAAGGTATAATGGTTTGCCCAGTCAAGCTTTAACAATTCACGAAGAGTCAATTTCAAAAAAAGAAGAAACAAATCCGTACCCGCGTAAGTCCAAATACGTTACCAATTGATTTTTTTTTAATTAATAAATAAATAAAAGAAAAGAAAAAGACAACAATAACACAGAATTAAAAAAAAATACTTGTTGCAGTTAGCAATTAAAAAAATAAACAAGGAAAGTGTTTATAAGACGTTCCGATTTACTTGACCCCGACCCCCTACCCTCACGAGAGCAGAGTTAGACACAAAGTCGGTTTTAATATCGGGAAAATCCAGTTCCCCGAAAAAAGGGAGCATTCTAGATTAGGACACAAAAAAAACCCTGCCTCATTCTATAAGGGCCTCTTCTACACAGACTGAGGGCACTTGATCCCAGCCAGAGGGTCAGTTTTTCTATGTGCTTGTTATACACTCTTTGATATCTATCTTTTTAACTTATATTCCCTGCTAGCTGGAAAATAACCTCTGTGATACAACTTCGCAAGAACTCTGGCGAAAAAACTGACCCGCAAAATCTTTTTTTCATGTCCCTATGTATTGCCTCCTAACGTGGGCAGATTTAGACACAAGGTCAGGTTTTAATGTAGGGGAAAATTCACCTCTCCAAAAAGGGGTACTCTAGATTGGGACAAAAATTAAAATTAAAATTAAAATTAAAATTGCTTCACTGAACGAGGACAGAAAAGATGAAGTGTAGTATCAAAACAGATACTACACTTAATTCCTAGCAAAAACGTCCTATAAGTCTTCTCTCGCCCTTTGCTAAAATCTTTGAATCTTAACCAATCTGGCAATAGCTCATCACCTTGAAAATACTAAACTTTTCTCTGACCGCGTATGGATGTACAACATCCCGTTGTACTGTGCATAGCCTAATGGTGGATAATGGCCATGTGGGAACGGACGCATCTTGATGTGGACGTATCTGTGGGAAATCGTTTGGTTTGGCTTGCACGCTTTAGTGCGGGTGGACCCGTACAGTCGAGTGTAGAATGGAGCTGTTCTCACGGTTGGAGCTCACAGACGTGACAAGACACAATTTTGATGAGACCTTTTGGGTCGGGAGTTCAAAGGAGTCAGGCTGTGACGAATGCACCTGTGCATGGGGGTTCTCTGACGTCACGGGCTTTTGCGTGTGAAGCAGAGTTTTTGCAAGTCTGGGTTTTAAAGGCGAGTCGAACGGACGTGTTTCACGATGTAGTCTTCAACATGATTAGGGGAATTAAATTCCCTAAGAAAATACAGGCGTGAGATCTCTTCTTTCCCCCTCCACGAATGCGATAAGGATTTAAATTAGGAAGTAACTACGATAAAGCAGTAATTTGGTCTCTCCCTCGACGTTAGAGAATATCTTGAAGCCGACGGATAACTAACGCCTGGAATAAAACAGAATTTAAAAGTTTAAAAGATGGTGTGTCTCCTGAGTCGGTCATGAAGTTTTTTGTTGTAGCGGCGAGGTTCACGGCAGAAAGAAAGAAGAAAGAATTCAACCACTAGACGACACACCCCTCCACGCGACGAGGAAGAAGATAAGGTACGAGAATTTAAAGGTATACAAAACGAGAACTACCACGGCCCATTCCGGGACGGGTATACAAAACGAGAAGTGCCGCGGTCGATTCCTGGGGCGCTATGTCACACTAACGGTCATCTCTGAACGTATATTACCACACACTGAACAGGGCAGATGGATCTAGGTCAGTAGCACTAGATATATCCAAATACTTTCACAAAAGCTGGCATGCAGGTATACTTCGGAAAATCAAGTGGTACAGTATTACTGGACGATTATTGAATATAATCAGATTTTTCTTAGCTAAAAAATATACATGCTGTTCTCGATAGTCGTACATCTACAAGAATATAACATCAACACGGGTGTGCCCCAGGGGGTTTATACGTGAACCTATATTATTCATGATCTTTATAAACGTCCTCGATGACACAATCACGTATGAGATGGGTGTATTTGCTGATGAAACCACGCTGCCCTATTCCTGGTATGAAGTCAAGTCGAATGTCACCACATCCACGGCAATGGCTGGATCCTAAGAAAATGACCTCCAGTCTGTAGTCGGATGAGACCAAAAATGGATGGTCACATTTAATGCTACTAAGACAAAGAGAGAGTTTGAATTACCCACTAGACACCATCCTCGGGTGTCTTTGATCTCTCTATACAAGGGTGTGTCAGGACAACCTGACATGAGGATATTTTACCCTAACCAGTAAACCCTGACGAAATATTCAAAATTACATAGTATTCAAAGCCTAAATAGGATCCTCTCGACACGGCTATACATTGGCTCATACGAGGAATCGTGCATCTTCTCCAAGTGATGTTACCTCAAGTAACATCACTTAACTGGATACTCCACCTGACTAGATGAATTATTGTCCTGGAATCCGGTAAGTCCAAGAGACCACAAGAAAGGTATACTATAAAAGAGTTAACTAGTCAATTGGGGAGAGGGAATTAATGTTCATTTCTTTACTACCTCAACGTTTGAAAGGTAAAGAAGAACTTTATTTGAACACTCGGATATCTATCTATCTATCTCATATAGATATCAAGGATTAACCCCAGGAAAGAAGTCCCTTGATTTATGAGAATTTCGACTGAAGTAAAATAAATTTAAAGAAACAAAGCTTCTTTCCTTTAGGCTTCTTCCCGAAAGTTCAGCATACACACTCCTCGACCTGACATTCTTAGGCAATATGTAATAGAAGACGTTGCCAAGGCTGCTGCTAAAAAAGGGGGCTCAATCTAGAGGGCTAGAAAAGTTCTCACGCCTGCCAGTATCCTATATCTCTAAAAAGCCACCATTCACCCGTGCATGGAGTACTGTTGCCACATCTGGAATGGTGCACAAACCACTAGTCTCCCCCTCTTGGACAAAGTGAAAAAAAATTATAATCTAACCCTAACACTATCTACCAAGAACCAGCCTCTGTCGCATCGCCACATGTTTTATAAGTACTTCCACAGAATGTGATCCGATTAACTTACTGTGCGTGTACCCCCTAAACAAAAATACTCCCAGCCCAAACGACCTACCCGACCCACCCGATTAGCTGCTAAATCCTACCCCTTCACTCTTAGAGGATTAAGTGCCGAAATAGTTTCTACTCTGATAGCTTCTTTTCTCGGAACGATTGTCTTTGGAGATCCCACCATGCTCCCTGTGTCTCCGACAATGCAAAGATGCTGACATTTAAATGCAATGTGGAGAAACATCTTGCTGTCTAACTCCCCACCCAGGTTGCCTCCTATAAATGTGCCCCCTACTCCAGCAGCCCCTTATGCTCCAGTGGCAATATTCCTTGTTTCGGATGAATAAAAATAAAAGGAAAATTCTTAAAATTCAACTTTTGAATATATTTTTGGTGCTAAAAAATGCATCTCGTTTCCGTGACTTCGCGTCGTCAACGTTCAGGTCCGAGAGTTGACGAAACTATTAACCAATCAGGTTGCAGTAGGCATTAGACAATCAGATCGCAGAAAGCAGACGATAACTCTTGGAAGAAATTAATTTCTGCGATCTGCAGCGCGTTAAAAAAAATGAATTTCTACGGTCTATGTCAGCGCGTTGAATCTATCGAAGAACTCATTGAGTTCTGTCAGCAACGGTCACTTCTAGCGAAAGTCTAACCCTAAACCCTCAGATCCTTTAATTGAAATGAAGGGTTCTCTAATTGAGGAAGTCTCACTTCTTTGATAAACTTCTGGGACTGACCTTCACCTCAAACTTGAAATGGACGTCTTACATGAAATCCGTTGCTAAAGTCGCTGGAAAATGGTTGGATCATTTAACCGCTCCAGAAGGTATCTCCCGCCTGGCGCAATCCTCTACCTATGTAAGAGTCAAATACGTCCGAAGATGGAATACTCTTGCCACATCTGGGGTAAGCCGCTCAGAGCAGCCTTTCCTGTTTTAACAGAGTACAAAACCGACTTCGTAATCGATTGGAGCAGACCATTTCTCATAGAATAGACGTTGCTAGTCTTTCTCTACTCTTCCCTATAACCCATTTCTCATAGAATAGACGTTGCTAGTCTTTTTCTACTCTGTCGTTTATTTTCACGGTAGGTGCTCGACTCAACTCCTATCTATGCTCCCCCCCCCTATAAAACATTGACAACAAAAACGCATCTGGCTACAACCACTGTCAATAATTTCCCTTCCTCCCTCTTTGTGCCTAAAACTAAACAGAACTTTTATGCGCAAAGTTTCCTCTCTAAAACTATCTGTCTGTGGAATACAATACCACGGGACTGCTTCCCAGCCGACTACAACATGGTTGTTTTCAAGTCCAATGTAAACAAATTCTTGTTGAGCCGTTGTCTTACATAATTAGATTCTGACCAGTTCAACCATCGTTACAATTCCTTGTCTCACCATACATCTGACAACATCATTACCCCTATTCCTTGAGTGACCTTTGGGCCTTGTTAGTAATATATATATATATATATATATATATATATATATATATATATATATATATATATATATATATATATTATTTAATGCGTCCACATAAAATGTTATAAGGAGATATAATTTTTTATGTATCAGTTTTTAGTATTTATTTCAGTAGTGCTCGATACGTGAGTAGAGCTAGGTAGTAAGTTATGAAAATATATTTATGGCAATTAAGCTACACAGAGGCTTCCGTATTTAATCCCCTTAGGGAATCGTCAGTTTAAAATATATGGAGTTTGTGTTGCCGGGTATTTATATATATATATATACACGTGGTGTTTAGTCTAGCTAGTAAACCAATCAGATTCTTTGTTATTCTCTTAGCCAGTCGTTGAACTTCTCACAAACAATGGTTCGGGTGATTTTATTTCCTATTTTGTATTCTATTGTTCTGTTTTCTATAGGGTGGCCCATCCTCCGTTTCTTTGTTGTGTCGAAATAATGGGTGACCTTATTTTAACACGTGCAAGTTTATACTTAGCATTTAATTTTTCAGCAATCTCTGTTTTTTTAGCACCCCTACCCTTAGCATCCTTTGAATTTGTACGTATATTTTTTTGTAAATAAAAAACGTCAAACCATTGTTAAGTAGGTTTTACCTATAGAAGTGAATGTGGTATTTTGGCGACTGAAACTAGTTTAGAGAATAGACCAAGAGAACGACAGCCAACCCCCATCCTACCCACACAACTTTTGATTTGTGCCACATTTTATTTCATAAATGATATTTACTTAAGATAAATAAAATAATTTATTCCTTTGTTGTTATGTCTCTTTTATTTATCTTACCATTTCAATAAATGTGATGAACGGAGATTACACACATTTGTGTTACCCCAGTATTCAATGTTTATATCTTATCCCGTTTGCACGTTCATGCTACACCACTAAACGCATTTTTGTTACCCTCGTATTCAATGTTTATATCTGATCACGTGTGGCTGTTCATGCTACACCACGAAACGCATTTTTGTTACCCCGGTATGTTTATAATCTGATCACGTTTGCACGTTCATGGTAAACCACGAAACGCATTTTTGTTACCCCAGTATTCAATGTTTATATCTGATCACGTTTGCACATGCCGACCTGAGATCTTATAAGGCCCCATCCTAATTAGTAAAGTCTCTTAGTAAAGTTTAGTGATACAGATAAGAACTGCCCCCTTTTCCCCCACTTAGAAACTGTATTGCTTGTTTTCGACTCTTGAAACTATTTGAAAAACAGTCAGCAGTTCATACCTAGATGGATTTAGGAGGGTCATACTAAGTACCACACTTAGCATTTAATTTTTCAGCAATCTCTGTTGTTTTTTTAGCACCCCTATCCCTAAACCGATAAATTTCTACGTACATTTTTTATAAATAAAAGACGTCAAACCATTGGGGATAATGTTAAGTAGGTTTTACCTGTAGAAGTGAGTGTGGTATTTTGGCGACTGAAACTAGTTTAGAGAATAGACGACAGCCGACCCCCACCCAACCACACAATGTTGGCCTTGTGCCACATTTTATTTCATAAATGATATTTTGATATTTACTATGCTGTGAACTTTTTCGTAAAATTTTGAAGATAAATAAAATCGTTTATTCCTTTGTTGTTATGTCTCTTTTATTTATCTTACCATTTCAACAGTTTTTTTTATAATTACACAGCACGTTTACATTATCTATATAATATCGATATACGGATTAGATTCTGTTAAATATTTCATCCGATAGTTCCCAACAAATGCCCTTCTTGATCTGGTCTGAAGTTTCCAACTTCTTAAGTCGACTTGTTCCTCTGGGACTTTTCTTTTTCGACACTTTTCTCTCCTTTATTTGTCCTTCACTTTTTTTTCTTTTGATAAAAATCTCTCTAGGTTGTCGATTGATTATTTAACGAAGCTCCGATTCTAATTCTATTCAATTTTTACATTCATGCACTTGTCGTCATAATCACACATATGTTGACACACCGGTTCCCCGTTAGATCATTAAAGTTAAGCAACGTTGAGCCTGGTCAGTACTAGAATGGGTGGCCATTTGGGAATACCAGGTGCTCTATTTGTTCTCCGCTTATGTAAGGATTGTTTCCAGTCGTCGAGGATTTCTCCTTGTCACTGGAATCAAGCAGTGCCGACTCAGGGGAGGCGTGTATAAGGATTGCGCAACCCTTGCTTCACAATTACACGGGCTAGCACCCTTGCAGGGGCTATCCATTGTCTCTCAAGACCCAACGGAGCCTTCTTCTATTAAATATTATCTTATTAATGCTTCTCTTATTAAATTAATACGGCACATTCACGTTGACACCCCGGTTCCTATTAGATCACCGAAGTTAAGCGACGTTGAGTCTAGCCAGTACAAAAATGGGTGACCATTTAGGAATACCATGTGCTGTATGTGTTCTCCGCTTATGTCAGCATTGTTTCCAGCTGTCATGGACTTCTCTTTGCCACTGGATGTAACTAGTGCCGATTCAGAAGAGGTCTGCTTGATGATTGCGCAACCCTTGCTTCACAATTAACAGAGCAGCAGCCCTTACAGAGGGTATCTATTGTCTCTCAAGACTGAACGGTGGCCATGACACTTGCTGTCGTCGTCTCGCCATTTTTTTTTAATACCGAAAGTCGTTGACTCTTAACAAAATTTGATTCAGCCATTCAAAAACATTGGACAAAAAGAGTTATACTATCAAGTTGTTACCGACACAGAATGGTCACCTAGATGTTCCAAGTTCGAATCTAGTTCCTTCCACAGAAACACTTTCACTTAGGATGTTCGCAACCTTCACGTGGTCCCTCCGATGTCTTTCTAGAAAGGACTCTAACTAGAAAGATATCTGGGAAACCAACGCCAACAATAGAACTCTCTGATTCATACGAGATGAATGAATGAATTTCTTCCCAATTCAACCATTCGAAAATATTTACACTATTAATAAAATATCAATATCATAGAGATCAAATTCTGTTAAATATTTATTCCGATAGCCCCCAAAAATGTTCTCGTAATTTCTTTTTTACTATTATTTCTGAACTTATCTAATTCCATCTTAAACTATTCTAGACTATTGCCTGCTCTTAATCTCATCTAGCTGCTCGCAATACCGAAACAGCGTTTTTACAAACAAAATTATTTGCGTTAAAGTCTGGTCAAAGAAAACTGAACACCCATGCTAAAAATTGAACAAATATTATTTGCAAAAGTTTTTTTTTTTTTTTAATCTGAAAATCTGGTGCTGAATCGATAATAAGCAGATTGTGTTTTTTCTTTTTGTTTTAAAAATAGTTTTCTTATTTCGATTTTCTAAAGGGTGTGCATGAAGAGTGGGGGTGACACCGTGTCGTTTTTTTTAACTAATAAGTCATCATTTATCAAGGTTAAAAGCCATTCGAGGACAAGGGTTAATGAGTTGAATGATGAAGAATATTATGAGAGGATTGAAAATAATGAATACAATGGGTAAACTTTGATGGTGGTTTATGACAAGTGTTTGTTGACATTTGATTTAAAGCCGACCATGACCTGAAGGGAAGCAGCCACGCGATAATGTTTTTTTTTTTTAATTATTATTATTCACCGGAAACAAGGCATATTGCCACTGAAGTGTAAGGGGCTACTGTGGTAGAGGCCAGATTTAGGGGAGTTGGGCAGCAAAATGTTCAAATTACATTAAATTATTTTTGTTAAAGTCCCATCAAAGAAAACTGAACACCCATTCTAAAAATTTAACAAATATGGTGTTAATTCTATTAATTGCTTGTTGTAACTCTTTGGTGGTCTCCCTTCGTAACTACCTCCTCAACTTAACCCATGAAACAAACAAAACATCACTCCACTAAACATTTACGCTAAAGATACAATATTAACATACTCATCGCATTCTATTAGATATTTCATCTGATAGTTCCCAACAAAATTAACTTTAAATGGAATGAATAAAAGTTGATGATTGATGAGGATTGGGTATGACAATCGGTTTACATCCCCAACACAACAAACAGCAAAATCCGACCCCTGCAGGGGTTCCCACATGCGAGAAAATGTTCAACTTTAAGAGTTTCTTTCCTGGAAGCGCTTTCTTTTGGCATTTACTCACTGCTCCCTGTTTCCTCGACTGTACCAACATGCAGAAATTTAAATGTAATGTGAACAAACATCTTGCTGCACAACACTTCACTTAGGATGCCCCCTATAAATCTAGCCTCTAATTTATACATCTCAGTGGCAATACGAATATGCCTCGTTTTGAGCGAATAAAAGTATTTTTAAAAGTGCTTATTCATATTGAGATGCATAAGTGAAATATGGCAGTTCGAAATAAAATAACAGGAAACTCATGGCTATACTTAACTTATCAGTTGAAAAATCTTACGACGCCAATTTCGGCCATTTTGCGTCTTTTATTTACAAGAGTTACGTAAAGGGGCAGATAAGTCAGTCTGTCAATGCGACGTTTTTCTAGAATAAACGTGTGCAATGGCTTAAAATGGCGTCGTTATATTTTCAACTGATAAGTATATATATCCATAAGTTTTTTCTGTTATTTTATTTCGAACTATCATATTTAGCATGTATCTCAAAATGGCGTCTATCCAACGTATAATTGGAAATATGAGAAAGAAAGAAATTTCATTCATCACTAAAATACTACTCGATAATTTTCCGTAATTTTTTCATGTACACTAATATTTTCAACTGATAGGTAAATATATCCATAGGTTTTCGTGTTATTTTATTTGGAACTACCATATTTCGCATGTATCTCAAAATGGCGTCGATCCGACGTATAATCAGAAATATGAGAAAGAAATGAATTTTATTTATCACTATAATGCTACTCGATAATTTTCCGTAATTTTTACATGTACACTAATATTTTTAACTGATAGGTAAGTATATCCATAAGTTTTCCTGTTATTTTATTTTAACTACCATATTTCGCATGTGTCTCAATATAAATAAGCGCTAAAAACAATTAACTAAACCAAATTGCTATAAAACTAAAACTAATTGTTGTTTTATAATTTGGATCATTTGTATTATTCGGACTACTATTTCACATGGATACGTGGCGCAACGGATAAAAGTGTTGAGTACAATCAGTTCTAACTGACAGTTTCTGGGCGTTGAAGGTTGAATCTACTCCACAGGCGATAATAACTAACATTAAAAAACAAACTATTTAACACATCTATCCGGTCATGACTGACGAAACAAGAACAATCTATCCTCGTGGATTAAAAGTAAGGGTACCGTCCTAAATTCCGAATATATTCCCGAGTTCGACATAAAGATTCCCGAGTTCGTAAAGACGCGCCTAAAGAAGGTCGGATGCTACATCGGTCAGAACAGAAACCAACATCCAAGTTGAGAATTATAGTTCGAATAATACAAAATAATATAAATATATATAATTCCTGTAATTCCTATATAATTTTATTGCTAGCTACCATATTGCAGAATGGTTCTTGGATATAGTGTTTAGATATTTTTTTATTATTGTTATAATTACTGTTATTTGATATGCAAATTACTATATCATACGGTAGTCTTAAGGGTAATATATTATTATTATTATTTTATCATCATTATTATTATTTATTTATGTATATATTAGTGATATTTTAAGCTGAATTATTTCGACACTTGAGTATTGGGGAAATGGTCGTATAATCAGTACCATTGGAGAGCCATGAATATTATAACTGTCCTGTTTTTAAATCTCCGAAACAGTTACATGGTAAACAGCTGATGATCTCCGTGTTAATATTAGACGCTTAAGGTCTCTTGTTTTTGTTTCACTCTTAGATAATTAACCCCCCCACCTTTTTTTTTTTTTTTTTTTACTTATATTTTTTCATTTATTAATTTTCAAACGAATATTAAGTCTGCAATATCTTGGATTTAGTTAGTTTGTCTGGGAATTTAAACTGCATTTTACATTTTTCTTCTTTTTTTTTAATGACTCAAAGCTTCTTTAGACTATATATATAAATATATATATATATATATATATATATATATATATATATATTATTTTTATTTAGAAACATGTATACTTCAGTGACCTAAAATAACACGTGGTAAGTAAAAAGTACCTTTTCTGTGTGTCAAATTTTACAGCTGACCCACACGCACAGGGCACAATATCCTTTCGGATAGAACTAAATTAGAATTTTCATTCAAGTAAAAAGAGATGTTAATAGTTTGCTACTACATTTTGATAATCAGGAAACCCTGTGAAACTGCAGTAAACTCTTATGGAATCATATTTATTATTTATTAGTGCCTTGTATATATATATACACACATATATATATATATATATATATATATATATATATATATATACATACATACATATACATATATATATAAATATACATATATATATGTGTATATATATACATATATATATATAAATATACATATAAATATATATATATATATATATATATATATATATATATATATATATATATATATATATATATATATATATATATATATACAAAACTTGTTCCGCACGAGCGTTGAACATTGTGGACAGCAATAACGTTTCCTGTGCTTCCCAGGGTAAGTGTATCTTAATTTCAATTAATGTATGTGCTGATTGCCGGTAGTCGTGTGTCCCTGAGCGTTTGTCTCGTGATTCTCGCCTTAATCTACGAACTGCGTTCGATCCCATGCGACTTCCTGCGACCACCACTCCTGCACTGATGAAGGTTAAAAGCCCAGAAACGGTATCGTTTGTAGGTAAAAACACTTGAATATTAAATATATATATATATATATATATATATATATATATATATATATATATATATATATATATATATATATATATATATTTATATATTGTGTGTGTATTTATGCTACTTGTCTTCATTTATACATACGTTGTTGCATACTACGGAATGTTTTTTACTTATCAATCTTTTTATCTTCTCGATATCTTCGGATAATAACTCTTTTATTCTTGTCTAATTGTCAGATGTAGGCTCTGTAGCTGTTTTGATTTATTTTGTTAGCGAGTACTTTCCATTTATTCCTCTCAATCGTCTTCAGGCGGAGGGTTGGACTTGCTTATTCATGTCTTCTGTGTTCGAACTGTTCGGTAAATTTATAACGTTTTAAAAGAACGTATGTGTGATGAGATTTCGTATTTGGAACGTGATCACGTGTTAGGCGCGTGGCTGATTAAAATTTACAATATTTTAGATTTACAATATTTAAAAATTTTAAAAGTATATGTTGTTTATTGTTATAGTTATTTTTTAACCTAGACAGTTATAAATATTTTGACTGGATTCGTAATTAATGTTTTTTTTTTATTGTGGGAGTCTGAGCTTTATGTAGAAGGCCTCTGGGATTTTCAGTATTTTTACAATTGAGTCGTAGTATTGAATATTTGTGTTATTAACTAAAAGTTGTCTGAATTGCTCACCTTACATCTTTCCGACTCAAGTTCCATCTGTCAGCATTTGAAGCAACACAACTTCCTCCATTCACAATTCAGTTAACAATTTTTAGTTAATAACACGAATGCCTAGGTTAGAAATTCATTATGATAAAAAAATTTACTTTTAACCTTTTTTCTAAAAATTAAATATGTATTGTTATTGTTGTGTGAAGCTCATTAGAAAGAGAGTGAAGTCCCTTGAATACGGCACCTATTTTTATGGACGTATATATATATATATATATATATATATATATATATATATATATATATATATATATATATATAGTGTGTGTGTGTGTGTGTGAAGATATATTGAAAAGAAATCAATAAAGTGCTCGATAGCAGAAGAGTGAGAGCTAATACAAATAATTTATTTGAAAACTATGTTACATATTTCAATATCGTATAGCAGTTTCATCCAAATGGGTGACGTTTTAAATTTTTTTAAAGTCTATACCCAAAGAGAATCGTCAGCGTACTGAAATGAGAAAAACACAATGTGAAATGGCGTTTGTGTTCATCAATTATTTTTAATTGTATATATATATATATATATATATAGAGAGAGAGAGAGAGAGAGAGAGAGAGGGAGATACGAAATAGTCATCCACGGACACGTGTTTCGTTGTTACTGCACGGCCATTCGAAACTTTGACCACCGAGACTGTAGTCAAGCGTTTACTACTAAACTACGAACGTCATGTTATAATTAGGTGATGTTTTTTATCGCTTATAAATGTTTTAGTTGTTTCTTGTTATTGTCAGCGATAATATATATATATATATATATATATATATATATATATATATATATATATATATATTTATATATATATATATATATATATATATATATATATATATATATATATATATATATATATATATATGTTTTATCTACATACGTATACCTTTCATCCTTTCGGGAATCGTCAATGTAGAGAGGATTATTCATACCGCTCCAGAACACAAGTCATGTTTCAAACTCAAATTCCGACGTCTTAGCCCACACGGCCGTCATCAACAACCTGGTAAATCAGCGAAGGATTACACCTATTTAAAGGCAGTCTTCGTCAAAGTTTTCGACTACAAAAAGGAACATCATTTAAAGCCACGATGACCACTGTGTTAATACTACTCTCTACAAGCCCCAGCCTAGATTTGGAGGCGACAAATAATTATAAATATTTGTTTTTATCTACATACGTATACGTTTCATTTTTAGAGTATCGTTGAGTGCAGAGATGATTATTCATACTGGTTGCTGGACTCGAACTCCGGAATACGAGTCATGTTTCAAATTCAAATTCAAATTCCGACGCCTTAGCCCACACGACCGCTATCATCAATTCGTAAATCAGCAAGGGATTAAATCTATTTAAACACAGTCGTTATGAAAGTGTTCGACTACTGAAAGGAACATGCATTAAAGCCACGATGATGACTGTACTAATACTACTCGCTACCGAACCCAGCCTAGATTTGAGGGCCACAAATAATTATAAATATGTGTTTATCTACATACGTATACGTTTCATCCTTTCGGGATCATGCACATATATATATATATATATATATATATATATATATATATATATATATATATATATATATATATATATATATGTGTGTGTGTGTGTGTGTGTGTGTGTGAAGGTGAGAATTCCGAGGCAGGAGCAATGCAATGTTGAGAACCGGAAGGTTGAATATAGGATGAACAAAAATAAATGGCAAGAGACGGTAAATCTCAGATCAATTCATTTATATTTGAAAAATTGAAATGTAAAGACAGTAAATTGTAAAATTGGTAGGCTTACTGTTTAATATTTAAGGGTCCGGAATGCTAGAAACTTTAATCATTTCGAGAGTAACAACCTGTCTTTTTTCAAAAAGAAAACAAAAATTGGGTCGGCTGTGTAAGTTGAGGAAAGACAAAAGAACGCTGCTATCCAGAAAAAAAACATGTGTTTCGCAGAAAGACAAGGCTCGCAGAAAATGCCATCGTTAAGATATGTAAAAGGTTATCAAGGTTAATTAATTTAAATATTAATATCTAAATTTAATTTATTTTGTTGTTTTTTTGTGTTTTTTCTTTATTATTTTTTTTAAAGTAAATATTTAATATTCATGTTAAGTGTTGTATTTGTAAATATAGGTTCAGATCAACAGTCAGGTAATGGTTTAGGGGGAGGTCCCTAGATGCCAAAGACATTTCTACTCCAAAAGCTTCTTTCCTCGTGCCGCTGGACTCTGGAACTCCCTCCCTGCTCCCTGTTTTCCTGACGGCACTGACATGCAGAAATTTAAAACTAATGTAAACAGACATCTCGCCGCACAGCTCCCAATTTAGGTTGATCTCCCACCCCCCAAACTCTCACCATTTTTCTCAGTAGCCCCTTACGTCTACAGTGGCGGCCTGCCTTGTTTGGGGTGAACTATGTTAAGAAAAATATATATATATATAAACATATTCTTTTATTTTATTGTACTTCAGTTTGATTTCAGAGATCAAGGAGCCCTTCCTGAAGCTAACAGTTGATTTCTTCATGAGATACATAAATATTCGAATGTTTATTTTAAGATCATTCTTACTTTTCAAACCTTGAGTAAGTGAAGCCATCGAGAATAACACTACTTTCCCTCTTGCTAATTAACTATATACTAGTTTAGCTCTCTTGTCGTATTTGGTTGTTTTCTTTCTGGATTCCAGGACATATATTCATCTGGTCTGGTGGAGTATCCAGCACAGTCTTGTTACTTTTTGTAGCATCGCTAGAAGAAGGTACACCATCCCTCGTATGAGCCAGTGTGTAGCAATTCCGAAGAGATTGTATTTGGGCTTCGAATACTATTTGACTTTGAATATTTGGTCATGGTTTTCTGGGCGAAGTATCCTCATGTCATGTTATCCTGACAAACACGAGAACAGAAAGCCTGAAGACACTCGAGGATGGTGTCCAGTAGGAATTCAAGCACTATACTTTACCGTATGAACCATGAGATCCGTTTCCGTCACGCTTTTTCCAATGCTCTTATTGAAAGAAAAATTTCTATACAACAGATTTTGTTTTTGACTGTGCTTTTCAATCATTCACTTCAACAAAAAAAAAGGGTTTCATTTGAAAGAAACTTTAACCTTTTTAAATTCTGGGGTTATGATATTTCCTACTGAGTAAAATGACATTTTTTTCCTTTTCAGTAGAACGAATAGCTTGAAAAGTAAAAATCAGTTTAATATTCGTGGTATCATTTCCGCGGTAAAGATCAAACAAACCCGGAACGTTGGGAGGGAGCAGAATTTCCGACGAAGCAAATGTTGTTTTCTCATGCGGCTACATTGTTGGACTTTATCTTAAATCAATGAACGCTGTTGTCCATAAAACCTATTCACTCGCCCACATAAAACTTATTAAAAGCCCGCAAGCATTTATGTATGGAAAATCAGGCTTTTATAGTTACAGATGACCCTAATAAAATATAATGTTTCTCCATCTCTCTTGATTACGAACCCGGTCTAATAATAATAATTTCTTACAAGCATGCATTTATAAAAGTCGGGGTTGTATAGTTACTGATGGCCCAAACAACATCTCATCTCTCCTGAATACTAGACCAGTCTAATAATACTCAGCCAGCAGTGACAATATATGTATATGTTTAGAATATAAAATATAAGTTGAAAGCAGTGATGAAAAAACAGTAAGCATCAAGAAGAGACAAGGCGAAAAGTAACAGGTGAAAAAAAAAAGAAAAGACATTGAGAGTACGTAAACTCTCCGGGGATCGATTCCTCTCCTCTCCTTCTCTGTTGTTGTTCTGTCGTGTTTAGATTAATAGCAGCGGTTGTAAATAATACCAGCACAAAATCATATGGGGTTTAAAAACATTTTCTTTTTTTTTTCCAGTATACATGTGCACATACATAATACCCCCACTCATCTCACATAAGGGAATGGGATCAACTATCCCAACGCACGACCGTACTCTCTCTCTCTCTCTCCCTCTTTCTCTCTATCTATCTATCTCTTTCTCTCTCTCGCGCGTGCGCTCTCTCTTTCTATCTATCTATCTATTCAGAAAAAGGGGAATGTATAATTAGCTTATGCACCACGTATAACTAGCGACTTCCTATCTATGACGTATTATCCTGCCACGTTGTCGAAATTCTACACTTTAACTTCTAGATGGGAGTTTCCACTCTCTGTTTTATATTTGAATTTATGTGGAAAATACCGTTCTTAATATTATTTTATGCGTGTTCAAAATGTAAAATATAAGTTGAAATCAGTGATCTTAATCTGAGTCTTCTTCCTTTACGCGGGTGATAATACATCAGTTGCTTTTATAGTTTTTCAGGTTCCATCCCCACCAACAATCCTACACCTAGTTCATAAAAAATTACCGGTATATAGTCCCGTCGGTAATAACGTCACGAATGATAAAGTAATACATAGAAGAACCAACTCCTGAGATTGAACAGGTACATCACTTTTGAAGTATTCATTCGCAAACAAAAAATCAATTTCACTTACAAATTATACACAAGACCATCAAAAGTGTGAAGAGTGTTTTCGAGGGAGTCATCTTTTCCTTTCCCATTTCAAACGAGACGCATTTTGATCAATTCGTCCGAGCACTGTTCCGTTCATTCTTTCATAATTTGTACATCATTTTAACTTCAGCAGTCACCACTATGTCACACTACCACATTTACTCCATGGACTATACTACTTAAAATATCCTCAATGGTTTAAATTGACCTTTGTTTACAAATTATATATATATATATATATATATATATATATATATATATATATATATATATATATATATATATATATATATATAATAATGGTAATAATCCAGGTGAAAAATATCCACAGGGTGGTAATCCAGAGAATTTTAACCGGATTTATAAAAAGTGCTCAATATCAATGTCTCAGTTTATAGTAACTGTTGATCGATAACATCGACATGCCAGTGTCGCAGATTTTGTACATGTCTGTGTAAATAAAATTATCATATATATATATATATATATATATATATATATATATATATATATATATATATATTAGAGTTGTTTAAGAACTCTGTTCACACGTTTTACGAACGTTTTCGATTCTTCGTCGAATCATCTTAAGGTGTCAAAAGCAAATGAACAAAAAAGCTGGAGAAAAAAATAATTTTTTAAAAGATGAGGGAGAAACGCACAGAGAACGTTTTCGCATTGTTACAGGAAGTCGTTGACGATTTAAATTCAACAACGCTTGATGGCATCACAGAAGAAAATCGCATTACGTTAAGCATTTTAAAATGTTACCACTGGTTTCATATGTGATGTTGTTAATTTTAGGTTGTTGTGTTTTTATGTAGATAGCTTCCAGTAATTTTAATCTATATATATATATATATATATATATATATATATATATAGAGAGAGAGAGAGAGAGAGAGAGAGAGAGAGAGAGAGAGAGAGAGACAGAGACAGAGAGAGATAGAGGTATTAGAAGGTTATCACAATGCAAGAAATTTATTGGAAAATTTTTTTTTTTTTTTTTTTGAAAAAAATATATTTAAAAAATCACTTGTTTTTGTCTCACTTCTCAACGCCGACATAATTACATTTCTTGCATTGTGATAGCCTTCTAATACTCCTCTATATACGTATTACACACAATGCTTCAAGCAAACTACCTCTCCGTATTACACACACACACACACACACACACACACACACACACACACACACACACATATATATATATATATATATATATATATATATATATATATATATATATATATATATATATATATATATATATATATGAGTCTTTAATAGTAATATTTCCAAGTCTCCCTCGGCATTTCTCGTAAAGGGAGCTTCGTCAGGCGTTGACCTTTCTCCTTAATAAAGGAGATACTGCCTTGTGAGAGACAACCTTTCTGTTGCTGCTCGAAATTAATTTAGTGCTGAGTCTTAGAAATACATGGCAGTGGGGGTAGGGTTCGGATTAAGGGTACCTACTTAAGAAACCGTTCACGGCAAACATAAATAAATACTAAGAAAGAAGAAAAAAATGTTTCTGTGTGTTGTGCTGTGCGTTTTCTTATATTTGACTGTTTTTGTATTCTACTCCAGTTAGAGTTCTCGGAAATCAAGGGGCCCCTTCCTGGGACTAACCCTTGATTTCTATATGAGATACATAGATATTCGTGTGTTCAATCAATATTCTACCTCTCAAACGTTAAGTTTGCAAAGCAGAGGAGAACATTAATTTTTTTCTCCCCAATTGACCACTTAATTATGTTATAGTATATCACTCTTGTGGTCTCTTGATCTTACAAGATTACAGGATAAGAATTCATCTGGTCTGGTGGAGTATCCAGCTTAGTGGTGTGACCAGAGGCAACATCACTTGGAGAAAGTGCACCGTTCTCCGTACGATCCAGTGTGAGGTAGCCATACAGAGAGAATATTATTATTTGAATATTTGTTTAGGGTTGACTTGTAAGGGGAAGTATCCTTATGTGAGTTTGTCCTAACTAACTCTTGTAGAGAGAGAGAGAGAGAGAGAGAGAGAGAGAGAGAGAGAGAGAGAGAGAGAGAGAGACCTTTGATTCGTGGACAGTGTCTGGTAGGTAATTCCAATTCTACGAATGTATACATTGGTGTGACGTGAAACCTGTAAGTGGACTCAGAGACAACAGGCAAATAGGATGAATAGCCTTCTAAAAGAAGAAACAATTTTGTTACGAACACAAAATTACTGTTCGTTTTTTTTCATTTTTTTTATTTGCAACAATCCAATTTGAATCGATAATCTCTAAGGCTTTGTTTCGTGGGGAACGGACGAGATTTTACGCGCCAAGTCCTTTTCATCTTTTTCAACGCACACGCACACACACACACATACACACACGCACACACACGCATATTTCTTCTAAACCTCCGCTTTTTTAGGGGTTTTGTCTGTACGTTTCCTCGTGTGTTGCCTGTCCACGTGGGACGTAGTAGTCGCCCCCTTCCAAATCGATTATCGTTCTGATGATTGTGTTTGGATCACAGCAAAGAAACATTGCCAACCATCCGCAAAGAACACACTGCTAGAATGGCGGGAAGACAAGAAATGACGAATAGCTCACGAATCGGACGATGCCAGGCTTTTCAAGTCAATATTTAGTTTATCGTTCGCAAGATTAACAGAAGAAAGAAAGAAAATAAAAATGAAGAAACCATGTAAAAGATAGAATCGCCTCCGTTGTTTGCAAGCACTTGCCTCGTGTGATGACAAGCCACGAGGTGGACATTCGATGGTCGGTCGTAAGCCTCACCATCAAGATGTGTCTACACCAAACACTTTCAGTTGTAGAACAACAACCCACGACAATAGAATACACAAATGACCCCAAAATGCTTGGTAACTAGTGGTGAAATGAATCAATAACGTCGCCAAAATAAACTTGATGAGGTAATTTTTACTTTTATTCACCAGTAAAACGTCATGTAATATTATTAAAAAAGGCTGAGAGAGAATGACTATCCGCTTCGTCGCTCAATGAAGACATTAATTTTCCCAATGAACATAAACAATACCATTACTAAGTGTCAAATAATAATAATAATAATAATAATAATAATAATAATAATAATAAGAAGAAGAAGAATAAGAATAAGAAGAAGAAGAAGAAGAAGAAGAAGTAGAAGAAGAAGAAGAAGAAGAATAGCTGACCACAGGTTGAAAACCAAGGAGACAGAAAAACGAAGCCAGAGAATTGAAAAGGATATAGAGTACGAAGAAATTAAATATAATACCAATAATCGTAGGAGCACTAGGAACAGAGAAATTGGAATCAAAGGGAAGACTGATATCATACAACGGACGGCAATGATCAAAACATCTGAAATCTTAAGGAAAATCCTTGAATGCAGAAACCTTTCCACATAAGCTACGAATACTAATCAATCACATGCAAGGCGCAATAGGAAGAAAACATCACAGGAAGAGAACCACAAGAACCAAAGAACAGAAACTACAAGAAATTTAATAAACTACTCCCCCACCAAAACAGGCTGATACCACACAAAACAGTCGTGAAGGGTCAATGGCGGTGGAAAGACCGAGGAGGGATAGCACAAACCAGACCTCCGCTGGAAGAATGCGGAGAGCACTGTGACATTGAGGAGGTTTATTGCCATCCAAATCCCAGAGAAGGCCAATGGTCGTTGCCAACGAGAAATCGATGGTAAGCGTCTGTTGTGATAACGCAAATTCATTTGCAGTAGTTATCGAAAGGGGTGGAGAGCACTGGAAATCTGGGAAAACTGTTGTCACTCAGACTGCAGGGAACACTGCTGGTGATTATCAGTGAGAAATCACTGATGGCGGCCTGCGTGAGAACTCCCAGTGAGTACACATAATAATAATAACAATAATAATAATAATAATAATAATAGTTTTCAGAATATTTTTAGTATTTATTAAAAATGGAAAGTTAGATTGCTGTCTGTCTATCTGTCTGTCTCTCTCTCTCTCTGTGACTAAAACTCAGTAACTACCCAGGATACCCTTACAAACCATACATATTCTGATTTAGTATGACACCGAGTTGGTTATGGTAGCTCTTTTTCCTGACTGCACCTCAATTTCACAAAAAGAGTTATTATTCATGCGTATAAGAGACGTCATTAATATGGTATTATATATCTTTATACATATAAAGTAAGGAATATGGATATGGTTATATATTTGTATATACACGATTCATTATTAAACTAATTCGCCGAACATTAGTAATTTTAGAACACAGATGTAAGGCATAAGGGTGGGTGATGCGGGCGGTATTTTGTTTACTTTAGTTTTATGCAAATAGGACAAAGAGGATACTTTCGATTCTTTTGCGAATTTTGAATAATTGCTATTAGACATCAATTAATAAATATTCCCCAAATTCAATGGAGTATTATAAAGGATTTAAGGGGACATAATATGACACAAACCCCCATTTTAGAATATATATATATATATATATATATATATATATATATATATATATATATATATATATATATATTCATTTACTTTTATTGATTTTATACGAACATAAAAGTAATCTATGGACACGTGTTTCTGGCTGACAGCCGTCATCAGAATGGCTAACTTAGACAATAATCGAACTTTCTATATTGTCCAGCGTCTTACCAGTTGACTACGAGGCCCTGCCTAGGAATATATATATATATATATATATATATATATATATATATATATATATACATACAATTAATTTTTATTTATACAGACATGCACAAAATCTGCGACAATGGCATGTCGATGTGTTATGTATATTATATTTCTTCAGCTGCATTTGCCCAGGATTGAACTCAGCACCTTGGGATTACGAGATGGATTACGTGCACTTGCATATATTTCCGTTAAAGTAAAATTACTGGGTTTTCTTGTCCACGTGACTTTTTAATTTAAATGCGTTCTCTTTATTTTACCATATATACGTTCTTGGCCTTTTGCCTTGTTGGCATTGTAGTTTTGAATTAATTGAATAAAGCCTTAGAAAAGGTTTTTCTATTCGTGTCTTCTTTTTACATTACAATTTATTCAATTTAATTCATTTACTAAATTTCTCATGGATAAGATTATTCGTCTGGACAAGTTTGATATATCTTCTGCAGACCCTCAGGCTGGCAAGCTCTGGAGACTATGGTACCGTAATTTTACTTATTACTTATCTACTATTGCTTCTTTAAATCCAGACAAACTCGAAGTCCTTTATTTAAACATTGGTGCTACCGTTGCTGACACTATCGAGGGTTGTTCTGGATTCGAACATGCTGTTGAATTGCTGAAAAGTGTTTATGATAAGTCTCCAAGCGTTATTCATGCTAGACATTTGCTTTCTACACGTCTACAACAGGAAAATGAGTCTGTAGACCAGTACCTTCAGGCCTTGAACCGACTTTCCGCAGACTGTTGCTTCAAAGATGTTACTGCTACTACTTACAGAGATGAATCTGTCCGTGATTCATTTATACGTGGTCTCCGGTCTTCCGTAATACGTGCCAGACTACTTGAAAATGATACGTTAAATCTCAAGAAGGCTACTCAATGTGCTAGAGCTTTAGAACAGGCTCATTTTCGTGCTGAGTCATACGCTTCTCAGATTGGACCTACCGTTGCTGCTACCACGACTAAAAATGTGTTTACTGATTCTGTCGAGGAGGCCACTATTACTGCTCCTATGGAGTGTGAATCTGTACAATTGTCTGCTGCCCTTCCTGCTCATGGAAAGTGCTACAACTGCGGAGGGAAACGTCACATTAAGGATGATCGCCGCCACTGTCCTGCCCGCGATAAAGTATGTCGAAACTGTGGCAAAATCGGCCATTTTGCCAAAGTTTGCCGTTCTACCACGTCTACACCTTCACGTTCCACCTCAGCTATTATAGTAGCCCGTGCTAAAGATGATGATAGGTTCCCTCCTATTACTAAAATTGTAAAATTAAAGGGTAAACGATTAACTGCTCTCATAGACACCGGCAGTTCTGATAACTTTATCAGTGCTCGTATTGTTAAAACAATGAAACTGTCTACTTCTAAACGGAATTCCGTAATTTCCATGGCATCATCGGCCATTTCCCTCAAGTTATCTGAATATTGTACTGAGGACGTTATCTTCAATGGTTACGAATATAAAGAAATTGACTTCACAGTACTTCCTGATTCCTGTATGGATATTATACTCGGAGTGCCCTTCTTAAAACTACACCAGAGTATCACTATTTCTTTTGGAGGGTCTCAGGATATTCTAAAAATCTGCGCTTTAACCAAAATCAGTTGTGCACCCGTTAAATTGTTCCGAAACTTGACCCGTGATTGCAAACCTATTGCTACTGGGTCCCGAAATTACCGTGCGGAGGACTCTCGATTCATTGAAAAAGAAATTCTACAAATGCTTGAGGATGATATAATTGAACCAAGTTACTCTCCGTGGCGCGCTCAAATTGTTGTGACTTCATCAACTAATAAAAAGAAACGATTGGTAGTCGATTTCTCCCAAACTATTAACCGTTTCACCTTACTTGATGCATACCCCTTGCCACGAATTGGGGATCTCGTTGACCAAATAGCCCAGTATCGTATCTTTAGTATAATTGACTTGTCCAAAGCATACTATCAGATTGAAATTTGCCCTGAAGATCGCCCCTATACGGCCTTTCAGGCTGGAAACCGTCTGTACCAATTTAAACGAATACCCATGGGGGTCACAAACGGGGTTTCTGCCTTTCAACGATTTATGAATTCTTTCATTTCTGATAACAAATTACCTGGAACCTTCTCGTATATAGATGATATAACTATTTGCGGTAAAACCCAGGAGGAGCATGACGTCAATTTGGAGTATTTCTTAAAAGCTGCCTCGACATACAACCTCGAAATAAACCGGGAAAAATCAAAGTTTTCACTTCGTTCTATTAACGTGCTTGGATACCAAATTTGTAACGGAACTCTTCAACCTGATCCAGAGCGTTTGAGACCTCTTTTGCAAATGCCTCCCCCTTCCGATTCAAAATCGTTAAAAAGGTGTCTTGGTATGTTTGCTTACTATGCGAAATGGATACCTAAGTATTCATACAAAATTCGTCCACTGGTCGAAAATAAACAATTCCCTATGCCTCCTATAGTTGTAAATTCTTTCGAAAAACTCAAGAAAGACATTGCTGAATCATCCGTAAAAGTTATTGATGATGAATTGCCGTTTATTATTGAAACCGATGCCTCAGAAAAGGCTATCGGAGGCACTCTTTTACAAGCTGGGAGACCTGTAGCATTCTTTTCTCGGTCGTTAAACCTCTCTGAAATGCGACTTCATATAGTTGAAAAAGAAGCATATGCCATAGTCGAATGTGTTCGTAAATGGAGAGATCTCATTGTTGGGAAACATTTTACTATTATTACTGATCAACAAGCCGTATCTTTTGTGTTTAAACCTGCTAATCGTGGAAAAATTAAAAACGATAAAATTATACGGTGGAAAATGGAACTTCTTCCCTTTTCATATGGTATAAAACACCGTCCCGGGAATGAAAATATTGTCGCTGACACATTATCCAGAGTATGTGGTGCTGCTGTTTCTTCCTTGGAGGAACTAAAATCAATTCATGATTCCTTAATACATCCTGGAGTACAACGCTTTTGGCATTTTGTAAGGTCACAAAATTTGCCATATTCACTTGATGAAATCCGACGTGTGACATCTAAATGTACTACTTGCGCCAAAATAAAACCCCAATTCTTTACTTCTACTAATAATATTCTTATCCGTTCTACTGCTCCATTCCAGCGTCTTTCTGTCGATTACAAAGGACCTATCCCGGCATCTTCATCAGGTTGCCGTTACATATTTACAGTCATCGATGAATACAGTCGATTTCCGTTTGCTTTCCCTTGTCGTGATTGCTCCTCTCAAACCGCGATTCAGTGCCTGGTGAATATTTTTTCTATTTTTGGACTTCCCTCATTCATCCATTCCGATCGAGGAACTTCGTTTATGTCGGAGGAATTCAAACAATTTTTGCTGCGACTTGGAATTGGATCCAGTAACACTACTGCGTATAACCCAAGAGGTAACAGCCAATGTGAGCGCTATAACGGCATTATTTGGAACACCATCTTATTAGCTTTGGGATCAAAACGGTTACCCATTAGCGCTTGGCAGGATGTTCTACAGGATGTTTTACAAACTATTCGCTCTCTACTATGCACCTCCACAAATGCTACGCCTCACGAACGCATGTTCAATTTTAAAAGGCGCTCTTCCACTGGCACTGCATTACCTGTTTGGCTCTGTGAGCCTGGGGAGGTGTTATTAAAGCGATTTGGTAACAGGAGTAAATATGACCCGATCGTTGAGGTAGTGGAACTCCTCGAGGCTAACCCTACACATGCAAGAATACGATATCATGATGGCCGGGAAGATTCAGTAGCACTAAGACATTTAGCACGTTTTCCACGCTCGGGTCGATCTCAAGATTCTGCTGAAAACGTTCTACCTGACATGGGCCCTTTGCCTGATACAAGTTCCACAAATACTCCTTCACCTAGGGAAAGTTATACAGAAAATGAATTAGTGAATCAGAATTCAGAGAATCAACCTTCCCAGAGATATAGTGCTTCTGATAGTGAACTACTTCCCCGCCGGTCTAGCAGGATTCGCAAACCAGTCCAGCGTCTGGATTTATAAAACTTTCTGATAACAATCTCTGTTACAAGTGGGGAAGAATGTTATGTATATTATATTTCTTCAGCTGCATTTGCCCAGGATTGAACTCAGCACCTTGGGATTACGAGATGGATTACGTGCACTTGCATATATTTCCGTTAAAGTAAAATTACTGGGTTTTCTTGTCCACGTGACTTTTTAATTTAAATGCGTTCTCTTTATTTTACCATATATACGTTCTTGGCCTCTTGCCTTGTTGGCATTGTAGTTTTGAATTAATTGAATAAAGCCTTAGAAAAGGTTTTTCTATTCGTGTCTTCTTTTTACATTACACGATGTTTTCGATCAACAGCTGTTCGGAACTGAGATCAATCAATCATAATCAAACACAGTTAAAATCCAATCCTTACCTCAGATCATACACTCGAAGTGTATAATTAAACAAATACCTAAACGATTAACACTAGAATTGATAAACTCTCGGCAAATAAGAACATTTTTGAAGCGAATAAACACTTATATAATAGAGAACTATATAGCAGTAGCTACACTGAAAAACTCGAATATACCGGAAAGAAAAATAAAATAAAATCCAGGAATAGAGGCCGGAAAATAATATGGTTCAACCACCTTACTGTCAACTATCCGACATCAACATCGGTAAAGCGTTATTGAACATAATAGACAAGCATTTTAACGCGTACACTAAACTAAGTAAGCTATTCAATAGAAAAATAATTCAAATTAGTTAATCTTGTACCAAAAACATGGATAGGATAATTAGTACTCATAATCAGTAAATATTAAATAGTTCTAATAAGTGTAATTGTCAGGTGAAGAATGAATGCCCACTAGACGACAATTGTAAAGTAGAGTGCGTGGTTTATAAGGCCATGATATTTCCGGAAGATAACAACAGGGACAAGAAAGTATACACCGGCATTTCCGCGGGAAACTGGAAACAGTGTTTCTATGACCACAAACACTCATTCGTAAATCCAGAACTTCCGAACAAAACGGAGTAAGCGAAACAATGGTGGCTACTGAAATATGAAAACCGAACACCAGTGGCTTCTTGGTCATTCTTATGTTATTCTAACATTTCGAATGGATTTAGGCAAAGGTGAAATTTGTGTTTGGAGTAACACATAAGAATCCTGAAATACGAACACGGTAATCTTCTGAACAGAAAAGATGAACTAATGCCGAAGTGAGGGCATAAATGCAAATTTAAAATAATGAACAACTCACAATCCGAGATCCATTAAGATCAGTAGCGTTGAGACTGAATTGGGTCTGCTTAGATTGTTCTTATCCGTTATGCTTTATCCGTTAATCCTCCTAATGATTTTATATTTATGTATCTCTTTAGTTCAACATGACTAAATACAATTATCATTATTAGTATTAGTATTAGATCTCCATTATTGTATATATATATATATATATATATATATATATATATATACATATATCTGTGTGTATATGTGTATATATGTGTATATGTTCGTATATATATATGTATTTGTATATATATGTATGTGTGTGTACGTATATGTATGTGTCTGTATGTGTGTGTATGTCTGTGCGTATAGGTATGTATATATGTATATATATTTATCTATATATGTATATATGTATGGGTATATGTGTGTATGTATGTGTATACATGTATGTATATATAATTATATATTTTATATTTTATAATTTTTGCATATTTTTATAGCTGATATATATTTTTTTATATTTTCATAGCTATTAATAACATTGTCAATATTTTCTTGAATCTTCTTCTTATTATTAATATTATCATAATACAATTAAATAATTTATTTAAAATAATCAAATAAGCTATTGATAATATTGCCAATATTTTCTGAAATTTTATTATTATTATTATTATTATTATTATTATTATTATTATTATTATTATTATTATTATTATTATTATTATCATCATATAATTAAATAATTTATTTAAAATGGTATGGACGTACGATTAATTTCCTCGGAAAGCGCGATAACAATAGGGTAAATGGAATTGTTTTATTTTTTAAATCGATATATATATATATATATATATATATATATATATATATATATGTATGACATGGTCTCTGACCTTGGTTGTCTGATGATCTATTTTCAGCTTTTTCCTTCCTTATATCCTCCCACGTCCACGCTGGTTTCTCAATCGCCAGGCGGATAACTTAAGCTTCCAGCTTTCATAGCTGATTTGAGGTAGCTTGAGGTTGGGCGGTTGGAGGTGGCCCTAGACAGGCTGGCCCCGTTTAGGATATCTCAACTTCCTTCCCCTACTCTCTACATGCCTTCCGTGGTAAATCATACAATTCCCCCCTCACTCTCTATCTATATATATTGCTCTCTTCCCCCTTACTGTATTGCCTTCCAATATAAATTGATCACTCCCCCCTCTCTCTCTCTCTATATATATATATATATTTATTACATATATGGTCACTCTCTACCCCCTCAATTTACGTCTTAAATAGTTCATTTCCCTATCTCTGACGATATGTATTAAATATTAAAATATGTTTTCGCTTTATATGTATATTAAAATGGCGAGTGTGAATTTCTCTTCGTTCATTTTCATAAATGCAATCACGTCGCTTGGATACTTGATATTGCACCGGTGTTTACGTGATTCGGTGTTACTTTATTTTATTCTTGCTCTGGTTATTACATTGAGCTCTCATACCCGGATTTCCTTCTGGAATTTATTTCACTCTAACACTATATATATATATATATATATATATATATATATATATATATATATATATATATATATATATATATATATATATATCACTAAGCCTGCATTTATGCATGAAATTGGCAGCTTTTAAAAAAAATTTCTGAAAGGGAAAAACCTTATTGGATCTATAAATATAATAATAAATATTATTCAATTATTATCCACATACATATATGTTTCATCCTTCTTTGTGAATCGTCAGTGTGGAGAATAACTATTCTGCAGGTGGCACGGCTCGAACCCAAACACGAGTCACGTTTTAACTCTAGGTCTGAGATTTTTTATCCATACGGCCAACATAACAGCTATACAGAATGACATGGCAGTTTTCTCAATACTCATGATTCTACAAGGATGAAGCATGTATGTATGTGGATATTAATTAAATGTATATTTATTATTAAATAATTATTTAATAACCTTCTCTACAGCTGTACCCTTTAAGTGAATAAATAATAGAGCGCTGAATTACTGCTATAATGCGAGTTTCATCCAATTAGGCTTACTATAGGTTCACTTTATAATACATGATAGACTTTATTTCTCTTCAATCTGCATTGTTGTGACTACAGCCTTGCGGGTTAGGATGTTTGGATTTTAGTTAAAGGTTATTCGGGCACAGGGTTCGAATCGTTTGACCGGCGAGACAATTATCTCCACATTGAGGATTCCATGAGGATAAAACAAATATGTTTGTGGATGATAATAAAAAATATTTATTATTGGATAATTGTACATATATAATTATATATATATATATATATTTATATATATATACATATATATATATAATATTATTTATATAATATATATATATATATATTATATAAATAATAATATATATATAATATTAGTTATATAATATATATATATATATTATATAAATAATATTATATATATATTATATTATATAAATAATATTTGTTATATATATATTATATAATAACATTTATTATTTAAATAATATTTATTATATATATATATAAATATATTATATAAATAATATTTATTATATATAAGTATATTATGTAAATAATACTTATTATGTATATCAATATTTTTTAAATACATATTTATGATTATTTACGTTGAAATATATTTATTCAATCACAAATTAAAAATAAGAAACAAATATATTACACTGATCCATTCGGTGAAAAAGTAAACTATAAGATTAATAATTCAATAAATAATTAATAAATCTCTTATTCGTCACTTGGACAGTGTTTAGTTCAATATCAAGAAATCCCGAGTCTTTATATATAATCGTATCATACTCAATAGTTTTCTTCAAATGTCCGGCTGGCTTGGCAGGCCGAGAGCAGACTCAAGGCGTTTCCATGAATAATAGCGATAGAGACCCACTCGTAAAGCCAAGACAATTTGCGATTGTCTCCGGTAGTGCGCATAATTAATAGACTAAGGCTGTCGAGGAAGTCGTGCGTGGTAGGGCCAATCACTCCACTCGTCTCCACAGCGGTCGGTTGAAATACAAATCTGTCGAAAAGATTGGCATTATTACCTACATACACATGTGTTTTATTCTTATTCAATCTTCAGTTTATGAGATGACAATTACTGCCGGTCAAAGGATTCAAACCCAATTGCAAAGTCACATTTGACTATACATCCTGATATTCTGCTTCTAGACCAACATCAATTAACATCGGAATGAAGATAATGTAATCTCTATAAATATCAAATCAGCGGACATATACAGTAAGCTAAGTCCTGTAGTGTTCAACAGCAGAGGCTGAAACATCGCGTTACGCCTAGCATGACCGCTTATTTAAAATTATCTCAGAGGACCAATCCTTGTATAACGATATATTTTAAATAAATATTTATTTTTATTAACTGCACACGTAAATGTTTCATGCTTATGCAATCTTCAGGGTAGGAGATGCTAATAACTGTCTGTTGAAGGATCCGAACCCAGTTGCAAAGTCATCTTTGACTCTACAGCCTTATATTAAACCCATAAGCCAACTTCAATAAACATGGGTATGATAGAAATAAAAACTCTGTAAATGTAAAATCAGCGTACATATACTTAAGCTAAGCCAGATAGTGTTACACAGCCGAAGAAAATAATATTTATCATATACATATATATTATATAATAATATTTAATATATATATATTACATAGATAAAATTTCTTATATATAAATTATATGAATAATATTTCTTATATATATTATATAAATAATATATATTATATATGATAAATAATATTATATATATATATGTTATTAATATTATATATATATATATATATATATATATATATATATATATATATATATATATATAATTAACTTGTTAAATATATCCAGGGGGTATGAATCCGAAGGAAGTTGAAACCGGGTTTATGAGAGTGCTCAATGAAAATTCAGAGCAAAATATATATTTTATATATATATATTTTATATTTTATATATATATGGAATAAAATAAAAAAATATATATATATATTTATTATAAACAATATTTATTATATAGATATATGTATATATATATATATATATATATATTGAGAAAGGAAGGATGAGAGTAATCCGACGTAATGGCAAATGAAAAAGGAAAAAAAACAAGAGATATGTTTTATATACTCATCAACGTTTCGTCTTTATTGTAAGACTTCCTCAGAATGATAATTTGAAGAAAAATGGCATGCAAGTACATCGACATTTTGGCTACTACTTTTCCTTTATCACTCCATCATGTAAACCGAAAATTTCGATGTACTTGCATGATATTTTTCTTCAAATTATCATCCTGAGGAAGTCTTACAATAAAGACGAAACGTTGATGAATATATAAAAGAAATATCTCTTGGTTTTTTTTCTTTTTCATTTCTCATATATAGTATATAAATAACATTTATTATATATATTATATAAATGATATTTATTATAATTAGATTATATAAATAACATTTATTATATATATAATATAAATGATATTTATTATAATTAGATTATATAAATAACATTTATTATATATATAATATAAATGATATTTATTATAATTAGATTATATAAATAATATTTATTATATATACTAGCAAATATATACTCCCTCCGGTCGCATATTTTTGCTAGGCTGCCGCATCAGAAATGAAGGCTCACGCGTAAGCCAATGGAGCCCCAGTCATATTTCTGTGGTGGCTAGACATTGATTTTCTGTGTTTATGACCAAGAATATTTTTAGTTGAAAATAAATAAAAATAAAATTGGACCCTACCCCGATTTTTGTTGTACCCTCGCCCATAAATAGAAAGACCTGTAGTTTAAAAAGAAAGAAATTTTTTTTTTGTACCCCCCTCAATTTTTTTATATTACCAGTCATAGAAGTATTTTTTAGTTAAGAAAAAAAAATTTTTTTTTGACCGCCTTCCCCCAATTTTTTTTATCCTCCCCCCCCATACATGTAAATATTTTTAATTAAAAAGGAAAAAAAAAAACCTAACCCTAACTGTAACGACGGGGTCAAAGTTAGCGTGGGTCCTAAAATGAAAAAGCACCAAAAAATCAAATACAGTGAACACCGTGTGTGTGTGTGTGTGTGTGTGTGTTTAATGACCTTTTTTAATTAAACAATTTGATTCTACAATCAGTTGTATAGTTTTCCAGTACAATGTGTTAGTTTATTTTGTTGACATTAAAGAAAAAAAATCACATCTTTTTTTTTAATAAATAAAACATGGAATCATAAATTCTGTTGAGGTCGTGAAAAAATGATAATATTGGATATGAAAGTATTAAGAAATCAAATACAGTAAACACGAAAAGTTTTTTAATTCTCGGAAAGAAAAAGTTTACCTGAACTGTGTGTGTGTGTGTGTGTGTGCGTGTGCGTGTGTGCGCACGCGCGTTTTTATATAGTAATTTTTAAATCAATTATTATTTTAATTAAACAATTTGATTTAATACATTTGTGTTTTAAAACATAATGGCTAAGAATAAACAAACTTAGGACGGTTTTAAAAATGGAAAACTGAGCACGGTGTTTGGCAGCGTTGTTGTTTACATATTTAACGTGCCATATTAACTGCTTAATCAGATCGCCATATTTAATTACCGGAGGGAGGGAGGACACCACTGCTGCTTAATCAGATCGCCATATTTAATTACCGGAGGGAGGGAGGACACCACTCATTAAACAGCCAATGACTTTGCAATTTTAACAGTACTCGCGTTGAAATGGTTTAGAAAACACGCCGGTTATGATGAAAATGGCTTTAATTAATTGTATGAATAATGTTTATTAATATAACCTTATCGGAAATTATTGTAAATACATATGTAAATTTGATAATAGCAGTTATAAGTGTATATTTGTAAATATTAATTTAATTGAAGGTTTAAAGGAATGAGTTATGTAAATAGGAAAATCCATCTGGTGTCTGTACAACTTTTAATGACAGTATATAAAGAATTTCAAAAAGATTAGTTTCAGTAAAATAGTCATACTGGAGTTTCGGCTTCAGACAGACAGACAGACAGATACATAAACTCCATTATTAATAGATTTCAGTAAAATAGTCATACTGGAGTTTCGGCTTCAGACAGACAGACAGACAGATACATAAACTCCATTATTAATAGATTATACAAATCATATTTATAATATACATATACATTATATATATATATATATATATATATATATATAAATAATATTATATATACATATATATACACATATATATATATATATATATATATATATATATATATATATAAAATATAAACACATGTTTAAGCGAGTGTTTATAAATTTGCCAGCGAGCAGCTACATATCCTGAAAAGTACGTACAAGACGTTTCACGATTATTAAATTTATAGTGTTTTACAGGTGGGATATAAAACTTCAGCGATTAAAGTTTCAAGAAGTTAAGCATAACACTTGGCAAAAAAAAAATAAATAAAAAATAAAAAATAGATAAAAGTGCGGGGGCAGCTCGCTGACATTTTATTTTAGCGAAATAAAACGTCAGCAACATTGTTCTTGCACTCTTCCGTGGACAAAGGAGATGGTTCTTGGTTGGAATATGCTGAATAAACGCATTAAATCTCCTGCCAAAGGATGCAGCTGTTTTCAAATCGAACTTATATTCTTAATAAAACTTTATTGTACGTATTCTTTGTGTGTACTATATATATATATATACATATATATATATATATATATATATATATATATATATATATATATATATATATATATAAATATGTGTGTGTGTGTGGGGGGGGTGTGTGTTTGTGTCTGTGTGTGTGTGTTGTGTGTGTTTGTGCGTTTGTGTGTACTGAAAATAATGTGACCCACTGGGTCACACCTTGACCTCCGATAGGATTGTTTGAATCGGAAAAAAAGTGAATTTGTAAAGTCAGTTACAGATAAAAGTAAAAAGTCAAAATTAGACTCTTTCTATTCTCTCTCTCTCTCTCTCTCTCTCTCTATCTATCTATCTATCTTTCTCTCTCTCTTCATTGTTTCCGTTCTTTAATACCTTTGACTGTTGATAAACACAAGGAGCGAGAGAGAGAGAGAGAGCGAGAGAGAGAGAGAATGAGAGAGGGAGAGACCGAGAATGAAGGGGAGAGGGAGAGAGAGAATGAGAGAAATAAAGAGAGATTGAGAGAGAGAGGGGAGAGGGGGGAGAGAGGGGGGAGATAGAGGAGGAGGAGTGAGTGAGGTAGAGAGGGAGAAGAGAAAGATAGAACGAGAGAAATAGAGAGAGAAATATATATAGAGAGAAGGAAAATAAGTAATAGCTGCCACAGAAAATAAGAGTCAGGGGATCAATAAACACACACAGTGAGAGAGGGTGAGAATGATTGATGTAATATTACTAAGAGATTAGTAACTTTGTGAGTTAATTGAAAATTGCGGTTCATTTTATGTTCCAATAACCATGTTTTTAGTTTTTATTATTATTATTTTTTCACATTTCCAAAAAGCATAACATTTCTGTGAGATGTATTTTTTACGGTCCGTTTCATTTGCCGTGAGCCAAACAACATTTTTATGTCAATATCGTCTCTGCAACACTGCAAAGTTATAAGAAAAAATATATTTATGGAAAAAATGATTTCATTAATTTAATAAATATTTAAAAAAATAACGTTTTTTATAATACAATTCAAAAAAGATGTGTGAACCACATTTGTCAATATATATATATATATATATATATATATATATATATATATATATATATATATACACATTTGTCAATATATATGTTTTTGTCTTTTAAGGGAAGTGGGGTCTGATCAACTCTGCTGGGAAGCCATGGAATTAAATACTGTCTTGTTTTTAAATTCCCGAAACAGTTTTCCATGGTAAACAACTGATGATCCCTTAAATAATGTTAGAAGCAAGCTAATACAATAACTGTAAAAATTAAATTGACTTACATGAGTGATTTTCCACTGAACGACTTAGGACTTAAGGTTTAAAAAAAAATTTTTTTTATATAGTTTTAATGGTTGAGAAACTTATATATATATATATATATATATATATATATATATATATATATATATATATATATATATATATATATATATATATATAATAATAAAAGTTTGATTTATACAAGTTATCATGTTTACACATTCAGAACATGTTTCAGCCGAAGCTTTAATAAAGTCGACATCGTCAAGCCGATAAGTTCGATATTTATGTGTTCATATTGTGGAATAAGGCATAATTACTCTTCGTAAGGGTCAAGTGACTAAAATTCTAAATATTTATTTAAAACAAATTTACCGTTAAAACTTTAAATTTCCAACGGCGTCAAATCAAGGTTACATTGGTTAACATTCGTTTTCTACTGTCTGTGCAGACGGATTTAAATGGTCCAGAGGACTGTGGGGCCAGGCGTGCCAGATTGCAGTTGTGTGCATTACTTTCACTAATACCCTTGGGAAATTGTGAATCCGTATATGCTTGTGCTTTTACTGTAGATTAAGTAATAGAGTAGACTAAATTATCAACTAATTCAGAAGAATAAAAACTCCGAAATAAAAATAGTCTTTCCTTGATCGTCCTAGACCTCTCCTTGCTACTATACTCAAGCAATTCTGATCCAATAGCGGTGCTTTCCCCCAGAGCGATCTAATTTTTTCTACCCTGTTGAGAGGGTGTCACATTTATTTTTTTTCCTAACTATTTCATTTTTCGTATCATTGTTTTGTCCAACATTTGATTTGTTCATATTATTATGTAAATTTTACGTACCTGTGCGAGTCGGCGTTTTCGAGCATGGTTGAGATCAAAAACAAATCGCGAAACCGTTTGATTGACCTTGAATCTGATTTGCGCTGCGCTATTTCAAAGGTGGAACCGAACATTGAGGCACTTGTCAAGGCAAAACAAATGCGAAAGTCTCATTAACCTGTATGCGTCTAGTGCTAGTGTTACATTTTTTGTATGCTTTTTATAGGCCAAATATATTTAGAAAAAACATAACGAATCTGTTCGTATGTATTTATTTCCATGTGATAACTGGTGGGAATGGAGAGCTGGCTCACTAAATAGTGGGGAATTGGAGAAAAAAGGTTAAGAACCACCGATGTAAAATATTCCGAATCATTCTATATTTTCATTCCATCATATGGTTACTTTTTTGTAGAATAATGTATCCTCTTTAACGAAATAGTGTCGTTTTATTGTACTAATAAAGCACTGCTTACTAAGGCCTCAAAGCAACTTGAGGATAAAGGTTAATGAGTTTGTCGGGTGGACGGCGAGACAAACACATTAAAGATCTGTGACGATGGTTCAAACTGGTCAGAATTTGATTATTTTAGAGGACGGCAAAACAAAAATTTGTTTATATTGAACTTGAAAACGATCATGTGGTAGTTAGCCGGGAAGCAGCCTAGTGGTATTGTGTTATAAAATAGAATTCGTTTTAATCCGGAATTTTAGGTTGGGAATGTTGATTGAAATAAATTCATCGATGTTGTAAATTAAGATCTGTGAAAAATTTTACTTCACGATTGCAGCAGAGAAGGGGGGAAAGGACTGGTAAGTATAGACGACTATGTAATAATACAAAAAGAGGTGCTTATTTAGATTAGGACCCACGCTAACTTTGACCTCGTCGTTGAGTTAGGGTTAAGGTCAGGGTTAAGGGTTAGCGTTAGGGTTTAGGTTAGGGTTAGGGTTAGCGTTAGGGCTAGGGTCAGGGTTAGTGTGGGTTATAATCTAACAAAGTACCACAAAAGGACTGGAAAAATACATAATCCCAAACTTAAAAGACTGGCCATTGCAGCCAAAGACACCGGAAAGATGAACAGTAAAGATAGCATTGAAACCGAAACAGCAAAAAAAAAAACGAGAAAATAAAAATAGGAAGAAAAGCAGCCATATGGACGATTCACAAGACGGGTGCGAGAAGAGACACACGAAACAAAAATCTGGACATGACTACGAAAATGTCACCTGAACAGAGAAACGAAATTGCTACTGACAGCGGCACAGAACAATGCGATCAGAACGGTCTAAAACTAAGATAAACAACACCCGAAAAAAACAATAAATGTAGACACTGTGAACAAAGAGACGAAACAGTAAATCACATAATAAGTGAATGCATCAAACTAGACCAAAAAGGAATTGAAAAACAGACACAACTGCGTGGTAAAGGTAGTTCACTGGAAACTATGCAAACGTCTGCAATTTAAACATGCAGGCAAATGGTACGGACACAAACCAGAGACTCTATTCAAAAAAATGAAAAGCACACTTTTCTCTGGGGCATGAAGGTACAAACAGACAAACATATCCGAGCTAAGAGGTCGGGCGTGATAATAGTCAAGATGAAGGAAAAATTAAACTCTGTCAAATCTTAGATTTTTCCGTCCCAGGGTGAAGATAACGGAGACATAAAAACGCAGCAAATTCATGGCGCTTCATAGAGAACTAAAAGGAATATGACATATGTAGAAAATCACCATAATACCAAGCAGCAATTCCGAACAAAAACACTAAAAAAATATAGGATAAATTGGAATAAAAAGGAAGATTAAGACCATACAACGAACGGCAATGATGAAAACAACTAAAATCTTAAGGAAAATCCTTGAATGCGGAAACCAACCAACATAACCAACGAACTCTAATCTGTGATAGATAATTTTAAATATAAAAAAGTACAAAACATATAGATATAATTTGTATAATTTGGACTACTGTTCTCATCTTGAGTGTTATTCTCACAACGTTTCGGACGATGTAACCTCCGACCTTCTTATATTGTCAAACTCGGGAATCTGCACGGAATTTCGAACGGAACACTTTATTTAATCATTGGGAGTAGCATGCTCTCGTTCCGTCAGCCATTCAGTAATTCGCAATTCTTAGTATCGCCTGCACTGAGGATTGAACCTTCAACCTTCAGAAGACTGCGCCTAGAACTTAATTTTGCTTATTACTTTATCTGTTACGCCACGGGTCCTTGTGGATTATTCTAGTATGAATTTTGGGAGCCTTAAACGTTTTCTTGTATTTCAGAAGCATAATATAATAAAAATCATCACACGAACCTAAGGGAAGTGAAAACTGCCAGGATTCCAATAAATTGACCCCACCCACACACAAATTCACATGCATGTGGTGACAACAACATAGGCTGGCACAACACAAAAACTACCGTGAAGGGTCAAGGTAGATGAAAAGACCAAAGAGAGAGAGAGAGAGAGAGAGAGAGAGTGAGTGAGAGAGAGAGAGAGAGAGAGAGAGAGAGAGAAAGAGTGAGAACACCAACCAGACATCCACTGAGAGAGTGCAAAGAATACCGGAATCTTCAAGAAGCTTATTACCACTCAAATTCCAGAGAAGACCAAGGGTCGTTCCTAGCTGCTTCACCCGTCATCTGTACTGTCATCCTTACGAGGGTAGAGTGAGACAGAAGGTCGATGTTAAGCGTAGGGAAAATCTAGTCCAACCCCCAAAGGGCCACTATGGATTGGGACGAAATTTAAATTACCTCAGTCCAGAAGGATTTCTCCTTCACTGACCGAGGGCAGAACAATTGAACTGTAGTATTAGAACATATAACACACTTTGATCTCAGTAAAAAATATCTACCAAAACTAACCTATTAATAGCTTTGCGCCGACAACATGATTAGACATTTTGTTCTTTTTAATATTTTTACTTCGTCTGACGCATATTTAACGTAAATTTTACGGCGTAACGCAACAGTTGTACGGCGCACTTTTAACACATACCACTGTTACAAATATTAACATATTTAGATGTAAAATTTGGAAATAAAAAATGAATAACAAATCAGAAATTCTACAAGAGAGAGTGACATTATTACCCAAACTATCGTAATAACGTGGAAACAATGCTATTGTGATACAGAAGGTCGTAATAATGTAAGTACAAGACTATTATTACCCAAACTATCGTAATAATGTGGAAACAATGCTATTGTTATACAGAAGGTCGTAAGAATGTAAGTACAAGACTATTATTACACACACTATCGTAATAACGTTGAAACAATGCTATTGTTATACAGAAGGTCGTAAGAATGTAAGTACAAGACTATTATTACCCAAACTATCGTAATAACGTTGAAACAATACTATTGTTATACAGAAGGTCGTAATAATGTAAGTACAGGACTATTATTACCCAAACTATCGTAATAACGTTGAAACAATGCTATTGTTATACAGAAGGTCGTAAGAATGTAAGTACAAGACTATTATTACCCAAACTATCGTAATAATGTGGAAACAATGCTATTGTTATACAGAAGGTCGTAAGAATGTAAGTACAAGACTATTATTACCCAAACTATCGTAATAACGTTGAAACAATACTATTGTTATACAGAAGGTCGTAATAATGTAAGTACAGGACTATTATTACCCAAACTATCGTAATAACGTTGAAACAATGCTATTGTTATACAGAAGGTCGTAAGAATGTAAGTACAAGACTATTATTACCCAAACTATCGTAATAATGTGGAAACAATGCTATTGTTATACAGAAGGTCGTAAGAATGTAAGTACAAGACTATTATTACCCAAACTATCGTAATAACGTTGAAACAATACTATTGTTATACAGAAGGTCGTAATAATGTAAGTACAGGACTATTATTACCCAAACTATCGTAATAACGTTGAAACAATGCTATTGTTATACAGAAGGTCGTAAGAATGTAAGTACAAGACTATTATTACCCAAACTATCGTAATAATGTGGAAACAATGCTATTGTTATACAGAAGGTCGTAAGAATGTAAGTACAAGACTATTATTACCCAAACTATCGTAATAATGTGGAAACAATGCTATTGTTATACAGAAGGTCGTAAGAATGTAAGTACAAGACTATTATTACCCAAACTATCGTAATAATGTTGAAACAATGCTATTGTTATACATAAGGTCGTAAGAATGTAAGTACAAGACTATTATTACCCAAACTATCGTAATAACGTTGAAACAATGCTATTGTTATACAGAAGGTCGTAAGAATATAAGTACAAGACTATTATTACCCAAACTATCGTAATAACGTTGAAACAATGCTATTGTTATACAGAAGGTCGTAAGAATGTAAGTACAAGACTATTATTACCCAAACTATCGTAATAACGTTGAAACAATGCTATTGTTATACAGAAGGTCGTAAGAATGTAAGTACAAGACTATTATTACCCAAACTATCGTAATAACGTTGAAACAATGCTATTGTTATACAGAAGGTCGTAAGAATGTAAGTACAAGACTATTATTACACAGATCATCGTAATAACGTAGGAACATATTCATTATTGTACAGACGGTTCTTATAATATAGAGATCATCGTAATAACGTGTGAAAAAAAATTATTATTATACATACCATCGTTTTTTCTTATGGCAATCACTCCAGACAAAGCATGAAGCCACTTGATGTAATGAGCTTAGAAGAACGAAAGATGATTATCGCAAAGACAAGAGATACCTATTTGCTTTAGTCTTGAAAATACCAAGATTATAGGTAGGAGGAAAACAGTCAGCAGGAAGAGAGTTCCACAAGCCTGCAGTTTTTGAAAAGAAGCTACTGGAATAGGAAGCTGTATTACAATGATGTATTAAAACAGCGAATTGATGGAGACCACTAGACCAACGAGTCTAACGAGCTGGGACAAAATAGTCAGGGAATAGATCACATAATTCTGAAGAACACATGCCATAATAGTATTTATAGAAAAGACTGAGACTAGCAACATCCCGCCTGTGTGAGAGAGGATATAGAGAAGAAGAAAGGGTGCGGCCAATCAAATTACAGATAGGTTTCTGCACCTTATCAAGAACTCTGAAATGGGACAGAGATTCACCAGCCTAAGTATGACAACAGTACTCCATACATGGTATGATAGTAGATTTGTAGAGATAGAGAATAATCTCAAGTGTGAGAAAGTGTTTGGAGCGATAGAGAGAACCGACTTTACGAGAAGCAGAAAGAACAATGGATCTAATAAAGAAAGATTTGATGAGAGAGAAAGTCCAAGAAGTTTCAGAGTCGATAACGAAGGTACAAGGCTATTATTATACATACCCTCGTAATAACGAAGGTACAAGGATATTATTATACATACCCTCGTAATAACGAAGGCACACGGATATTATTAGATAGCCCACAGTAATAACGAAAAAACAAGGCTATTATTATTTTGAAGACCATCGTGATGACGTGGGAACAATTCCATTATTATACACACGGTCGTAATAATGTAAGTACATGAATATTATTATACAGACCATTGTAATAACAGAGGGACATTTTTATTATTATACATTTGTTGTAATACGGTAGGTACAAGGCCATCTGTAAGAAATACATACTAATGTAAATATAATAATAAGTTCACAATGATGGTCCAAACTTATGAAGGAAATCCTCTCCATTTAACATCGTAACATCACTTACAAAAGTTCCAACGCAAAAAGCTTTCTCTCAGATGTCAAAAATACAATCCCTCATCTGCTTTTAATCCGTTTTTTTTTTTTAAATTCATTTTGTTTGTGCACATGCAAATTAATTGGTCACGCATGCAAATAAGTTTCAACTATAAAAATCTGCAATTATGAACACATATTCTTTTCTGTTCTGAAAACGGTCGGCCGACACACGAAACATGTAATACGCTTTGAAGCTGTTAAGTTTGCGCCTCTATTCATAAACTAACCCCTGATAGTATAATCACACAGGTGACAATGGGTAGCCGGTAACTTTACCGTAGCAATCCCCCTGTAGCGGGAATGTCCCCCCTCCTGACTGAATCGTCAGATGTACTGGAGTCGTAATCAGTCGTGGAATAAAGCAGATCAATAAAAGTCGGTCCAGCCTCTTCCTCACTCTCAGACATGGGGCCACTACTGTTTTCACTTGAACATGGTCCTTTCCATTCTACACTGCCTGATGCCATGTCACAGCCGTTGTCCCCATATCGAAGCTAAATTAAGTCGTGGACGCACGCCCCTACCGTGCCGAGGCGTGCAACGACAACCGACTGTGGACTGTTTACTGCATCGATGCGACGTGCACTGTCCCTGTGAATTACAATTTGTAACAGATAAGACGCGAGACTTTTTTCTTTAAATGAAACATTTATTTCATAAGGAAATTGACAACATCTTTGAAAATGTATTTAAGTGAAATATTTTTGAAAAATCAACACATCGTGCCATTTAAATGAAAAAAATAATTATTTTTGCAATCTTTCGTTGTAAAACAACTTTGTCAGGCGAGACTGTCTTATAGTTGTCTTTTCTTTTCTTCTTCTTCCTCATTTTTATGGTATTAACCCTGAGTGGTTGAATCATGGTAGAGGCAGAAAAACACGTCAAGTTGTAACAGACGTTATAATAAGTAGAGTCCGGTCGATTTTTGGTTGATTTATTTCATATATATATATATTTCAGTTTAAAACTAATCTTCATCAGTGAATAGAGATTTTTTATTTTTATGAAATAAATGTTTCATTTACTAAAAAGAAAAAGTCTTGCATCTTATAATCCAGTCTCCTTTGTCTAATTAATGTTTTTTTTAATAAAGGATGCTTCTTATCGTATCTTGCCTAGTTTTTTTTAAAAGTTCACGTCCCAGCATGGTTGCTACAGATCCGGACATTAAATATCACTCCATTTACCAACAGGATGACTCATCGTAATTCTTTATTTCGCCGTCGACGGCTCCATCGGCCGACATCGTTGATGCATAAAATCTCAACCGTTATTGTGGCTTTCAGTAGTAGAACACCTTTACAGCGGCTGCCTTTACATAGGATTAATATCTCGCTAATTTACCGGACTGTTTATAACAGCCGTGCAGACTAAGACGTCGGAATTTGAGATTAAAACATGATTCGTGTTCCGGAGTTCGAGTGCGGCGACCGGTACGAATAATTTTCTCTACACTGACGATTCTCGTTGAAACTTATACGTATGTAGCTAAAAAAAAATATTTGTAATTATATATATATATATATATATATATATATATATATATATATATATATATATATATATATATATACATACTGTTCAATCTGTTAATTCTAGCTCAATTTATTTACAAGCATATACAAAGAAATAGCTGCCACCCTCGGATTTAAGAAAATGTTTAGTTAATAACACGAATATAATACATTCTGAAACCAATTCAACAGCATTGAAAACAACTTGAATCTATTTTTATTAAAACCCAGCAACTAACAATAAATAACATTACGTAAGAAACTAGTAACAACATTTTAAAATACTTAACGTAATACAATTTATCCTCTCGGCGGTTTTTCTAGCAGTATATAATGAAGCTGGCGGACTTAGTAAGTAACCATGCTACTCTGATGGAGTTTCGGCTTTAGACAGACAGATACATAAACTCCATTATCAATAGATACACACACACACACACACACCCCCCCACACACACACACACACACATATATATATATATATATATGCCATATATATATGTATGTACATATATAGTTTATATATTTTAGTGTAAAACATACACACACAAATATATATATGTATAATTATTTAAACTAAATACTTTAAAAAAATATATTTCATATATGTATGTATGTATGTATGTATGTATATATATATATATATATATATATATATATATATATATATATATATTTTTATTTTATTCCATTAGTTGCGACAAAACAAGTTTTGTTTCATTGGCGCAAATAGCGACCAACTCATCGGGCTAGCGATGGAATTCAAATGGCATACGTTTTAACTTCACCTTAACGGGAGATTGAAAATTGAAAATACATTGGAGGGGGAGGGAGACAGAGTTGGGGCTTTGTCTATAACGGTGACATGGGACATGAGAGGGGAGGGGGGAGGACACCAACAAGTCGTGTTTCAAATTATTGCGTGGGAGGTTTTCACGTGTTTGTGCTGTGATGATCTCAATTTCGGCCGGGGTGGGAGGAAGGGAGATGGGGCGACGGCCAGAGTGAGTTAAATTTAAAATGAGAATAAAATTATGATTATAACCGTCATTCCTATTTTATTTTAAGTCTAATAAGTAATTATCATGTGGATAAAAATGTTTGATAATTTTAATTTAGGGTATTAATTGCTACTTCTGCATTTTATTTATTTTATTTTAATGTTTTGTTTATTATTTGTAGTGAATTTTGTTGTGATTATATTTTTTTTAAATTGTGATTATATTATACCGAGATCAATACTAGTGGAATCATTTTATAAGAGAAGTTTCATGGTGTTACCAGTTTTAGCATTAACAAAACCGATTATGATAACAATGATAACGCCTGCCAATCATACCTACGATAATCGCCGTGATAATAGCCATTTAAATTGATGGAAATAAGTTTATTAAACTTGTAGACGTAAACTGATTATGTCCTCGCCCCCCCAAAATATAACAATGCCAAATTATTAAAAAAAAAAAAAAAAACGTTGACAAATTCCACGTAAAAGTAAGTACAATTGCGCCGTGTTTGTACAATTTACAGAAACGTTTTGTTTAAGTTTGTATGTTTTACAAGATTTAAATTGTTGACGTTTCCTGATATTTCAATTGTTTTTTTTCTTTTACTGACTTCATGCGCGCGTTCTCAGCTTCTTTTCCAAATTCTCTGCAGCCTTTTTGGTGTTCATTTGTTTTGTCACCAGAAGATTATTCGACGAAGAATCGAAAACGTTCGTGATGCATATGGAACATATATTCTTTTTATTTTAAATTAACATAAAAAAAGAGCATTTGAAAAATGTAAAAAATTAGAAAGGTATAATCACGCTGTAGAATTCCGTTACTTTTAACAATGTTTACCTAAATATATATATATATATATATATATATATATATATATATATATATATATATATATATATTTGAATTCACGTTGCGTTTCCCCCACGTAAATTTGATGGCAGGGATTAGTCTGGTGAGTTTGTTCTTTAATTTCGCTACAATAAAGATGAAACGTTGATGAATATATAAAAAAATATCTCTTGGCTTTTTCTTTTTCATTTCCCATTACGTCGGATTACTGTCTCATATATATATATATATATATATATATATATATATATATATATATATATATATATATATATATATATATATATATATATATATACAATACATATATATAGCATTATATATATATATGTATATATATATATATATATATATATACATAATACATACATACATATATATATACATATATATATACATATATATATATATATATATATATATATATATATATATATATATATATATATATAATTGTGGGGCAATACTAACCCAGTTATATATATATATATATATATATATATATATATGTATATATATACATATATACATACATAATACATATATATATATATACATACATACATAATACATATATATATATATACACACATACATAATACATATATATACATATATAATACACATATATATATATATACACATACATAATACATATATATATATATGTATGTATTATGTATATATATATATATATGTATATATACGCGTCGACGTCTCTATTTTCAGTTCTTTTGAAGTGGTATTGCATTTACTACAGAAATCGATAAAAGACTAATATTACCATCTTCCACAATGCACTAATATTTATTTCCATATATTCTTGTGTTTTTATAAATATGTACGTACATGTACGAAAGATTCGTCTCTGTTTTAACAGAGACCAATAGGAGAGAGGGAGAGAGGGAGAGAGAGGGGAGAGAGAAGAGAGGGGGGTGAGGAAGAATACACGTAAAAGAGGTTGCTCACATATATAACAGATTATCTATGTTTTATCGATCAGTTGTACGCCAAATTTCACTTTCATTGGGTTGGATTGTCTTCGTGAACGTTCGGTGGGTTAGGGTGGTGAAGACGGCGAGGGAACGTCGGAAGTTAAAGCCTCGGGTCGGGGTTTAATATTATGATCTCAGGATAAAAAACTCATCTTTTACTGATTTCTTTACATTTCTCATTTCCTTCGTCGAATCTCATTGTCGTTCAGAACTTAACCTCTTTCGTCGCCATACAGCCTATTTCGTCTTCTTCGACCACCCTCACCTTTCTTCTTCTTCTTCTTCTTCTTCTTCTTCTTCTTCTTCTTCTTCTTCTTCTTTCGAAGAAATGAGTTATAAAAAGAAGAATCGTCTTCTTTTTATAACTCTCTTTTTCTTCTTCGTGTTTCTTCTTCTTCTTCTTCTTCTTCTTCTTCTTATCATCACTATCATCATCATCATCATCATCATCATCATCATCATCATCATCATCATCATCATCATCATCATCATCATCTTTTCTTAATCTTCTTTTTCTATTTTCGTCTGCCTCCTCCTTCTTTTTTATAACTCTCTTCTTCTTTTTCTTCTTCTTTCTCTTTTTCATCATCATCATCATCATCATCATCATCATCATCATCATCATCATCATCATCATCATCATCATCATCATCATCATCATCATCATCATCATCATCATCATCATCATCATCCCTCGCCCACTTGTTTTTCTTTTCCTTGTTGTTGTTGTTTTTGTTTTGGTTCTTGTTCTTCATCTTGTTTTTCTTGTTTTTCTTCTACTTGTTGTTGTTGTTATTGTTATTCTTCTTCTTCTTCTTCTTCTTCTTATTTTTCTTCTTCTTCTTCTTCTTCTTCTGCTTCTTCTTCTTCCCTCTATTTAATCTGTCTGTCCACTTGCCGAGTTCATTGGCGTCGATGGGAAGGAGGTAATGGCGAGGATGGGTGTATGAGAGGGGGTGATAATCCTGTTTGCCTCCAATTCGCTCTTGTCGTTTTTGTGTTGTTTCTTCACCCTCACACAAACTCAAACACACACACACGCTCTCTCTCTCTCTCACACACACACACGTATATATATATACATATACATATATGCATGTATGTATGTATGTATATATGTATATATATGTATGTATGTATATATGTATATATATGTATCTATGTATATATATATGTATATATGCATATATATATACATATATATGTGTATGTATGAATATTATTATATATGTGTATGTGTGTGTATGTATGCTACTAGATGCACTTACTGTTTTACCAACCTAACGGACAAATATGAACAGTCAGCAGTTGTGGTGAAAGGGACCGGAGGAGGAGGTTCAGGTTCGATATGGTGTCGCATAAGGTGGCGGTTCTCCGTCGGGGTTGTGTGTAATTCTTAGTTCAACTGCCACCGGACAGTATTGGGAAATTTATCTAAAACTTGGAACAAATGGACACGTTAAATATCTGCCATTTATTTTTGGTCTGTTTTCTATTGTCTGTACACCCCTCCATCTCCCACATCGCAATGTTATTTTCTTTATTCACAATTTTTATAGCTCGCGCATAAGCATTTATGCAAAACGTAATAAAAGACAGTGCACCCGACCCCAGGAGCAAAATGTAGTATATGTTCAAATACTACACGTCATCTTTTCTGTTCTTGGTCAGAGAAGGAGACATTTTTATAGACTGAGGCAATTTCTATTTTCGTCTGAATCGAAAGTGCCCATTTTGGGGGAGCTGATATTTTCCCACATTAAATACAGACCATGTGTCTTATCCTGCCCTCGTTAGGAGGCAACTATATAGGAACAGCCCCCTACCCAAGAACTCTCCTCGTCGTAGACATATCAAAACAGGAGGTGCGTGTTTGGTGTAATTAACACCGTCGCGAACTACGGCATCATTTATGTCTCGCTCAAATCCTACACGATTTAACACGCTTTCTGTAGGTTGCCAGAGGCATGAAATAAAAGCCCCCCTCCCATCGCTACATAAAATAGTAGCTTGTGTTGAATTGTATAACATGAATCGTCGGTACGATATTGACCTTCAAAGTTAAATGAACCCACAATGTTTATTAACTCTAAAACATACAAACAACGCCAAACCAAACCTAACCAAGTCAGACCACACCAAACTAAACCAAACCAAACCAGACCAAACAAAACCATTACATTCACAAGATGAATCATCATTTGTTTAATGGATACTTTTGAGAGCTTTAGAATCGCATATTCCAAGTTAGAATCCAATCCATCTATCGTCGCCGACTAGAGTGTCGTCGACACAGATCACAATGAACGGCCCAGTACTGTTAGTCGTTTTTGCAGGTCTGTAGCCGTTAATAATACAATTTTTATGTCGAGTTCACACCCTACACACTCCACTACGTTTCCTTAGGTGGTCAGAGGCATGAACTTACACTCCCCTAATCTATAGGTAAAACAGTAACTTGTGTTCAATTGTATACAATGCATAGTTTACAATATGGCATCATGTTTGGTCATTAAATCGACAAAAACTGTTGATTTGTCGCTAAACAGAAAAAAATGTACTTCAGCGTTAAATGACCACAAAAGGTTTATTAAATCTAAAACATACAAACCAAACCACATAAAACCAAACCACGCCAAATCAAACAACGTCAACACAAAACCACACCAAACTAAACCAAACCACACCAAAGCCAACCACGTCGAACCAAACCAAAAACACTCCAAACCAAATCAAACCAAACCAAACCACACAAAATAAAAAAAAGCAAAGCAAAGCAAAGCAAACTAAACCAAAAGAAACAATATAGAACAAAACCACGCAAAACCAAACTAAACCACGCTAAACCAAATCAAACCACATCAAACTAAACCAAATCAAACCATACTAAGCTAAACCACACACAAACCAAACCATGCTAAACCAAACAAAACCACGTCAAACTAAACAAAATCAAACCACGCTAAGCCAAACAAAACCACGTCAAACTAAACAAAATCAAACCACGCTAAGCCAAACCACACCAAACGAAACCACGCAAAATCAAACGAAACGAAACCAAACCATTACATTCACAAATGTTATAATGATGAATACTGTTGAGAGCTTTAGAATGGAATTAAGACCATTTATATACAAATTTTAGATCTAAAATCGATCTGTTATCATCGGCCATTGTATGGGTGACGCAGATCACAAAGAACGGCCCAGGAGTGTTCGTCGTTTTTGCAAGTTTGTAGCCTTTAACAAAGCAATTTTACAATACAATTTAGATTACAATAGTTTTTATATTGTTACTGGCTTCTATAAATAGTGCGATTTTAAATGAAACGATGCTCCTTAAAATAACAATTCCTTTATTCTTTGCTTTCTGGCTAGCAAAGTCCATGTTGAAATGTTCAAGAAGCGATACAAGATCAGAAGCGCACATAACAATTGCAACACCGAAAAAAAAAAGACTACAAAGAATGAAAGTATCTCTAAGGGTAATCTTTTCCCAAAAATTAGATTACAAAAATATTGCATCGATAATAGATATATTAATTAAATAAGTTCAAATATATTGATAACATGTGCTTAAAACCAATATTTTTTTCAAAAGTCCTCAATACAAATTAAATCTTTTATAAATAAAATTAAGCAAACATTAGAAACAGTCTACGCGGATTAACCAACTAGACGTGTAAACGTCGAAATGTTGGTTGATCAGCGTAGACAGTTTCTAATATTTATTTAATTATATATATTTATATATTATAAAATTATAAAATTATAAAATTAAAAAAAAATATTCTCCCCAAAATATAACATTTTTTTCTGTCTTACATGACAGCTAGTAATATCTTTACTATATATATATATATATATATATATATATATATATATATATATATATATAATAAGGAGAATATTAAAAAAAATATTTTGAAAAAATAAATAATTTATTTTAAAAAAACATAATTAAATGTGTTGTCCAGGTTGTGAAAATATTTTTTCAAAATAATCTCTTTATTATTGCTATTTCAGCAACGCTTCAATGTGTAACTTTTCAAGCTACCTTATTCACGTAACCGCGTCTTACACACAGCGACATATCAACATTAATCGTCGATAATATCTAGACGAATTTCAGCTTGACTGCAATACATCAAGGAGGATTAAACGAAAAAAGAAGAGAAATAAAAATATGCTTATACTTTTGACAAGGGTGTATTTCACCGAAAGTACTCAATTTTTTTTTTAAAGTAAATAAATAATTTATTTTAAAAACATAATTAAATGCATTGTCCAGGCTTTCAAAATTTTTGTTTAAAAATATTCTCCTTATTATTGCCATTTCATCAACGCTTTATATATATATATATATATATATATATATATATATATATATATATATATATATATAATGACATCACAGTGTATTATAACTTTGTAAAGTTCTTTGACTTTGTAATCCTTGTAAACGCATGGTTATCAACCAATATCAAAGTTAAATATATATATATATATATATATATATATATATATATATATATATATATATATATATTTAATTAAATTATGCAGTTTGCCTAAAGTATTGTGTGTAACATGTCTATAAAGAATTAATAGAAGGCTATCACAATGCAAAAAGTGGTAATATGCCGTATTGAGAAAGAGGACGAAACGAAGTGATTTTTGTTTATAATTTTTATGATTGTTTTAGCAAATTATACTTGATTTCTTCACACGAGCGTTTTGTTACTAAATTAAGTAAGATTTACAAAAAGAAAAGAAAAGAAAAAAAATCAAGGAAATAAAAACACTTTTCTCCTTCTCAATACCGGCATATTTTCACTTCTTGCATTGTGATATTATGATAGGCTATCATATATAAGTACGTTTTGAAGCCCAGATAACGCATAAATATATATTTTAAAAAAATAAATATTTATTTATTTAAAATCAACTTAGTTTCGACTGTATAATGTCTTCTTCAGGAAATATTAACATATTTTTCTTTTCTTATTTTCCGTGACATGTTGTCACTAGAAAAATCCGTATGGTCTTGTAACAGTTATTTTTTAAAAACACGTTTTAGCCATGAGGTAAAGTACGGGAGCGCATGAAATTAATTAGAATTTGGTCTTCGTTGTAAGCGTTGGGTAATTATTAAAAAAATATTCATGCGTTGTCTGGGTTTCAAAACTTACTTATTCAAATTACCCAACGCTTACAATGAGGACCAAATTCTAACACACACACACACACACACACACACATATATATACACACACTATCTTTATATCAATATTTTACTTTTACCTACATACGCATGTGTTTCATGTTTACGCAATATTAAGTGTATGAGATGATAATTACGGCCGGTCGATGGATTCGAACCCAGTCACAAAGTCACTTTCGACTCTCCATCCTGGTATTCAACCCCTCGGCCACCATGAATTACCATAGGAAAGAAATAAAATTACATTCTATATACTGTCGAGTCGGCCAACATACAAAGTAAGCTAGTCATAACAGTGTTCTACGGTGGGAGCCGGAAATTTGCATTACACTTAGATTGACAGCTTATTAATTTTCTTAAAGGCACAGTCTTTCTTGAAAGGGGTATATATCAATATTTTTATATAGGTATTATTTTATTTTTACCTACAGACACATGTAGAAGATGATAATTACGTACACACACAGACACACACACCCACACCCACACCCACACACACACACACACACACACACATATATATATATATATATATATATATATATATATATATATATAAGAGGAGTTTGAATTCATTACTAGACACAATTCTCGATTGTCTTCGGTCTCTCTGCAAAAGGGGTTGTTAGGAAAACCTGACATGAGGATACTCTACCCTACAAGTAAACCCTGACCAAATATTAAAAACAACATAGTATTCGAAGCCCAAATAACATCTCAGGTTGGCTATACACCAGCTTATACGAGGATTGGTACACCTTCTTCTAGTGAGGTTACCTCAAGTAACAGCACTTAGCTGGACACTCCACCAGACTAGATGAATTCTTGTTCTGGAATCCGGTAAGACCAAGAGACCAAAAGAAAGATATTCTATAACATAATAAACTTGTCAATTGGGGAGAGGAAATTAATGTTCTTAATTTCTTCATTAACTCAACGCTTGAGAACTAAAGGATTACTTAATTTAAACATGCGAATACCTATGTATCTCATATAGAGATCAAGTGTTACCCCCAGGAAGAAGCCCCTTGATTTCTGAGGACTTCGACTGAAGTAAAATGAAACAAAAATATATAACTCAATGGGGGTGATGTTTTTGGATGTTCCCTATAGAAAGAAAGATGAGGTAATCTACATAAAATCTAAAAGTGTATTCTCATGTAAAATTTACCGGAGAAGAAAATGGAAATATTCCCGAATCTGTACGTTACCCCTTATTCGCTGGATAGCTACGTTCCCGTAACCCTAACCCCAACCCATGGGGAGAGGACGCCCTTAAAACCTCAAATCCGTGTATCCGATCTTAATGGGGTGCATGTTTTATAGATTGCACATTTAATGGGTTGCATGTTTAATAGGGTGCATGTTTAATGGGTTGCATGTTTAATGGGTTGCATGTTTAATGGGTTGCATTTTTTAGAGATAATTTAAAGCGGAGTAAATGAAATCATGAGCACCATAGGAACGAAACAAAAACATAGGTGGACAGGTCTTTTCTAGGTGTACAGACAACAGGTGGACATGTAGGGAGACATTCCTCACAGTTTATGAGCGATGTTTCTGACAAAGGGGGAATAATTGCTGTTTTCTGGGTCGGAATCTATTCATCTAACACTTATCGTGGGCATTAGATGTTTGTTTTAGTGCTTTACATCAAGTGGTTTCATGCCTTGTCTGGAGCGATTTCTATAAAAAGAACAGATGGAAAAGGCCTAGAGGAAGGCTAAAACCTGGTGGAGAGACGACCGCGACAGCCAACAAGGTCCTACTTCGCCACGCCTAGCCAGGGATAAAAAAAGGTGGAAAGAAACCAGGGAGGGGTCCTCCTCCAGGAGTGATACAAAACCTTAATTATTATGATGATTATGATGATCCGGACAGCGGCTCGTCACGTAGGCATATGGTGTTTCGCTGTATAGATAACACATAACAGCAGTTCCTTCTCTTCTTTTTTTTCGCTGTTGGTCTGTCATGATGCGTTTTGATAAATAACGTAATGACAGCACAACATCATATGGGCTTTAACAATTGTTTGGAGTCTTTTTTCAAATTTATTTTCCAATATACAATATACATACATAGTACTTCCACTCCATCCCGAATAGAGGAATGTGACCAGCTGTCGCCAAAACAAGACCACTCTCTAGTCTAGAAAAAAAAAGAAAAAGGTTTATTATACAGTATAAATACGCAATACCCCCAACGCATCCTCATAGAGTAGATGTTCCCAAACCGACCACTCTCTCCTGCAGTTCAGAAAAAAGAGAAAGATTTTATCAGCCTATCTGCTGCGTGTCAGGTGGCACGCTGTAGATGGTCAAACCACCTGAGACGCTGTTTCTTTCTCTCCTTTTTCCTGTTCCAGTCTCCTCTTTCTTCTTAATAACAACGATTGTAAAATTTATTAAAACTAGCAAAGATATGCGACCAGAGGCTGGGAGGATTATACAATTTTGACCCCCCCCCCAAAAAAAAACTACATAATAAACGTAGTTAAGGCAAAATACATTGTTTTGGACTATTAATATGATTTCTATTGATAATGTTTACCCATTCAAGATCTGAAGGTTTCGGTTTCGATTTCCGGCCATGGCATCCGCTTTATTTGTTGGGAATTTTTTAGTTACTATTAATGCAATATTTTCTATTTTTGAAAGTAGCTAAGATCTCTGATATTTCGAAATGAGACAAATTCCAAAATGTATTTATTACGTTTTAAAAAAATTGTGACGGACGGGCGGATAAAATCTCTATTTATATAAGAATGATAAAAAAAAAGTCATAGAAGAATTGGAGTAAATGTTCCCAAACCGACAACTCTCTCCTACAGTCCAGCAAAAAAAAATAAAATTTATCAGCTTATCCACTGTGTCTCATTCTACTTCCTGTCTATGACGTCACATCCTGATACGTAGCCGCAAACTTTAGACTTTTCACCTTCAATGGAATTTGACACTAGTCTAACCTTACATGAAAAATATCGTTTTTAACATGATTTTCACACACCCATACATAATCTTGCTACAGGGAAAAGTCAATTTTTTGTTTAATCTCAAAAGTGTACAAAGATTAAGATAATTTTATCAGTAATTCGCCACTTTTATACCTTAATTTCGATACTTTTACTCATTTTGATCCGGTAAACGTGGTGTGTGTATGGGTTAGTGGTGTTATTTACTTTCTCTGCAAGAGGGTAAGATACAAGGTCAGATGAGGTTTTGCAAAGCCCAGCGCACTCTGACCTACAAAAATGCCCGAACAGCCCAGCTGGCATTCTCCAGTAAGGGCGCCTCAGGCAATTAGAAATGAACTAACCTCTTCGCAGAGAGAAGATAAAGCTTGGGAAGGTGGACCTCCTAGGACTGAACAGAACCATACCTCAGATCGACAGCAACAAAATTACTGTCGGACTGATTTTCGAAGACGTATCTGTGTTTGAGTGGGGGGAGGAGGGTATAATTAGTGAGGGAAGATTCTAATATTTTTCCTGATTCCGATATAATTACCTATTTCAATTCGTTTAAAATGTCTAAATATTTAGAGTTGTTTTTTAATTTTATTTTAGGATTACGGTTAAATCCCATATACTAATATGTGCATATATTTTCGCAAACGAAAAAATACACTTGTGGAATGGGGTGATCAATAGTGTTTAGTTTTACTACTTGTTTAAAATCAATAATTATTTATCATTTTATCATTAGTACCAGCAACGGACAATTAAGTTTAAAAATTTAAAAATAAAATAAATAAAAACAAAACAAAAAAAACTTTTTTGTTTTTTTTGTTTTGTTTTTATTTATTTTATTTTTTTTCAAAGAGACGTTTTTGGCATTGGAACAAAAGGCACAACTTTTTTCGATTCCGATACCAATTCCGATACCCTAAAAAGTTCCAATTTCTAAAATTCCCGATTCCGATCAATCGTCTCAACACTAGTTACAACAAAAGAACATATACAGTTTTAAAAACGTTACGTGGTGAGTTTGCTTACAGGTCGGAAATCTGGATCCTGCAATAGATCAAAGATCAAACCTTGGACACAGATGTTATCAAAAACTTGCCTCCTTCACCGGGGCAGAGTTAGACGCAAGGTCGGTATTTAATGTGGGGAATATTCAGCTCCCCC
>OY744550.1:47358736-47378736 GCA_963556195.1 Sepiola atlantica
TATATATATATATATATATATATATATATATATATATATATATATATGACCTTTAAGCTATGGCTTTACCAAAAAATTCTTTGAAAAGCTATGGCTTAAAGCTCATTTTGTATTTAAGGAATACAAATACAAAATGACTTTTAAGCCATGTCTTTTAAAAATAATCTTATAAAAGCTATGGCTTAATACTTATTTTGTATTTAAGGACTACAAATACAAAATGACCTTTAAGCCATGGCTTTTCAAAAATAATATTTGAAAAGCCATGGCTTAAAGCTCATTTTGTATTTATGGAATACAAATACAAAATGACCTTTGAGTCATGGCTTTTAAAAATTATCTTTGAAAAGCTATGGCTTAAAGCTCATTTTGTATTTAAGGAATACAAATACAAAATACAAAATGACCTTTAAGCCATGGCTTTTAAAAAATTATCTTTGAAAAACCATGGCTTAAAGCTCATTTTGTGTTTGTATTCCTTGCTTGAACACTTGATGAGTTAATAAACTTGTAAACTATGCAAATTTTATCCATTTCATCACTTCATTATCCGTATATAAATACTCTATCTACTATATTGAGCTTCACCGTATCTCGACAGGATCTAATATAATTTTTGAGTTTTATATCATCCATTTATATATATATATATATATATATATATATATATATATATATATATATATATATATATATATATATATATATATATATATATATATATATATATAATTCTAATGATATGTGATCAGTGCGGAAATTCTCAGCTGCTGCATTGGGCAACGTTATCATGACATATGAGCGGTCAGTTGAGGGTCAGGAATATTGTTGATTGCAGCACAACGGATAGGTCGCCAGAACGTCGCGTATCCCCGATATAAAGACAGCGTGTTTGCAAAGTTGCAAGAATCTTCCGTGTTAGCTGAGTTAACATCTTTTGTCCATATTAAATTCTTTTACTTCCTTGTTGCATTAATTTATTTTATTCAATCTTCTCCTTTTTTTCTAGCACTTTTTTTCAACCTTACTCTTGCCTTGCTTCATCGCCAACTTCTTCTTCTTCTTCTTCTTTTCTTCTTCTTCTTCTTCTTCTTCTTCTTCTTCTTCTTCTTCTTCTTCTTCTTCTTCTTCTTCTTCTTCTTCTTCTTCTTTTTCATCATCATATTTTCTTATTCTCTTTTTTCTATTTTCGTCTGCCTCCTCCTTCTTTGTTATAACTCTCTTCTTCTTTTTCTTCTTTCTTTCTCTTTTTCTTTCCCATCATCATCATCATCATCATCATCATCATCATCATCATCATCATCATCATCATCATCATCATCATCATCATCATCATCATCATCATCATCTTCTTCTTCTTCTTCTTCTTCTTCTTCTTTCTTTCTCTTTTTCTTTCCCATCATCATCATCATCATCATCATCATCATCATCATCATCATCATCATCATCATCATCATCATCATCTTCTTTCTTTCTCTTTTTCTTTCCCATCATCATCATCATCATCATCATCATCATCATCATCATCATCATCATCATCATCATCATCATCATCATCATCATCATCATCATCTTCTTTCTTTCTCTTCTTCTTCTTCTTCTTCTTCTTCTTCTTCTTCTTCTTCTTCTTCTTCTTCTTCTTGTTTCCATTGCCCTTTTCCTCATTTTCTAACCTTTTTTCATTTTCTCACTTTGCTATCCTTTTCTTTGCCTCTGTGTATGATCTTAAAAGACATCCAGTGGTGAGGCCTTTATTTGGGAGCTGTGGGGAATGTGGAGTTGCAATTTACTTGCCATTGTTCCCTGGTCCACTCTAGCCCAGAGTGGTAGTACCTGTAAGGGCCCTCGTCTATGGGTCAAATAGAACCTACTGACGATACCAAATCAGGCTGTCTAAAGTTATTGATTTCATGACTCAAAATGCACCAAACATTGATGTTTTATCCTTTTTTCTTTGCAAAACTCAATCATGTTCTGCAAAATCCAAAACAAAAAATAACAATTTCCCTCACTTTCTCTCCTCTCTCATCCACTCTCTCTCCCACCCTTTGACTAAACAACACACAATGAATACATACTTAAACATATAAAGAACTTGTAGCATAAAAACCTTCACTAAAATGACCATGTTTAGCATTAAATAATTCGAAAAGGGTTGATATGCTATAAAACAAAACAACCAAATTTTACTAAAATGACTTGGTTCGGTATTAAGTAACCCAAAAATGGGTTGATATATCGTAAAACAAAACAAACAACCCTAACACCATAAATAAACATTTGATGATATGAAGAACTTAAAGCATAAAAACATTTATCAAAATGACCGGATTAAGCATTAAATAACCCGAGAAGGTTTGATAAGCCGTAAAAAAACAAACCAAACCACATGAATACATATTTGAAGATATAAAGAACTTGAAGCATACAATCTTTTATCAACATGACCGGATTCGGCATTAAATAACCCGAAAAGGGTTAATATACCGTAAAACAAAACAACCAAACCAAACACCATGAACAAACATTTGAACATATAATGAACTTGAAGCATAAAACGTTTACCAAAATTACCAGATTCGGCATCAAATAACCCGAAAAGGGTTGATATACCGTAAAACAACACAACTAAACCAAAAACCATGAAAACACATTTGAATGTATAAAGAACTTGAAGCATAAAAACTTTTACCAAAATGACCAGATTCGGCATTAAATAAGCCGAAAAGCCTTGCTATACCGTAAAACAAAACAACTAAACCAAAAACCATGAACAAACATTTGAATATATAAAAAAACTTGAAGCATAAAACATTTACTAAAATTACCAGATTTGGCATTGAATAACTCGAAAAGGGAGGATATATTGTTAAACAAAAAAAAAAACAACCCAAAAACCATGAATACGCATTTGAAGATATAAAGAACTTGAAGCATAAAACGTTTTACCAAAATGACCTGATTCAGCATTAAATGACCCAAAAAGGGTTGATAGGCCGTAAAACAAAACAACCAAACGACATCTCCTTTTCTTTCTTGACTCGCTTTTCTCCTTCCTCTCCTTTTCTTCTATACTATGTTCTTCCTATTTTCCAATTATTCTCTTCAGGGTTCCTCACTTTCCTTTTCTTTCTATACCTTTTCATTCCTTGCTTACGCTTCCTTTTACTTCTTTATTTTCCTTTTTTTTAAATTTCTTTCCTATCATTTTTATTCTCTGTGCAGCGATATTGAAACTAGGTGTGGTTAAAATACTTTTAAAAACGGTATTTTCCATCCAGTAGGGTTAAACAGAAACGTGTAAAATTCCATTAGAAGTTACAAGATTAGTATTAGGACAACATGTCAGGATATGACGTCATAGAAGCGTAGCAGATAAGCTGATCAAATCTGTCTCTTTTCTTCTGAACCTCGAGAGGGAACAGATGTAGTTGGGATAATCTGGATGGGTAGAGGCGAGACTGCATACTGTAAAAGAAAATTAAAAAAAACAAACACCAAATGATCGTGTACTGTCTTTATTATATATAATATATAATAAAGACAGTACACGATCATTTGTCGTCAGGAAGTCCCGACGTTGCCCGGGAGTGAAGGAAGATCACTACTATGTCATTTTATTTTTTTACTATTTAAGATTTTATATACATTGTATAACCTTTGTTTCACTAAGGAACACACTGACATCACCCACACATACACACATTGCAGAGTTTGAATTACCTACTAGCAACCATCCTCGAGTGTCTTCGGTCTCTCGTTACAAGGGTTTGTCAGGACAACCTGGCATAACGATACTTCACCCTACAAGTAAACCCTGACCAAATATTCGAAATAACATAGTATTCGCAGAACAAATAAGATTCCCTCGACACGGCTATACACTGGCTCATACGAGGAATGGTGCACCTTCTCCAAGTAATGTTACCTCATATAACACCACCTAGCTGGATACTCCACCAGACTAGATGCATTCTTGAATTGAAATCCGGTAAGACCAAGAGACCACAAAAATATATACTATAACATAGTTAAGTGGTCAATTGGAGAGAGGAAAATTAATGTGTTCTTCAGAATTGTCTGATTTATTCCCTGCTTCCTTTGTACCAACTCATTTGACTCGTTGGTCTAGTGGTCTTCATCAATTCGCTATTCTGATACCTCATTATTATACAGCTTTCTATTCCAATAGCTTATATCCCAAAACTGCAGGCTGACTGTTTTCCTCCTACATATAGTCTTGGTCTTTTCAAGACTAACGCCAGTGGCATTCCCTACTTTTGCGATCCTCATCTTTCGTTCTCTAAAAAAGTTCATTTTAGCTTCTTACATCAAGTGGCTTCGTGCCTTGTCTGAAACAACTTCCATAAAAATATCTAATTTTATTTTTCGGCCTTGGCCTGTTCATACAGTAAACGGCCGATAAGACCAATTGACCACAAAGAAAGATATATTATAACATCGTTAACTGGTCAATTGAGAAGAGGAAAATTAATGTTCTTCACTTCTTTACTAACTACACGTTTGAGAGATAGAGTAGAATATTAATAGAATATTCGAATATTTATGTATCTTATATAGAGATCAAGTGTTAGCTTGATTTCTGAGAACTTCGACTGAAGTAAAATGAAAGTTTTATATTTTATATTTAGTGTACATTTATTATACAACCGCTATTATTAAAATAGAAGACGACCACAAGAAATATAAAGAGAGCAAAATCATTGCCACCGCTACTATCTTCTACGTGTCGTCTAACCAACAGGCTTCTTGGTGTAAATGTGATGAACCGTCGCCCTAATGATCAACTGGGATCGATGAATTTTTCCACCATAGTCCTATAGATTTGCTCCCGTTTTGTTGTACTCTTCCTCTCTTATTTACCCATCTTTTTACTCTCTCTGACCTTTTTCTTCCTTTCTTTTATTTTGTTTATTGTCTTTTTTATCCTTGCTCTCCCGTTTCCTCTTTACTCTTCCTTTTGCTTCCTTGCTCTCCTTTTGCTTTCTTGCCCTCTTTTTCCTTTTAAGGTCTTATTCGTAATACTTGCTCTCCTTTTACTTTCTTGCTTCTAAGGTATTATTTTTCATCCTTGCTCTCCTTTCACTTTCTTTGCTTCTAAAGTCATCTGTTTCACTCTTACTCTTAATTTGCTTGCTTGTTCTCTTTTTTTATTATAAGCTATTTTTTATTTCTTGCTCTCCTTTGAATTGAAAGGTCTTCTTTTTCATCTTCTTCATTTTATGGTCTTCCTTTTCATCCTTGCTCTCCCTTTTATTCTAAGGTTTTCTTTTTCATCCTTGCTCTCCTTTTTATTCTATGTTAATTTTCATCCTTGCTCTCCTGTAAATTATGATGTCTTCTTTTCCATCCTAGCTCTCCTTTTTATTCTACGGTCTTTTTTATATTTGCTCTCCTTTTGATTTGAATGCCATCTTTTACATCCTTGCTCTTCTTTTTCATTCCAAGCTAATAATTTACATCCTTGATCTTCTTATGATTCTTTGCTTCTAAAGTCTTCTTTTTCGCTCTTACTCTCAATTTACTTGCTTGCTCTCCTTTTTCGTTATAAGCTATTTTTTATTCCTTGCTCTCCTATTCATGGAAATATCTTCTTTGTAATCTTCTTCATTTTAATCCTTGCTCTCCTTTACATTCGACGGTCTTTTTATCTTTGCTCTCCTTTTCATTCTAATGCAATCTTTTACATCCTTGCTCGTCTTTTTCATTCCAATCTAAGTACTTGCATCCTTGCTCTTCTTTTGATTATTTGCTTCAAAGTCTACCTTTTTGATCTTACTCTCCCTTTTCTACTTGGCTCTCTTTTTTTGTTGCTTCTAAGGACTTCTTTGTTACTCCTACTCTTCTTTTTCATCCTTGCTACCCTTTCGCTTCATTGGATTTCTTTTTAATTCTAAAGTTTTATTTTTAATTCTTCCTCTGTTTTCACTTTCTTACTCTCCTTTCTCCTCTATTGGCCTCTTTTTTATGCCTGCTCGACATTTGCATCCTTGCTCTCCTTTTAATTTATTATATTTGCTCTTCTATTTCTCCGTTGATCTTCTTTGTCATTCTAAGGTCTTCTTTTTAACCCTTACTCTTCTTTTGCATCTTCTCCTTCTCTTTTATTTCTAAGGTCTTCTTTTTCATTCTTGCAGTTCTTTTGAATCTCCGCCTTCAATTTAATTATGAGGTCTTCTATTTCATCCTTGCTCTTCTGTTGCATCTTCGCCTTCCTTTTCATTCTAAGGTCTTTTTTTAAAGTCTTGCTCTTCTTTTGCATCTTCGCAATCCTTGTACTTCTAAGGTCTCCTATTTCATCCTTGCTCTTCTTTTGCATCTTCGCCTTTCTTTTCATTCCGAGGTCTTCTTTTTACTCTTGCTCTTCTTTTGTATCTTTGCCTTCCTTTTTCTTCTAAAGTCTTTTTCAACTTTGCTCTTCTTTTGCATTTCCGCCTTTCATTTCATTCTCAACTCTTCTTTTAACTCTTACTCTTCTTTTGCATCTTCGCCTTCCTTTTCATTCTAAAGTCGTTGTAATCTTTGCTCTTCTTTTGAATCCTTGCCTTTCATTTCATTCTAAACTCTTCTATTTCATCCTTTTTCTTCTTTTGCATCTTCAACTTTCTTGTAACTCTAAGAGTTCCTATTTCATCTTTGCTCTTCTTTTGCATCTCCGCCTTTCTTTGTCATTATAAGGTCTTCTATGTCATTTTTTATCTACTTTTCCTCTTCGCCTTTCTTGTCATTCGAAGGTCTCTTATTTCATCCTTGCTCTTGTTTTGCATCTTCGCCTTTCTTGTCATTCTAAAGTCTTCTGTTACATCCTTGCTGTTCTTTTGCATCTTCGCCTTTCTTGTAATTCTTAGGTCTTCTATTTCAGGATTGCAGTTATTTTCATCTTTACCGTTCTTATCATTCTAAGGTCTTCTATTTCCCCTTTGCTCTTATTTTGCATCTTCGCCTTTCTTGTCCTTCTAAGGTCTTCTATGTCATTTTTTTCTTCTTTTAATCTTTGCCTTTCTTGTAATTCTAAGGTATCTTATTTTATCCTTGCTCTTCTTTTGCATCTTCGCTTTTCTTGTAATTGTTAGGTCTACTATTTGGTCCTTGCTCATCTTTTTCATCTTCGCCGTTCTTGTAATTCTTAGGTCTTCTATTTCATCTTTTCTCTTCTTTTGCATCTTCGCCTTTCTTGTCATTCTAAGATCTTCTATTTCATCCTTGCTCTTTTTTTGCATCTTCACCGTTCTTATCATTCTAAGATCTTCTATTTCATCCTTGCTCTTTTTTTGCATCTTCACCGTTCTTATCATTCTAAGGCCTTCTATTTCATCCTTGCTCTTTTTTTGCATCTTCGCCTTCCTTGTCATTCTAAGGTCTTCTATTGTATCATTGCTCTTGTTTTGCATCTTCGCCTTTCTTGTCATTCTAAAGTCGTCTATGTAATTTTTTTCTTCTTTTAATCTTCGCCTTTCTTGTCATTCTAAGGTCTCTTATATTATTCTTGCTGTTCTGTCGCCTCTTCGCCTTTCTTGTCATTCTAATGTCTCATATTGTATCCTTTCTCTTCTTTTGCATCTTCGTCTTTCTTGTAATTCTAAGGTATCTTATTTCATCCTTGCTCTTCTTTTGCATCTTCGCTTTTCTTGTAATTGTTAGGTCTACTATTTGGTCCTTGCTCATCTTTTTCATCTTCGCCGTTCTTGTAATTCTTAGGTCTTCTATTTCATCTTTTCTCTTCTTTTGCATCTTCGCCTTTCTTGTCATTCTAAGATCTTCTATTTCATCCTTGCTCTGTTTTATGCATCTTCGCCGTTCTTGTCATACTAAGGTCTTCTATTTCATCCTTGCTCTTTTTTTGCATCTTCGCCTTTCTTGTCATTCTAAGGTCCTCTATTTCATCATTGCTATTCTTTTGCATCTTCGCCTTTCTTGTCATTCTAAGGTTTCCTATTTCATCTTTGCTCTTCTTTTCCATCTTCGCCTTTCTTGTCATACTAAGGTCTTCTATTTCATCCTTGCTCTGTTTTTGCATCTTCGCCTTTCTTGTCATTCTAAGGTCTTCTATTTCATCCTTGCTCTTCTTTTGCATCTTCGCCTTTCTTGTCATTCTAAGGTCTTCTATTTCATCCTTGCTCTTCTTTTGCATCTTCGCCTTTCTTGTCATTCTAAGATCTTATTATTTCCTAACCTAAATTCTATCATTTTTTTCGAGTAAAAACAAGATTTCTATTTTGTTCCTTTCAAAGTAATTTTCATGTATTTAAATCTATCTTACTTTTCGTTATTTTCCTTTCATTACTAAATTCGTCGTAATTTATTAATTTCTTAACTACATACATATCAAATTAACTCATTAAAAACACTGAATATTTATTAGTCATTTAAATTCATTTATTCACTTAATAAATACTAAATTCACACATCCAATACACTGAATATTTATAATTCGTAATTTATTAAGTTATTAACTTAATAAATACTAAATTTACACATCAAATACACTAAATATTAATTAGTCGTTATTTATTAATTCATTAACTAAATATATACTTGATTCACACATCCGATACACTAAATATTAATTAGTCGTTATTTATTAATTGATTAACTTTATAAATTCTAAATTCACACATCAGATAAACTAAATATTTATCAGCCTTTATATAATTAATTCACTCAATAAATACTAAATTCACAAATAAAATACACTAAATATTTATCAGTCGTTATTAATTTATTTGTTAACTTAATAAATACATAATTAACACATCAAATGCACTGAATATTTATTAGTTGTTTTTTACTTAATACATATTAAATTTACACATTATGAACATTAAAAATCGATTAGTCATAATTTCTTTACTTAATAAATACTAAATTGACAAATCAAATACACTGAATATTTATTAGTTTTTTGTTATTTATGTATTCATTAACGTAATAAATACTTAATCAACACATCAAACATACTTAATATTTTTAGTAATTATTTCCTTCCTTAATAAATACTAAATTTACACAGTAAATACACTGAATATTTATTCGTCGTAATTTATTAATTTATTAACTTTATTAATACTAAATCTACACATAAAATACACTTAATATCAATTAGTCGTAATTTATTTACTTAATTAATACTATATTTACACATCGAATAAACTGAATATTTATTAGTTGTTTTTTATTTATTTATTATCTAAATAAATACTAAATTCACACATCAAAAACACTACATATTTATTATTCATAATCTTTTTACTTAATAAATCCTAAATTTACACATAAAATAGACTAAATATTTATTAGTCGTATTTTATTAATTTGTTAACTTAATGAATACTAAATTAAGACATTAGATAGACTAAATATTTATTAATCGTTTTTAATTATGCACTAAATATTTAGTAGTCTTTAAATAAATTTATTCACTTAATGAATACTAAATTCACACATCAAATACACTGACTATTTATTAGTCGTAATTCATTAATTTATTAACTAAATAAATACTAAATTCACACATGAAATACACTGAATATTTATTAGTCGTAATTTATTAATTTATTAACTTAATAAATACTAAATAAAGACATCAGATACACTAAATATTAATTAGTCGTTATTTATTTATTCACTTAATATATACTTAATTTACACAAAAATACACTAAATATTTATTAGTCTTTATATCAATTTATTAACTTAATAAATACTAAAGTCACACATTAAATACACTGAATATTTATTAGTCGTAATTTTTTAATTTATTAACTTAATGAATACTAAATCCACACATGAAATACACTGAATATTTATGAGTCGTACTTTATTAATTTATTAAGTTTATTGATACTTAATCCACACATCAAATACACTGAATATTTATTAGTCGTAATTTATTAATTTATTGACTTAATGAATACTAAATTAAGACATGAGATGCACTAAATATTAATTGGTCGTTATTTATTTATTCACTTAATATATAGTTAATTTACACATAAAATACATTAAATATTTATTAGTCTTCATATTAATTTATTCAGTTAATAAATACTAAATTCACACATCAAATACACTGAATATTTATTAGTCGTAATTTATTAATTTATTAACTTTAATACTAAATGAACACATGAAATACACCGAATATTTATTAGTCGTAATTTATTAATTTATTAACTTAATAAATACTAAAATCACACATCAAGTACACTGATTTCATAATTTCTAAACTTAATAAATTTTAAATTCACACATCAAAAACAGTTAATATTTATTAGTTGTAATTTATTTACTTATTTATTTCTATACGTAATTAATCAGAAATTCACACATCAAATACACTAGATATTTCTCAGTCGTTATTAATTTATTTATTAATTTAATATATATTAAATTCACACATAAAAACCATTAAAAATCCATAAGTCATAATTTCTTTACTTAATAAATACTAGATTGACAAATAAAATACACTGAATATTTATTAGTTTTATTTATTTATTAACTTAATAAATACTAAATTAATACATTTAAAATAATTTATATTTTTTAGTAATTATTTTCTTCTTTTATAAATACGAAATCTACACATCAAAAACAGTGAATATTTATTAGTCGTTATTTATTAATTTATTAACTTAATAAATACGAAATTCACACGTTAAATACACTGAATATTTATTCGTCGGAACTTTTTAATTTATTAACTTAAAAAATACACACATCAAATATATACTGAAGATTTAAAAGTTATAATTTCTTAACTACATAAATATTAACTCATCAAATACACTGAATATTTATTAGTCGTTATTTATTAATTTATTACTGTAATACATACTAAATTTACAGATTAAATACTGAATATGTAAAAGTTATAATTTCTGAACTAAATAAATACTAAATTTTTACATCAAATACACTGAATATTTATCAGTCAAATATTCTTAACTTAATAAATACTAAATTTATACATCAAATACACTGAATATTGATTAGTCATAATTTCTTTACTTAATAAATTCTAAATTCACACATTAAATACTGAATATTTAAAGTTATAATCTCTGAACTAAATAAATACTAAATTCACCCATCAAAATCAGTGAATATTTATTAGTCGTTATTTATTAATTCATTAACTTAATTAATACTAAATTCACACACAAAATACACTTAATATTTTTTAGTCGTAATTCTTTAAAAGTTAATCAATACTAAATTCACACATTAAATACATTTCATATTTATTAATTGTAAATTCACTAATACTAAATTCACACATAAAATACACTGACTATTTATTAGTAGTAATTGTTTTAATTTATTTACTTAATAAATACTTAACACATCAAATACGCGCTACATCACAATGTTCTTGGCCTTTTGGCTAATATCAAAGTGTAGTATCTGTTCCAATGGATACTGCACCCCATAGACTGGTATCGTCTTGGCCTTCGGGGCTTGATTTACGCCGGTCTATGGGTCTGTCCTGTGCAGTTCTAGGAGGTCCACCCTCCCAGGCTTTGCCTCTCCTCTTTGGGGAGGAGTAAGTTTATTGCTTACTGCCTGAAGCGCCCCTACCGGGGAATGCCGACGGGGCTGCCCAGGCAATTTTTAAACCCCACTTTCCCGACCCAACCTTAGGTCACATCTTACTTGTGGGAGTACGATAAAACTGGCCTTGTGCCTAACTCCTGGAGAGGAGTAAATCAATACATAACATAGATTGATAAAAACAATATTAAGTACTTTCATTTGCTTCCGAGTCTCCATTGATTTTCTTTGTTCTGTCAAATAAGCAAAAGTGCACATTTTCTAAGCCTTTTATAAATACTTTATAAATACTTTATAAATACTTTATATATACTTTATAAATACTTTTTACTTATATTTTATTTCAACGTTGGAAGTTTATACTTTTACAAAATGTTGGGGTACACTAATTAATTTCGATGGCAGTATTATATAACAGCGATTTCTTATTTCGTATTTTCTTATATATTTATTTTTTTATATATTTATTTGCTTATATATTTATTTTCTTATATATTTATTTTCTTATATATGTATTTTCTTATATATTTATTTGCTTATATATTTATTTGCTTATATATTTAGTTTCTTATATATTTATTTTCTTATATATTTATTTTCTTATATATTTATTTGCTTATATATTTATTTTCTTATATATTTATTTTCTTATATATTTATTTTCTTATATATTTATTTTCTTATATATTTATTTGTTTATATATTTATTTTCTTATATATTTATTTTCTTATATATTTATTTGCTTATATATTTATTTGCTTATATATTTATTTTCTTATATATTTATTTGCTTATATATTTATTTTCTTATATATTTATTTTCTTATATATTTATTTTCTTATATATTTATTTGCTTATATATTTATTTTCTTATATATTTATTTGCTTATATATTTATTTTCTTATATATTTATTTGCTTATATATTTATTTGCTTATATATTTATTTTCTTATATATTTATTTTCTTATATATTTATTTTCTTATATATTTATTTTCTTATATATTTATTTTCTTATATATTTATTTGCTTATATATTTATTTGCTTATATATTTAGTTTCTTATATATTTATTTTCTTATATATTTATTTTCTTATATATTTATTTGCTTATATATTTATTTTCTTATATATTTATTTTCTTATATATTTATTTTCTTATATATTTATTTTCTTATATATTTATTTGTTTATATATTTATTTTCTTATATATTTATTTTCTTATATATTTATTTGCTTATATATTTATTTGCTTATATATTTATTTTCTTATATATTTATTTGCTTATATATTTATTTTCTTATATATTTATTTTCTTATATATTTATTTTCTTATATATTTATTTGCTTATATATTTATTTTCTTATATATTTATTTGCTTATATATTTATTTTCTTATATATTTATTTGCTTATATATTTATTTGCTTATATATTTATTTTCTTATATATTTATTTTCTTATATATTTATTTTCTTATATATTTATTTTCTTATATATTTATTTGCTTATATATTTAGTTTCTTATATATTTATTTTCTTATATATTTATTTGCTTATATATTTATTTTCTTATATATTTATTTGCTTATATATTTATTTTCTTATATATTTATTTTCTTATATATTTATTTTCTTATATATTTATTTGCTTATATATTTATTTGCTTATATATTTATTTTCTTATATATTTATTTTCTTATATATTTATTTTCTTATATATTTATTTTCTTATATATTTATTTTCTTATATATTTATTTGCTTATATATTTATTTTCTTATATATTTATTTGCTTATATATTTATTTGCTTATATATTTATTTTCTTATATATTTCTTTTCTTATATATTTATTTGCTTATATATTTATTTTCTTATATATTTATTTTGTTATATATTTATTTGCTTATATATTTATTTTCTTATATATTTATTTTCTTATATATTTATTTTCTTATATATTTATTTTCTTATATATTTATTTGTTTATATATTTATTTTCTTATATATTTCTTTTCTTATATATTTCTTTTCTTATATATTTCTTTTCTTATATATTTATTTTCTTATATATTTATTTGTTTATATATTTATTTTCTTATATATTTATTTTCTTATATATTTATTTTCTTATATATTTATTTCTTATATATTTATTTTCTTATATATTTATTTTCTTATATATTTATTTTCTTATATATTTATTTTCTTATATATTTATTTTCTTATATATTTATTTGTTTATATATTTATTTTCTTATATATTTCTTTTCTTATATATTTCTTTTCTTATATATTTCTTTTCTTATATATTTATTTTCTTATATATTTATTTGCTTATATATTTATTTGCTTATATATTTATTTTCTTATATATTTATTTGCTTATATATTTCTTTTCTTATATATTTCTTTTCTTATATATTTCTTTTCTTATATATTTCTTTTCTTATATATTTCTTTTCTTATATATTTATTTACTTATATATTTATTTTCTTATATATTTATTTTCTTATATATTTATTTTCTTATATATATATTTTCTTATATATTTATTTTCTTATATATTTATTTTCTTATATATTTATTTTCTTATATATTTATTTTCTTATATATTTATTTTCTTATATATTTATTTTCTTATATATTTATTTACTTATATATAGTTATCTAAATACGATTTTTTCAAATAAAAATGGAGCAATCACAGATCGCCATCTACGGCTCTCTTACAACCATATGCAGTAAAACATAAATTTTATATCATTCACATTTTCGAAGATTATTAACATCCTTGATTTTTTTTACTTAACTAATTTTAATCTTTATTTGCGAATAAAAATATACGATTTCCATTTTAAAATTTTTTTGTCCATCATCTTCGTTGTCTTTTTCATGATAATTGATGCTTTTATGGTCGTATTGATTTGTCGCCCCTTTTTTAATTCGACTTTTCTAAAACATCCTTGAATGTGTGCTGTTTTTTTTTGTTCGTTTCAAAGTAACTTTTATGCATTTAAATCTATTTTACCTTTCTTTATTTTCTTAATTTCTTGAAAAAAATAAAAAAAGGACATCGCTGTCAGATTTTATCATGTTTTTTTTATCATCATATTCTGCCATATTACATTCCGCCTTTCTTTCTTTTCGTACACACGCGTTAGCGTCTCGCCCCTAATTGTTAAGCTTTTGTCCATCCTATCTTATTGTGTAGCCGTTTTTTGATAATTTTTAATTTTTACAATTTTCTTCTCGATCTTATTCATATTTGACATTTTCATCGTCAACATGCAATTTCCCTTTAATAGTCATTTTTTTTTGTTTCGTCACAATTCATTCATCTTTTTTTGTCATTTTGATACGATTAAAGCCTTATTAATTTTGTACACTATTTCACTTTCTATTTCTAGCTTTTTTATTATGTCTCGAATAGGGTTCTTTTCATAATGTCTAATTATTATTTTCTTTTACCATGCGTCTTCCTTAAATAAGTTAGGGAACGTTTCATATCGTTGATTTAACATTTTTTATTCACTAAATTATTTGCCCCTTTAAAGGAAGTCGTCCATTTCGCAGAAAGATTACCGGACAAAACCTAACAGAACTGTTAATAATAGACTATATTCAATTTGAAAATACAAACGTGTAATTTTTTAAATTTGTTTAATAACTTATTATTATACTAAAGTTAATCCACGTTTGCTTCCCTGAGAACTTTTCCTATATACATTGCCCTTTCGACGGGGCCACACATTCGCCCATTGCAACCCCTTGCAAGGGGGTCGCCGCCCGGTACCCCCCCCCAAGAAAAAACGGGGCCAACTGTTGGCCTTGGGTGTCGACCCGTAATGGCGCACGACGTGATTCTGGTGGATAGGCATTCACCCACTTCGGCCCTTACTTTCGTGATCCGATCAATCGACTGATCACATCATACCCTAGTAACTATAAATTCATTCCCAACCGTACTATTCGATCTGATTCTTCAAGAAATCAAAATCTTATTTCTCCTTTTTATTTATTTCTCCCCAAATAGATACTAGATGGCAGTGGCTGAGGGTCTCACGTTGAGAATAAGTAAGATCACCAATGCCAAAGAGTAATGTTTTCAAAAAGTAATATTTTCAAAGAGCAATATATTCTGAGAGCAATGTATTTTAAGAGCAATGTATTCTAAGAGCAATTTATTCAAAGTGCAATTTATTCTAGTAATATAAATAATTATCCTACTTATAGAATTTTATTTTACAACTTTATTCGGCATTAAATAATCCAGAGGTAGTTGGTATGCCGTAAAACAAACGAAACGAAACGAAACAAAACATTTATATATTTTGATCATAGAAAATGTATGCTAAAATATTCCTCAGTTTTGCGGTTGAGTTACGCTTGAGAAAAATCTGTTTTAATTGTTTTAATTAGCTGTAATTTTCAATTAACTAACCAAGTGCCACATCGTTTACTAAGTTCCTATCTATCACTCTCACTCTCACTCTCTCTCACTCTCACTCTCTCTCACTGTATGATGTTATAAACTCCGCTCTTATTTATACGATATATATATAACTCTAGTTTCCGTCTTCCCTCCTCTCTCTCTGTTTAGTATCAGTCGAAGGTAATAAAAAGGGAAATAATAAAAAAAAAGATTGGAATAGACCATTATAAACAAAAGGGAATATCACAAGCGGTATACATATTATTTAACCCGTATCTGAAGATACTTTTCATATTTAAATGGCTTTGCAAACTTACCTTTTCCTCATTCAAACAATCTAATTCGAACTGAATAGGGGACTCAACTGGCCACTTTTTGTTACTAGTATATTTTATTGTTCACGTTTGGACATTTAATTAAACTTTCATTTCGTTACTCAAAATAATTTTAATTGAATTTTTATTTAATTATCTTCTGTAGATTTGAATTGACAAGTGGGGTAAAATGTATCACGCGATATTCATGCCATCAATCAATTTGAGTGCAATAGGTGAAGTATTCCAACGGACCTATGCTACAATTGAACCTTTTCTCTTGAAGATTTTTAGGGTCAACGCCGCTAATGCAATATATCATGTTCATCTTAGACTGAACAAAAGAAGAAGAAGAAGAAGAAGAAGAAGAAGAGGAGGAAAAAAAACTATTGCAATTCCATAAATTTGACATATGTTTACGTGTATATGTATTATTTACTCCTCTCCAGGAGTTAGGCACAAGGCCAGTTTTATCATACTCCCACAAGTAAGATGTGACCCAAGGTCGGGTCGGAAAGTGGGGGTTGAAAAGCCAGCGCCCGAGAGGTGAGCACTCTGACCATTAAAAATTGCCTGGGCAGCCCCGTCGGCATTCCCCGGTAGGGGCGCCTCAAGCAGTAAGCAATTAACTTACTCCTCCCCAAAGAGGGGAGGCAAAGCCTGGGAGGGTGGACCTCCTAGAACTGCACAGGACAGGCATGCAGTATCCATCGGAACAGATACTACACTTTGATGTAAATGTATTTTATTTACCTCCTTTTTAGGGGAGATTAGACACACGGTCAGGTGTGGTTTCGAAAAGTAAGCGCACTCGGATTAACGCGTTCTGGCCTGCAAAAAATGTCTGATCAGCCCCGTCGGCATTCCCCGGTAGCGGCGCCTCAGGCGATTAGAAATAAACTATCCTTTTCTCAACAAGGAGGTAAAGCTTGGGAGTATGAACCTCCTGAGACTGAACAGAACCATACCTCAGCTCGAAATCAACAAAGTCACTGTCGGACTGATTGCTGAAGATTGCTGGTAAGAACATGCCTACTCAGCCTGTGCCCGGTAAGCATGTAATAAAGAACGGAAAGTCTACAAAGATTGGAATAGTAGTTTTTTTCTCAATCCAAACCATCTTCTTAGTATCATATAATAAGGATTGATTTACATTATTTTGAATATATATTAAGAAGAACACTTATCCTGAAAAGCATAACTTTTAGACAATTTACTTTTGTGGAGATTATTAACATCCTTCATTATTTCCATAACTAATTGTTACCTTTATTTGCGAAAGCCTGAGAGGGTTGGCCTCCTGAGATTGAGCAGAACGATACCCACGGCCCGATCGAACAGGCTGAGGTATTTTTTGTGGGTAGTCCTAGGAGGCCCACACTCCCAAGCTTTACTTTCTTTCTTTAAGAAGTGTTTGGTTCATGGCCAATCGGGTAATTCCGACGGGGCTGCCCAGGCATTTTTTGCAGGTCTAGAGTGCGCTATCACTTGTTTACTGGCCTACCATCCCATCTCCCGGCCTTGTGCCACATCTTCCTGCCGTTAGAAACAATACAATTAATAGCTGATTGATAATATTGTCTTCGGTGTATATCCGTTCGTTCTACTTTCGACTACGAACAACGATATGACAGATTAATGGCGAGGAAATTTTATATTTATCTCTGCGGTATTACGATCTATTGCGTAGAATTTCCAACAGAGAAAAAAAAAGGAGTGAAAAGAACAAATAAAAACAAATAGTCAACGGATAACTGTTACCAAAGGCAAGAAAAGATACTTTTCCACTTACCGGCATATTCTTTCCTGTGTTTTAACGTATTTTAAAGCGCTTTTATTTACATTTTTCCAGTTGTCTTCTGAGTCTTGGAAAACCAACATACTCAAAATGGCGCCTGCTTTACTTGAAGTAAAACGTCTAAGTCGTAGATTTAACAACTCAAATTTTTTTAAAAATTAAACAAAACATAAAGCTAATAACTGTCAGCAATCGGTGAAAAATTTAATTTTCAACCGATCTGTATATTTTTTCTTAGCTGTAATTTTGTTTATTTTTCGATTTTTTAGTTGTTCTACGACATAGAGGTTTCACTTCGAGTAAAATCCGGTGCCATCTTGAATACATCTAGTTTACAAGACTCAGAAGGCAAGGAGAAAAATGTGAATAAAGGCGCTTTGAAATGCTTAAAAACACAAAAGAATCAGGCCGAGAAATAGAAAAGTAACTTTTATTGCCTTTGGGAACAGTTATTAGTTGACTATTTTTTTTACCCCTTTTTTCTCTGTTGCAAATTCTACACAATCACCGAAATATTTTTTGCCAAAAATAACCCCTAATGATTTTGCCTGAAATGTGTTTGCTTGACCTTCATTTTTTCTCATTGTTAATATGCATGTTTGCCTTTAAACATTTTAAAGTTAAATACCATTTTACTTGTTTTATTATCAATTGTAATCGAATATTTTAATTGTTTCATTCTCCTTTTTAATTGAATAATTTTATTGTTTTTATTCTAATTTTATTTGAATAATTTAATTATTTTTTTCAATTTCATGTGAATATTTTTTAATTGAATATTTTAATTTTTTTTATTCACATTTTGATTTGATAATTTTTTTTTCAATTTATTTCAATATTTTAATTGTTTGATTCTCTATTTTAATTAAATATTTTAATAGTTTTTATTCTCATTTTTATTTGTATAATTTAATTTTTTTTCAAATTTATTTTAATATTTGAATTGTTTGATTTTCTTTTTTACTTGAATATTTAAATTGTTTGATTTTCTATTTTGATTAAATATTTTAATTGTTTTCATGAATATTTTATTTGAATAATTTAATTCTTTTTATTTCAATTTTATTTGAATATTGTCATTGTCAACTTTGTAATTGAATATTTTAATTGTTTTTATTCTCATTTCACTTTGAATAAGTTAATTCTGTTTTTCGCTTTTATTTGACTATTTTAATTGTTTCATTCTCCTTTATAATTGAATATTTTAATTGTTAGATTCACAAATTTAATTGTTTTATTCTCATTTTTATTTGAATAAGTTAATTCGGTTTTTCGATTGTATTTGAATATTTCAATTGTTTCATTCTCCTTTATAATTGAATATTTTAATTATTTGATTCTCAAAGTTAATTGTTTGTATTCTCAATTTATTTGAATGAGTTAATTCTGTTTTTCAATTTTATTTGAATCTTTTAATTGTTTATTCTCAGTTTTAATTGAATGTTTTAATTGTTTTATTCTCAGTTTTAATTGAATATTACAATTGCTTCATATGTAGACAGTTTCTTCTTAATATCTGTGATTTTATTTATTATATTATTACGATTTATTTATGAATATTTAATATTCATTCTTATTACAACTTTATTAACTCTTTCTTTGTTTTTCATTCTCGATTTCTGTTTTAATAATTAAGTAAAAATGTTGTTAACACACTTTTCTGTAGTCATGATTTATTTTATTAATATTCATATTTGTTATTTATTAGCGTGAAATTTGCATTGAACTTATTTCGTTTATACAGGGTGGGCAAAAATAAGGGTCCTATTTTTAAAAATTCATAACTTTTTTATTTATTGATTTTTTTTTTTTTAGAATAAGTAAAGGACCCCTTCCGAAGCAAGCATGAGCCGTATTAGCCCTAAGGAACGT
>OY744550.1:47383736-47388736 GCA_963556195.1 Sepiola atlantica
TACTTTATGTGTATCTTGTCACACTCGAGAATATTTCTGTCAACCTCGGGAATCTGTACGGAATTTGGAACGTTTCTCTTTATTTAATCCACGGAAGTGGCATGCTTCTGTTCTGGCGGATAATGGTTCAATCCTCAGTGCAGGCGATACTAAAAATACAAATGCGAATAACTGAAGACTTCGCCCCGGTCATACCTGACAGAACGAGAGCATGCTACACCCGTGGATTGAATAAAGGATTCCGTTCAAAATTTCGTACAGAATCCCAACTTCGAAAAAAAAATTCACAAGTTCGATAGGATGCACCTGAAGAAGGTCGGAGGTTACATCTGCCGAAACGTTGTGATGAGAATAGTAGTCCAAAGAATACAAATAAAACAGAAACTTGCACTTCTGTTTAATCAAACATATATATATATATTTATATATATATATATATATATATATATATATATATATATATATATATATATATATATATATATATATATATAATTCGCTTGTTACAAATATCCAAGGGGTATAATTCCGAAGGTAGTTTACACCGGGTTCATGAGAGTGCTCAATAAAAATTCAGAGCAAAGTATATTTAGTTGGTGGTTTATTCCATTTGCTACAATAACGCTTAAAATAAGCATTAATTCATCAGGCATTTCGGAACCATACTGCTCAGATTTGTATAATTTAACAACAACAACAACATTTCCTGTTGTTGTTGTTGTTGTTGTTGTTAAATTATACAAATCTGAGCAGTATGGTTCCGAAATGTCTGATGAATTAATGCTTATTTTAAGCGTTATTGTAGCAAATGGAATAAACCATCAACTAAATATACTTTGCTCTGAATTTTTATTGAGCACTCTCATGAACCCGGTGTAAACTTCCTTCGGATTTATACCCCTTGGATATTTGTAACAAACGAATTATATATATATATATATATATATATATATATATATATATATATATATATATATATATATATATATATATATATATATATATAATTTTGAACATCTACTTTCACCGAAAATTGAATTCCTTCGAAGGAAGTAGAAAGAAGAGAAACAGAGCATTCTATGAGTAAGGCGTCTACACAAAAAATTAAAAACTTTAAATTAATATATTATTTATTAAAACAACATCAGATCTGTGTTTTGCTTCTAAATTCATAACATATATCTCTCTTTCTCTCTCTCTCTCTCTCTCTCTCTATATATATATATATATATATATATATATATATATATATATATATATAACATAAAATATAATAACACGAAATTACATAATTGTCGATGCAATAATTTATTTCAACCTTGTGTTTTTTTTCAAGCATCAATTCAGACAATTACATTTTTGAGACTGAAAGAAAATTGGATTAAAATTGATTTAACCCTCGACAATTCAAATACAACCAGAGAGAGTGGTAGTAGCAACCAATCCAAATACCTCTTATAGAGAGAGGGGAAATTAAAATCTTATATTTAACTATAGCGATCGAAGGGGAGGGATCTTTATGTTTTTTTTTAAAATAATAACGGCTGTATTAAAACCACATTATATTATGACACTTACGACTTGGCGATATAATACATATAGACAACCTTACACACACGCATATATATATATATATACATCCTACGAGCATGCACACACGCAACATCACCCACACAATAAAATAACCATGCATATTCATATTCATATACATTTTTAGCGTAGATAATTTCGGTCAGGGTAGACTCTTGTTCTCTATAGTAAAAAGAAAGAGAAAAAAGAAAGAAAAGAAAGGAACAAGCAGGCGTACATAGAGAAGAAAGAGACAACTAACGAAAAACCGATCGAGTGTCGCAGATTTATCGTTCTGTCTGGATACCGAGAGAGAGAATCTATTTGAAAATAAATATTATCTAAGATTATACACATATTTGAATCTATTTGAAATAAATATTACTTAAATTTATACGCATGTAGTTACACATACGCACATAGATGTAAATATACATCTATATACATATATATATACACACACACCTACACATAATATTTACATAAACATTCTATATTCTTATTGTAATACATTAATACAATATGAGTTCTAAAAATTCGTCTTATATTCTTTATATTCTAGGTAAATTTTTTAATCTATGGAAATCTATAATTATAACCTAATTCCAATCTAATAATGTTTATTGGTAAAATTTGACATTTTTACTTATATTAATTCAATAATTAGTGTATTATCAGCAGAAAAATTTCTTATTTTAGGTAAATAATCTGAATAAACAAATATCTCAAAATACAATTATATACGCATACACCCTAATACACCAATCATGAATATCACCAAGTCAGTAATTTCGTTTCCATAACAGATATTATTATAAATACTTATGGGGGGAGGGTTACCGTAAATGATCTAGTAGTATTCAATTTGGTATCTTTACCGTTACAAATCTAGAGGTCCATCGGATTTCAAGTTATTGGTTATTTTAAATTTACATTTATGTCTGCATTTGGCCATAAGTTCATCACGTTTGTTTACAAGATTATTGTGCTCGTATTTTAGGATTCTTATTTTTTCCTCTAAACATAAATTGCATCTTAGCCTAAATCCATTTGGAACATCCGAATAACATAGGATTGACCACGAAATCACCGGGGATCGGTTCTCATTTTTTCAGTAGCCACCATTGTTTAGCTAACTCCATTTTGTTCTTGAGTTCTGGGTTATTGAAAGAGTGTTTGTGGTCATAAAAACGTTCTTTCCAGTTTCCCGCGGCGATGCCGATGTAAACTTTCTTATCCCTGTTGTTATCTTCCGGATGAATAGTGGCCTTATAAACCACGCACTCAACTTTACAGTTACCGTCCAGTGGGCAGTTATCTTTCACTTGACAATTACATTTATCTACTGTAATCTTATTTTTACTAGAATTGTTTAGTAAGGTGCGATTATGGGTGCTGATTATTCTATCCATGTTCTTGGCACAAGAGTAACTGATTTTAATGCTTTTTCTATTAAACATCTTCCTAAGTGGATTATTCATGCTAAAATGCTTATCTACCAGGTTCAAGAATACTTTCCTGATGTTGATGTTAGATAGTTGGCAGTACGCAGGATGAACCATATTATTTTCCGGCCTCTATTCCTGGATTTATTTTTATTTTCTTTCTTACTATATTTGAGTTTTTCACTATATCCGATTTTTTCTAGATCTCTATTGTATAAATGTTAGTTTGTTTCAAAAATTTTCCTGTTATCCAAAAGTTTATTAATTCTAGTATTAATCGTTTTAGGTACTTGTTTAATTATACAGTTCGGGTAGTTAGATCTAGTATTGATATAAGATCGTGTGTGATTATCTTTATTGAAGGGTTTATATATCCCCTTTGTAAGTCTAGTGTGATATCTAGATAATTTACTTCTTTACAATTTGGGATTATATCTATTTTAAATCCAAGGTATTTGAAGGCTCTTATTAATTTTTTTATGTATTTTAGATACCAAAGGGGCCGTCACTATTAGGGTTGCCAATTAGTCCATCATCCCTGTATAAACCCACTAAATTAGGCTCAACAATTCTGCTAATTGTGTACATTAAAAATATGCCCACCAGATCGGCAATCTGGGCTGAGTCAAAAGCACCCATCGGAACATCAACTCTGTTGTTGTTCAATTTAATCCATGTTTCCCGATTGTTTGTAAGGATGGATCTGCGACAAGCCATAATTACTCTTACCTGTTCATCGGATATATCCACGAAGTTCCTAGCATAGTTGATGCTGTTCGTAAGTAATTCCTTGGAAATCGATGGGTAAAATTCCATAATATCGAATTGTATAAAAGATGCATTCCTCTTATTTTCAATTGATTTGAACCATTTGATAGTATCCGAAGAATCTTTACAAAGATTAAATTTAGTAGCCTTCATATATATATATATATATATATATATATATATATATATATATATATATATATATATATATATATACATATATATAAGTTCTGAAGATATATTTATGGCAATTAAGCTACACAGAGGCTTCTGCGTTTTATCCCCGTGGGGAATAATCAGGCTAAATACATATAGCCTGACGATTCCATACGGGGATTAAACGCTGAAGCCTCCGCGTAGCTTAATTGCCATAAATATATTTTTAGAACTTACTACCAAGCTCTACTCACGTATTGAGCACTGTTGTAGTAAATACTGAAAATTGATACATAAAAGATTATATCCCCTTATAACATTTTATGTAGATACAAGAAATAATAATTATATATATATATATATATGTATGTATGTATGTATGTATGTATGTATGCATGTGCGTGTTTTTTTTAAATATAGTCTTCATAATATCTGAAATGTTTCCAACTATAAGCTCAATGAAGCTGTATTAAATGATCCAGAGCATATATCCCTCTATCTTATTTGTATTGGTTTTAAAAACTTCTTTATTTCTTTACTCCGTTGAGTTTTGTTTTGCATCTTTCATTCTACACACAGTAGTTATTTATTCAAATATAATATTCATTCCTATCATATATATATATATATATATATATATATATATATATACCTACTAGCGACCATGAGCGATTTACGTTCAAATTTAAAAAAAAAATTTGCTCCGTTAAGTCCACACAATATCGGACGTCACTTCTACAAGACCAGGATTCTTACGAAAGAAAAAGGTTAATACCTGATTAATATCTGCTGAAGCTTGTGATACCGAGCGAAATTATTAGAAAAATGTCAAGATGAAAAAAAAATAGTATTTTAATTTTAATGAAAATATCTGCATGTAACATATGTTTTTTTGAAAGGCATTTTGCCCTATTAAAGAAAGAGGCAAGTTTTAAATTTTAAAGATGCTTAAAAAAGGGAACTTTCCCAAATTTATACACACACACACATATATATATATATATATATATATATATATATATATATATATATATATATATATATATATATATATATATATTT
>OY744550.1:47391236-47413736 GCA_963556195.1 Sepiola atlantica
AACATAATATATAACCGTGTGAGGCGACCCCTGGTTTCCGGTTTGTGAAATATTAATACTATTGCCGGGTTCACAAACTCTGTTCACACATCATAGAAGGTTGGAAGAATAAATGGTTACCGAAAATTTCCATACAGAATATACCCCAAAACAAAAACTGAAATTGGGATTTACTTAACCTTGTTTCTAAAATCGTCTAATAAATTTGGCACGTCTATTTATTTTTTTTCATACTCAGTTTTTTATTCACTATTATCATACTTCTCCAACTTGTGTGCTTGTGATCTTCCGCTGACTGTTTATACTTACACACACACATACACACACATACATACACAAACATATATATATATACATATATATATATATATATATATATATATATATATATATATATATATATATATATAGATAGATAGATAGATAGATAGATATAGATATATATAATTTATTACAGTTTTATATATACAGCTATACTATAAGATAATACAGCTGTATATATAACACAGTAATAAATATTATATATTACTGTTGTAGACCCGTGCTAGGGGTCACAAAGATAACAACCACAAATTGTGACAGGTTAAAATATACAATGTATTTATTCATAGCAATACAGTACGCCACTAAATGTGGTAGGATATGACCGGATTCCTACCATGCGGTAAAACATGAGTAGGAATGTCCTCTATATTTAACACCTACCCACTATAGGAGTATGTGACACAAGGTCGGAAAGTGGGATTTGAAAAGCCAGCGCCCGAGAACGTGAGCGCTTTAGCCATTAAAAATTGCCTGGGCAGCCCCGTCGGCATTCCCCGGTAGGGGCGCCTCAGGCAGTAAGCTAGAAACTTACTCCTCCCCAAAGAGGAGAGGCAAAGCCTGGGAGGGTGGACCTCCTAGAACTGCACAGGACAGACCCATAGACCGGCGGAATCATGCCCCGAAGGCCAAGACAACACGGGTCTATAGGGTGTAGTATCCATCGGAACAGATACTACACGTGGTACGAGGACTCTCACATAATAGGAATGTCCTCTGTTTGAGTCTTTGCAACCATGGTATTTATTATAGATGGTTGCTTCCATTAGTTCTTCAATAGGGGTGATTTGTACCCCACAACAATTACGTATATATATTTTAATATAGGTCACTATCCGTAGTAGTATACTACTATTATACTAGTATATACATGGACGGCGGCACCGGGGAGGGGGCAGGGGGGATCACTCACTTTTTGACTTAAGTTTATATGCATGTGTTCTCATCGACGAAGGCAATTCTGAGATGAAGCATTATCTCGATGCCCAAGCTTTTCAATGCTTCCACATGCACACATTTGTTTGTGACAGACTGGGTGATAGCCAGGATGATGTTGGTGTTACTCATGAACGTTTCAAAATGTTCACGATCGACGCAGTTACGGATGAGAGAACATCCGTAAAAGCGATTTTGAGGGCTGAAAAATCTGTTGCAAAGCGGACCATTATTTGTATTTCCTCCACTCGCACATGGTGCATCCATTAACATACCGGTGATTTTTCGGATTGCATCGATACATTCTTTTTTCGCATTGTTGAGGATCCGCATAATATCCAAAGTTATTCATTCAATCCTCCCTCCAGTCCTTCTGTCACCAGAACAACCGATACAGTATCTTTTGAGCAAAGTCCAATGAACACAATTTGAAGTGAAGAACAGAGAAACAAAGCAAATCTGCCTTGTTAATACGCTTCCAACGAGCTATTCCAATTCCAATACATACATTTATACTTTTATACTTAATACATTTAAACTTTTATACTTTTTACTTTTGTACTTTTATATACACCTTGTCAGTTAATACTTTTAACTTTATGTATTCTCTATATTTGATAAACCAATTGATTCTTGAATGTTGTCATTTTTACTAGAAGCGACTTGCTGATATGTTTCAAATGAGCCATCAAGCAGTGTCAGAAAATCATTTTATGTCTAGATTAAGTCCAAAAAAGTGTATTTGGCCCAAAATGACCAAATATGGTCATTTGGGCCCAGGCCCCCGCCAAAATAGAAATTTCTGTTTGTTCTTTTTTCACCAGAAGCGACTTGCTAATATGCTTCTAACAAGACCTCAACCACTATCAGAAGATCATTGCATGTCTAAATTATGTCAAAAAAGTTATTTTTGGTCCAAAATGCTCTAATATGGTAGTTTGGGCCCAGATGCCAAAAAATTGAATTTTAAAAAATGTTTCTTTATCTATCACCAAGAGTATTCCATTTCGCTTCTAACGAGCTCTCAGCCACTATCGGACGATCATTTTTAGTCAAGATATTGAATTTATTCCCATTCTAGGCGCAATGTAGCCACCCCCCACACTTTTATAACTGTCCCGCCGGCCCTGATATACACGTGATTATTTAATGTATATACACATATAATATTAGAAAGTGATATAATATATGATGTATTGATTTTTAGCATTTACTTCAACAGTGCTCAAGACCCGAGTAGAACTTTTCTAGTCGTAGTAGTAATACAAAAATATATCGATGGCAATATTAATTTACAGACAGGTGTCCATGTTTCATCCCCATAGGGAATCATGAGACTAATAATTCCATGCGGGATTTAACATGGACGCTTCTGTGTAGCTTGCCATATACATTTATTCATACTATATATATATATATATATATATATATATATATATATATATATATATATATAGTTTTAATTCGTTTGTTTATACAAACATTATTTGCTACATATGTGTATACATGTTTCAGCTGCGATTTCCTGACAGCGTGATGATTCTGGATTTTTAACAAAATCGTAGCTGAGACGTGTATGCACATATGTAGCCAATAGTGTTCGTGTAAATAAAGGAATTTATATGATAATACAGCTCTACCTGTTATTGAGCACTATTTTATAAACACTGGAGTGTAATTGGATAAACATCTAGGAAACAACAACAATACAATCACTATATATTGTTTTCTATATTCTCGTTTTTTTTATTCACTACCATTATTATATATCTTTTCCAACTTGTACGCTTATGATTTTCTGTTGACTGATTACACCTATATATATATATATATATATATATATATATATATATATATATATATATATATATATATATATATATATATATATATAAAGGAAACTGTTTAGACTAATTTAGATCTCTTCCTACTACGGTAAAACATATTTTTTGTCCGCTATGAATAATAACACTGGACAACATGTTTGCACTGGAGATGTGTAAATTGATTTAGACTAATTTGGGTACGCTGATTTAAAAAAATCATAACCGTTTTGCTGTATCACGTCAGGATTTTGAGTTTCAGAAATACTCCCATTGCCTAGAAGTAGCCTACCACCTCTTACGTAACTACGATATAACGTACTTATATAACTACTAATTTTTCTTTCTTTCTTTCTTTCTTTCAGTTAAACATGAGTAGACGTTTCTGTACCAATTATCCAGACAACTTCTGTTATGTCTGTGGTCGGTTTACCCAAAAAGATCAACAGCGAAGTGTATCTAGAGCAGAGAAAATGAAGGCCGCCTACTTTCACTACTTCGGGTGTAAGGTCGGGGACCAAAAAAAGAGCTGGGCACCACACATCTGCTGCACAAGCTGCCACTCAGCATTGACTCAGTGGTTGGTGGGCAAGCGCGCGAGCATTCCATTTGCGGTACCCATGATATGGCGTGAGCCGCAGAATGATGATGATGATTGTTATTTCTGCTGCACAAGCATCGCCGGCTTCAACAGGATGAATAAAGGCCACATCAAGTACGCTGACTGCGTCTCTGCTCGTAAACCTGTGCCTCATGATGACGAGAACCCCGTTCCAACATGTCCATCTGATCCGAACATAACTGTAAGAAGTGGCGAAGAAGATGGTGATGAACCTTTTGAACCCGACACTCAAGAACAAGAACCACACCTTCTGAACCAGGGAGAGTTAAATGATCTTGTAAGCGATCTCTCGCTGTCAAAGGCGAAGGCAGAGCTGCTTGGATCAAGGCTGCAGCAGTGGAATCTACTTGAACCTAACACCAAGATATCCTTGTTCAGAGCACGTCACAGCGACATGGTTCAGTTCTTTGAGATGGAAGATACGATGACATTCTGCAGTGACATCAACAGTCTGTTGAAAGAACTTGCGTGTGATCACGATCCTGCAGACTGGCGCCTCTTCATCGACTCGGTGAAGAACAGCTTGAAGGCTGCTGTGCTCCACAATGGCAACAAGAAACCATCAGCCCCACTGGCTCACGCGTTCGGCATGAAAGAGACCTATGAGACTATGCGACAGCTGCTTGATTCCATCAAGTACAATGACTTCAACTGGCACATCTGCAGATACTTGAATGTGGTGGCGCTGTTGTTAGGGCTGCAGTCAGGCTACACGAAACACATGTGCTTCCTTTGTCTCTGGGATAGCAGAGACGACAAGAATCACTGGACGAAGATTGATTGGAAAGAGCGGACGGAGCACGTACCTGGTCGATACAACGTGAAGCATGTCGCCCTTGTTGACCCAGCCAAGATTATCCTTCCACCACTCCACATAAAGCTCGGCTTGATGAAGAATTTTGTACGGGCAATGGATCTGAATGGACGTGTGTTTTTATACCTGAAGGAGAAGTTTGGCAACACCTTGTCGGAGGCTAAGATCAAGGCTGGTGTCTTTGTTGGACCGCAAATCCGAGAGGTAATGAAGGACGAAATTTTTCCGACAACTCTCAACCCCAAAGAGCTGGCAGCGTGGAGGAGCTTCAAAGCTGTGACGGACAACTTCTTGGGGAACGAGCGCGCGGACAACTATGAAGAAATAGTGCAGCAGCTGCTGGAGTCCTTCAGGAAACTTGGCTGCAGGATGTCCCTGAAGATTCATTTCCTACACCAGCACCTGAACTTCTTCCCTGACAACTTGGGAGCTGTCTCGGACGAGCACGGCGAGCGATTCCACCAAGAGATTTCACTCATGGAGACGCGTTACCAAGGGCAGCACAACCCGAGCATGATGGGCGACTTCTGCTGGTTCCTGCATCATGAAACTGACACAGAGCAGCACAAACGCAAAGCCAAATGTTTAAAGCATTTTTAATTACATTCTAGTAGAGTTTTTTCTGTAATTTCTATAATTTTGAAGCATTTATGATGAAATAAATGAATAAATGAATTTTTGTAAATTTCATTGAAACCCTGACTTCTAGACAATGGGAGTATTTCTGAAACTCTAAATCCTGACGTGATACAGCAAAACGGTTATGACTTTTGAAATCAGCGTACCCAAATTAGTCTAAATCACTCTACACATCTCCAGTAATAATTTTTTTCTGAAATTTGTTGTCCAGTGTAATCTATGTTACATCGATATATTTCTGTTTAATAGTAGAAAGAGATCTACGAAGACCAGACATATTTTAAAGTTTTATATATTAGTAGGATCCGCAGCTAGTAGCTCCATATTAATATTTTAATTGATTAAAAAAAACTATCCATCAGTAATATTTATAATAAGTTATAATTATAATAAGTAATAATTCTATAATTATTAAATTGATAAATAATAATATGTAGAATTTGGTATATCCGGACTACTGTTCTCATCTTGGGTTTTTTTTATCACAACGTTTCGGCCGATGTAACCTCCGACCTTCTTCAGGTGAACCTTGTCGAACTCGGGAATCTTTCTGTTGAACTCGGGAATCTGGACGGAATTTCAGCAAACATTTTAAGATGATAAAAACCTTTTTGGAAAACTTAATTCTCTCTCAAGTACTTAGGAGAGTGTAATTACCATTATGTTTAACACAGCAAATATCGCTAAATATGACTACTAATTGAAAACATTTATAAGCGATAAAAACATCACATATTTCAGTTAGGCCCTTAGCTAAATGGTAAAGCATGCCCTGTTTTCGAGGTTTCGAATACAGCCATAGTAAACCCCACCGATGTGCTGCAGTAACGGCGAAACATGTGTCCGTCAATATCTATCTATCTATCTATCTATCTATCTATCTATCTATCTATCTATCTATCTATCTATCTATCTATCTATATATCTATCTATCTATCTATCTATCTATCTATCTATAATATATATCTTACGTAAACTTAATTACGACATGATCTTTTATATACGCTCCAAGAATCTAACATAAACAAAAGTTTGTGTACGCTCGTTTCTGAGACGATATTTTTTTATTAACATCTAGTTACCTCATCAGCACAGGCAATAAACACCAACTTAAAAGCCAACATCCAGCATCAAGACCATAGATTTTACACTCCCAGTTATACTTTTATTTCAGTGTGTTTTATCTTCATATTTTTATTTTTTTATCTTTCCTTCGTATTTTAAGAATTTTAATATAAAGTAATGTAATTAATCTCTCATTTTAAATATTCTGGATCTATCTAAAAAAACAAAAAAAACTTGACCTACCATCAACTGGTAATTTTGTCATCACAACTATCATCTTATACCTTTTTTCTTCTTCTTCTTCTTCTTCTTCTTCTTCTTCTTCTTCTTCTTCTTCTTATTATTATTATTATTATTATTATTATTATTATTATTATTATTATTATTATTATTATTATTATTATTATTATTATTATTATTATTATTATTATTATTATTATTATTATTATCAAACTATTTTTATTATCATACTCACAACGATTAATACTAATTGGCATCTTCTGTATTTTTCTTTACCCTTAAATATTCCCTTATATATTTTTATCCATTTATTGATTAATATTTTTATATTTTTTAGATTATTTTTATATTATAATTATCAATTATTATTACCATTATAAATAGTTTAAACTTAATTATTAGACATTGAATTACTTTTCATTTATGTACTTTTATCAAGATTATTATTGTTGTTAGTGGTGGTATCATGTCTGCTGTTACTATCATACTTATTATTTGCGACAGTGAAATTAACAGTATTACTATAATTAATAATATTAATATTACCATGTTTTACCGTTACCTGACTTTTGCTTTCACTGTCATTAATTATAATGTCATTATCTATAACTTTATTATTTTATTTCAATTATTATTATTACCATTATTATTATTATAATTATTATTATTACCATTATTATCATTATAATTATAATTATTGTTATTATTATTATTATTATTATTATTATTATTACTGTTTTCATTTTTATTGCTATTATTATCATCATTATAACTACTACTACTATTTGTACTGTTCTATTATTATTTATTAATTTTTCACTATCATTATGACTATTGTTAAAATTACTGGGATTACCACTCTGATTACTTCTGTCGGTAAAACCACTATTATTACTATTTTTATATGATCAGCATTATTGCAACCATTAACCCATATCACAATATCGGCAAACATTATCTTATTATTTACTATTATTATGATTATCACTACCTCCTAGTATTTCTAATATTTCTTAATTATTCTATTTCTTTCCTAAACCATGATTTTTTATAAATTCTTAAATATTATTGACCACCATTATCGTTGTTGTCGTCGCTGTTATTATTATAACTATTTTTTTTATTATTATTATTATTATTATTATTATTATTATTATTATTATTATTATTATTATTATTATTATTATTATTATTATTATTATTATTATTATTATTATTATTATTATTATTATTATTATTATTATTATTAATAACGCCGGCATTTTCTAGTTATTCTTTAGTTATATTTTTTTAGTACTTTTAAATTAAATTAAACTATTATTATTATTTTTATCATCATTCATTATTATTTTCATTATTTCATCTCAATTATTATGGGTGTTTATTATTATTACTATTATTATTACTACTACTAATCCTGTTATACTTAACGAATATACTTATTCGATTTATTAATGGTAAGCTAATAAACTCTAGACAAAATATAAAGATAATATAAATTCAGAATTAGCGATACATTTGATCACCACCCCACAACCACACCAATTACACGCGTCTGATCGGTTTGTCCGCACGCACGCATACACACATATACACAATATTATAGTTCACTTGAAAAATACATTTATCCGCTCGGCTTGAAAATAACTGTCGTTTTTTTTTACACTTGAATCGTGCATGTCCACCTCCCCCCTCCTATTTTCTATTACCTATCTCTTCTCTCTCGGTCTGAATCAACAGACGTTTTCTTTTTCTTTTTCTTCTCCTTCTTTTCCTTTATGTGTCTACCTTCCTATCACTTTTCCCTTCATTATATGCCTCTCTTTCCACCTTATTTTTTATTTATTTATTTATTTATTTATTTGTTCTGTTTGTTTCAGATTTTAGATTTTAGATTTTTTAGATGTTTGTGTTTTGTTTTTAGATTTTTTAGATTTTTAATTTTTAACGGCCCCAATTTTTGAAATGTTAAATTTCTTTTCTTCTTCTTCTCTTTCTTTATCTCTCCATTTCATTCTCTCCAAATATGATCTGAGGTTAATATCGGATTCTAACTCTGCCTGATGAGATCTCAGTTTACAGTAACTGTTGATCGATAACATCGACATGCCAGTGTCGCAGATTTTGTACATGTCTGTGTAAATAAAATTATCATATATATGTATATATATACGCATTAATACATGTCGGTAATTCACTTTGAACTGGTCATACGTCGCTGATCATTGTGTTAGTGCTGAATATAAATCATAGCAATCGAACTGATAAATGAATGTTAACCCGCAGATCAACAAATAAAATCGTTATATCCGATTGTTCAATTAATGAGAATTTTCGCAGTTTATTTTTGTTTCAGGCGAATGTATAAAAAAGATGGAAAAATATTAAAATAATTATTTTTGTAACGTGCGTTTGCACATTTTTCAAGTTTTCACGTTCCTAGATTTAAGGTGTAATTATCATAAGTATTTGTATGTCTACAATCCTTTGAAAAGCAAACTCATTTTTAAGTGAAGTGTTGTAATTTTGTAGAATTAATGTTATTTTGTAATATTTTTGATCTAACAAAGGAAATAACCCAGTCGTTGTTTGATAGTGTGATAATTGGGAAATTAGGCTAGATTTTCTGTTTTTATGATTTTAATTAATTTTTTTTTTTAATTAATAATTTTATTCACAGCAATTTAATTCTGATACCAATCAGTTCGACGGTGGCTTTGTTTGGGCTGAGATATGGATTTGTTCAGTACTGGGTCTACCCTCCCAGGCTTTACCTTATTAGGGAGTTAGTTTATTTTTAATAGCCTGAGGCGTCCCTACTACAGAATGCTGACTGATCTGCTCAAGCATTGTTTGAAGGTCATAGTGAATTTATCGTAGGGCGCTGACTTCTAAAAACCACAACTGACCTTGTGGCTAGCCTACCCTGGAGAGGAGGTAAATAAACAACATATTTAACACTATTATACCCAGAGGATGATCCAATTCGCCGAGACACCGCCTATATCATTAATATTTTTAGTAAAAGTGGACGATTTTTTTATCCCTTTAAAATAATAATAATAGTAATAGTAGTAGTAGTAGTAGTAGTAGTAATAGTAATAGTAATAATAATAATAGTAATAGTAATAATAATAATGATGATAAAAATAATGATGATGGTGATGATGATGATGATGATAATAGTAATAGTAATAGTAATAGTAGTAGTAGTAGTAGTAATTGTAATAATAATAATAATAATAATAATAATAATAATAATAATAATAATAATAATAATGATAATAATAATAATGAATCCCCGATATGCCGATTGTGTACTGAAAGGGAAGAAACGTTAGCACATATTGTATCTGAAAGTCCAATGCTAGCACAACATAAATATAAAAAATGGAGACACGACGATGTCGCTCAGGTACTACGCTGGAGTATATGTAAACTTTATGAATTGGACCACAATGAGAAGTTGTATGAGCATAAGCCAGAACTGGTACAGGAGAACGACAATGTCAAACTTCTTTGGGACATGCGCATACAGACTGATAAGGTTCTTGAACATTCAAAACCCGACTTACTCTTTCTAAACAAAAACTAGAAAACATGCTTAATCATTGATATAGCGTGCCCAATCGATACCATGGAAATGTAAAGAAGTAACGGTGATTCCCGTTGTAATTGGAACGCTTGGTACCATAACGAAAAGCAACCATAAATGGCTTAAAGAGATTGATGAGACAATTTCTTTTCCAATTCTGCAAAAGGCTTGCCTGTTAGGAACAGCGAAAGTGTTAAGGTATAGCTTGAATGGCTAAAGTCAACGAAATGTTCGAAAAGAAAAATCCAGCTAAAACATCCAAAAGTTGAGACAACTATGAACACCCAATAATAATAATAATAATAATAATAATAATAATAATAATAATAATAATAATAATAATAATAATAATAATAATAATAGGGACCTTGGGGAGGCTTATTGCCACCCAAATCCCAGAGAAGACCAAGTGTCCTTACCAGCGAGAAATCAATGGTAAGAGGCTGTTGCGATACCGCATCGTTATTGAAAAGAGGTGAAGAATACTGGAAATCTGGGGAGACTTGTTGTCACTCAGATTCCAGGAAATAACACTGGTTGTTGTCGGTGAGCAATCACTGACGATGATATGTGTAAGAACTCCTAGTGAGTACAAATAATAATAATAATAATAATAATAATAATAATAATAATAATAATAATAATAATAATAATAATAACAAAACAATACTATTAATTTACATACATACATATACATTTTTTGTCCATTTTGCTTCAGTCGAAGTTCTCAGAAATCAAGGGGCCCCTTTTTGGGGTTAACACTTGATCTCTATATGAGATACATATATATTCGAGTATTCAATCAGGGTTCTCCTCTACTAGATTTGGAATAAAGTCACAGCAGATGCATGTATGCACTTATGTAGCCAATATTTTTTATATAAATAACAAAATAATACTATATTTGTCTATTTTCATTTTACTTCAGTGGGAGTTCTCAGAAACCAAGGGGCCTCTTCCTGTGGCTAACACTTGAGCTCTATATGAGATACATAGACACCAAAAGTGGCCGGTTTATAAATAATGCTGCCAACACATGGCCCAGAAAATTTGAATAGATTCACCAAAGTTCAGCTAAGTTTTATTTGCATCCTTTAAATATGACTAGTATTTTTTTTATTAATTTTAACTTGTTATCTTATTTAATTGTATTTATTTTCTATATTTTTTATTTTATTTTTGTTTTATTCCGTATGCCTTAGTTTCACCCTACTGGCCGGAGAGATGACTGTTTCGATTGTCTTTAAGGTTAAATAATAAAAAAAATTGAAAAGAATAGGTAGCTTAAAATACGAGGAAAAAATGATCTGACCACCCATAGAAGCAACCCCCTCCTTCCTTTTATTATTAGATAAATAATATCTTCGTTCTCACCAGGTCATTTGCAAAGTGGCCGGCCTACAAATAATTCTGCCAACACATGGCCCTGAAAATTAAATAGATTTGCCAAAGTTTAGCTAAGTTTTCTTTGAATGCTTTAAATATGACTGATATTTTTCATTAATTTCAACTTTTTATCTTATTTAAACTTATTTTAAATACCTGCGAGGGCTCTGAAATACCTGACTAGTACCCGGGCGCAGAAATACCACTCGCGGTGTGATGGACCCGTAGATCTTGTCAGGTCATCCATCTAGAAAGAGGAAAACTCTGATACAAAAACTATGCTACTGACTACTTACGTCTTGGCAGAAAATCGCTGGGGAGGGAGGCCTCCTTAGTCATGATCGACAACCTTCATAGAGCTGGAGTCTCAAACAAAATATCCGGTTTTCAAACCTAAAATTGCTTAAGAAATAGATGGGCTCTGCCTATCGCCCGGCCTTTGCACTCCTTCTTTGTTTATTAGACAGACGCAGAGGTACTAGCGCAAGGGCACCTCAAATACACCCAGTACTTGGCCTTGTTTCCTGACTAGGTCAATGAACGCCGCCCTTCTTTCTCTCTATTTGGGCAACTTACGGGAAAATGTTGTCACTAAGTCTCACACGACTAGTCTGGGCCGTCCTTGTCCCACAGGTTGAGTGTACAGGTTATACAGCTTGTTTGGCTGCTGCTTTCAGATTTGTAGTACAGGAGTCCTAACTCTTAGGTATCGCTAACAGCAACATCTCCATCAATAGTTGTATAATATCGTTGGTAACTGTACGTGCCATGTCGCGTATAGAAAGAGACCCTACAGTTATTCTCGGCGGGATTTCCCGAGGCCACAACCCCTATGGATCAAGTCTCGACTAATGGTCTGGTTGCGTGAGCTTATTGACACAAAACAAGCACCCATTTTGCCATCCCCACTCTATCTCAAATTAAAATGACAATACAAAGGAAAAGAAACACACCTAAACCAGACACCCACTAAAAACACGTTCGTCCTCGCTCTTGAGGCTAGCATTTAAAACCACCCGGGGGCTTAGAACCAACATCAATGACATAGAAACTTTTCTCCTAGTAAACTCCCTGTATATTCTAGAAGTAAGTGAAACAAATCTACAATCCTCAAAATCCTCACACCATTTTAACATGACTCAATACCTCCCACTCTACCGTAAAAACTCTGGCAAACATATGCACGGTCTTGGAGTAAATGTTCGGAATAGCCCCCCCCCCCCTTTGATTAGAGAACATAGGCTAGAATTAGATGATCAAGCGTGCATGTGCTTTAGATTAACTTTAAAGCACAACGTTAGTTACTTATATTTCTTATACCGGTCTACTTCGACCCAGGACTGTACCCTGCTTAACCTTGTCTTTTAAAGCATATATACAGCACTTTCACTTGAGTTGAGTGCCAAAATACATGTGTTTGGGGATTTTAATGCACATCACCGCGACTGGCGTGGATTCTCAGACTATACAGATGTAGTTGGTAACTCCACGTATAGTTTCTCCATAGCGCACTCCCTCTCACAGACTGTCACTTTCCCGATCCGCGTCCCCAATAGTGTGAACCAGTAAGCCTCACTTCTCGACCTGTTCTTGACCTCACTGCCGAGGCTTGTGCGACGAATGCCCATAGCCCGTTGATCACCTTGTGGTAATGATTGATATCACCCTAAAATCTCATCTCAAATTTGATGAGCTGTTGCTCAAAACGACGAGATACTACAAGCGGACTGATTGGAAATCCATCAGAGATCATATCATAGACGCCCCATGGAGTGACACTGTTTCTCTACCTGCTGATCAGTGCTCAAACGACGTAACCGAATGGGTCAGAGCAGGCATTGAAGCACATATCCCCAATGCGAAAATTCTTCAGCATGCCCCACTCTCCACAACAGTTCACCTCGAACTGTGCAGCTGCTATTGCACAGCGGCAGCAAATAATTCGACAATTCAACCGCCACAAGTCAACTACGAATAGACAGAAATTTATAGCGTCAACAAATCATTGTAAGTCTGTAATAGATGAAACAAAGAGAATGTATACAGAGATGACCAGAAAACGCATTCAATCACAGAAATTAGGTACTCGCGATTTCTGGAAAATCTTCAATAGTGTTGTAAATAATGGGTAATAAACAATGATGTTGTTTGCACGGCAACTGATAAGGCTGAACTACTTCCCCTTAGACTCCACTTTAGACTCCGTAAACACTCTCTCCTAAATCTCCCATTGCGGACTTGAGCCACACTTGATGACCACACCATCACTCCATCTCATGTCATGAACATCATAAAAAACCGTGATACATGTGTGTTTGATCTTATACCAGTAATTGTAATAAAGATTTGCACTGCTGAACTCGCCCCTGTCCTCTCAAAACTCTACAACAAATGCCTTGTAGAATCTTGCTTCTCTGATAGCTGGAAAATCGACACAATGGTACCAGTCTTCAAGAATTCTGGAGATAGAACTGACCCTCAGAACTATCGGACCATCAGTCTACTCCCGCTCTTCGCTAAAATCTTTGAACCCTTAATCACTCTAGCGATAGTATGTCACCTCATTGATGCTAAACTTCTTTCTGACCATCAGTATGGATTTAGGCAAGCACGGTCTACTCCGGATATACTAACGGTTATCTCTGAACGCATATACCATACACCGGACAAGGCAGGTGAAAATACGACGGTACTGCTTGATATATTCAAACGCCTTTGACAAAGTCTGGCATAACAGTCTTCTAAAAATCAATTCGTATGGTATTACTAGACAAACATTTAATATAATTAGATCATTCCTATCCAAAAGATCAAGGTTGTGTTCGATAGTCATTCATCCAAACAACATGACATACATTCAGGTGTACCCCAGGGATCGATCCTTGGACCTTTATTGTTTCTGATTTTCATAAACGACCTACCTGATGATATTGTGTCTGAGATGGGTATAGTTGCTGACGACACCACTGGCTGAATCCTTAGAAAGTTACCTCCAGTCTGTGGTGGGATGGAGTCATAAATGGATGGTAACATTTCATGTTGCTAAGACAAAGCTCTTTTCCTTCAACAACTACAAAACACATCTTCAACCACTGATTGCCATGGATAATAACACCCTACCTGAGAGTCCAACGTTCAAACTCCTAGGCCTAGCATTCACAGGTAACCTAAATTGGAACAGAATAGAATACATTATCAAGACTGCTGAAAAAATAGTGGGATCCCTTTACCATGCTAGAAAACTTCTCACACCTGACACTATCTTATATCTCTACAAAGTCATCATCCGCCCATGCATGGAGTATTGTTGTCATATATGGGCTAGTGCACCATCCACCAGTCTCTCCATCTTAGACAAGGTCCAAAAATAGTATTTAATCTAATATGCCCCTCACTATCCACCAAGCTACAGCCCCTGCCCCATCACCGCAATGTTGCACCCTTGTACTTGTTTTATCACAAGTACTTTAATGGAATGTGCTTCGATGCACTTGCTGCTCTGGTTCCCCCCCCCTGGCGTAAATACACTAGACCACTCCGACAATCAGCTAAATCCCATCCATTAACTGCGGAGGTCCCCAGAAGCTCCCAATAGCTTCTTTCATCAAGCTGCCGGCCTTTAAAACTCCCTCTATGCTCCCTGTTTCCTCGACTGTACCGACATGCAAAAATTCAAAACTTATGTGAACAACCATCTCGCTTCACAGCTCATTTAGGATGAGCCCCTAAACTTTTACCCTAATTCTCAGTAGCCTGTTACGTCTACAGTGGCCACTTGCTTTGTTTTCCTGACAAACCCTGTACAGAATCGAGGTAAGTAGGCATTCAAATTGTCTCCTGTCTAGTAGGCATCCAGGTTATATGTTTGTGTGTATGTATAAAGAAAATAATAGATCTTATGTCTATCGGACACATGAAGACATTACGATATAAGTGCATAGTAACACGTCGATGTAAAATATAATATACAGCTTTTTAATCATTAATATTATGTTAAAATTACTATGCATAGATTAAGAATTAACTGCTAACAGAATGGTTAACTTAACCTGACCCATTTGACAATTTTTTCTAAACTAATTATTTTATAATTTATTTTTAGTTACAAGCCATGTAGATTTCTGATACCAGTATACTGATAACTAATTATGGGGAGCTTGAGTTAACATTAATGCAGTTTCATAGTAGACCCGATCGTCAGAAGTGTATGAATATCCTTATGAAGTTGAATGCGAATTCTAACTAAGATGGCAAACACATTCAAACGGTATTTTGCAAATGTAGTTGGCATGACGTCACCAGATTAAATTTCCGTTTTGTTAATACAGCGTGAAAATATTCATGAACATGTAAGTTTTTTTTATATATCTGGGCCATTAATAAAATTAAGAAGAACGTTATATCCTCAGTGGGTTTTGTTTAAATTACAGATAACAAAAGTTATTATATGCGTTTAAATTTATATGAAAAATTATTTTGATTTCTTTCTTTCTTTGTTTTGTCTTATTATTTTATTAATTAATTTGCTTTAATCAGGATTTAAATACACATAGCAAATATTAAATTAATTAATTCATTTATTTATTTGCTTACAAACATTTAACTAATGTAATTCGTTTTTTAAGTTTGCAATTTGATAGTTCCTCTTTAAATATACATTACAGCTTTTATTTTTCATATTACAAGATTGTGGTGATTTAAAGATATTTGAACTTTTGCTTTATTTTTCTTCCCATATATCTCTATATATATTTACTATATATACTTTTTTTTATTCTTGTATATCATAATATGATAACTATATCTAACCTTACATGTATAACTGTAGCTCCTATATACACATATTTATTATTACTATTGTTATTGAAGGTGCCTTAGTTATTACATTCAATCTTACACATTTATTCATCAATAGAAATTGTTTTTAGTCTACAGTTTCATTAATAAAATTGTTATTATTATCACTATTAATACCATATAAAATTAAATTATAGGTATAACATTTTATGGGGAAGACAATAAAAGTAGCCCCGAATCTCGAAGCGTCCTCCTAACCTAAGGGAGCTATGTACATCCTGTTTTTATGACATTTATATCATATGTATAAAATCATCCGGGTAAGACAATGAAAGTGTTCACGAATCTCTACGTTAATATCTATGTGCCGAATATCTACGTGCCGAATATCTATGTGCCGAATATCTACGTGCTTTTCACGTTTTATGGAGAAGAAATAAACTTCCTTAAAACTTCAATTATTTATATCCGATTTGAATGAAATTGAAAGAATAGGAATAAGACACTAATTCAGAGTTTCTCAACTCTTCAGCTTCTTCGTACGGGATTAAAAGTTTAAACAAGGTAAATAATATGGTGTTATTAGCAGAGTCAAACAGTTCATAGTAGTGATCCTCAGTCAATCCAGATGAACGTCGGATCTTCCTGCTAATATCACTCTTTATCCCTCTCTAGGAAAGATTATGACGAAAAAAAGGTTAATACCTTTTATTTGTCTAAAGCTCTGTCGAGGCTTGTTATATCAAGCGAAATATTAGATAAAAAAAGTCAAGATGAAAAAGAGAAAGAAAAAAAAATGTTTTAATTTTTTATTTTGATTTTTATAAAAATATCTGCATCTAACACATGGTTCTTTGAAAGCATTTTGCCTCTTTCTTTATGTTTATATATATATACAATATATATATATATATATACAATATATATATATATATACACAATATATATATATATATATATATATATATATATATATATATATATATATATATATATATATATATAATTTATTTAGATACTGTATATTACATATTTCAGTGATGTACCGCGGTTTCACCCAAAAGAGCAGATTTAGACATCTTTAGTAAATCTCCGTACCCAGTGGAATCATCGGCAAGCTGAAATGATTGAAGTCACGCCCGATAGGGAATGGCGTTTTTGTGTCATTGTTGACGCCATTCCCTGTCGGGCGTGACTACAATCATTTCAGCTTGCCGATGATTCCACTGGGCACGGAGATTTACTAAAGATGTCTAAATCTGCCCTTTTGGATGAAACCGCGGTACATTGCTGAAATATGTAATATACAGTATCTAAATAAATTATATTAGCTCTCTTATATGATCGAGCACTTTATTTGATTTCTTTTCATATACAACCTGACACTTTCTCTCTCTCTCTCTCTCACTCTCTCTCTCTCTCTCTCTCTCTCTCTCTCTCTATATATATATATATATATATATATATATAATAAGCTTTTGGTCATTTATACATGGAGAAAAGAAAAAAATATATTTATTGATCATTAATAATATAATGCAAGCTCCCCCCCCCAAAAAAAAAAGAAGACATTTCATATTCAAGAAATGTCATCAATAGAAACAGCCCAACTGTTAAAGACAGGTAAAATAAAAAAACGCACACGTAAAATAAAAAAACGCACACGTAAAATAAAAAAAAACGTTATTTACGCGCACGTTTCTCCGTCGTCTTTTAGAAAATTCTCTTCGTTCTCCAGATTTTTTGTTAATTTTCTTTTGACACCTGAGGATGATTCGACGAAAAATCGAAAACGTTCGCGATACCTATGGAACATTTATTTATTTACTTTTTAAAAATTTTCATACAAAAAAAAGACCATTAGAAAAATTGAAAAAAAAAACCGCATAATTAAACAGACGAATTCTGTTATTTTTAACAATGTTTGCATATATATATATATATATATATATATATATATATATATATATATATGAACGAGAGAGGGAGAGAGAGAGAGAGAGAGTTAAAAACGTAGGTTTCGGTTATACATTTTCTATTTTCCTATGAAATTTAGCACACCCAACATGTCAAGGTTGACAATAGGCACATCAGCATTCTTACAGTTAACACTTCCATTTGAACCATAGTTAGGAAGTGTGACTCTCCCAATTACTTTGAAAGTCAACGATGATAAGATGTCAGTAACGAGATATCTTTGTTAAAATATCAGAGACTCAACTCGTGAATGGAACTACTTCTTCTCCGGTTACGTAGTGATAACAGAGTTTAACCGTTGCAGTCAATATACGCCATTAGCTTTGCGGAATAATCCATTTATATTAAGTGCGAATAATTAAAATAATCATTTTTCCAATTATTTTTTTTTCTTCTTTTAAACAGACGAAAATATTTTACATTAAAAAAACATACTCATTTTATTTTTATTTTTACGATAGTTGCATTTGCTCCTTTATATTTTAATCAGTAACATTTATAAGTACATATATATATATATATATATATATATATATATATATATATATATATATATATATATATATATATATATATATATATATATATATATATATATGGGAAGAGAAGGATGAAGGTAATCCGACGTGATGGTAAAATGAAAAAGGAAAACCAAAAACTGGATGTTTTTTATGTGTACATCAACGTTTCGTCTTTATTTATAAGACTTCATCAGGATGATGATATAGGGAAAAGATATCATGCAAGCACAGATACATGTAGGGTAGACATGTTGGGAAGAAAAATAAAATAAAATGAAAAATAATGGCAGCGTCTTGCTGGACGTATTCTCTAACAAGTACGGACGTCCAGCAAGACGCTGCCATTATTTTTCATTTTATTTTATTTTTCTTCCCAACATGTCTACCCTACATGTATCTGTGCTTGCATGATATCTTTTCCCTATATCATCATCCTGATGAAGTCTTATAAATAAAGACGAAACGTTGATGTACACATAAAAAACATCCAGTTTTTGGTTTTCCTTTTTCATTTTACCATATATATATATATAATTAACTTGTTACAAATATCCAGGGGGTATGAATCCGAAGGAAGTTGAAACCGGGTTTATGAGAGTGCTCAATGAAAATTCAGAGCAAAATATATATTTTTTAATTTTTGAAACAAAACTTGTTTTGTCGCAACTAATGGAATAAAATTAAAAATATATATATATATATATATATATATATATATATATATATATATATATATATATGCAAACATTGTTAAAAATAACATAATTTGTCTGTTTAATTATACCTTTTTTTATTTTTTAAATTTTTATGATGGTCTTTTTTGTAGTAGAAAAAAAATCTTCAATAGGTTTCACGAGTGAAAGGTTTTACGAGTGTTTTCGATTCTTCGTCGAATCATCCTCAGGTGTCAGAGCAAATGAACAGAAAAGCTGGAGAAAGAAGAGTATTTTAATTTTTTTTACAATGTTTGCATAAATGAGAAAATGCTGCCTAAATACACACATTATATATATATATATATATAATTATAAATATATATAATTATATACAGAGAGAGAGAGAGAGAGAGAGAGAGAGAGAGAGAGAGAGAGAGAGAGAGAGAGAGAGAGATTTTAACGGATTTCACATTTAATAACTGATAGATAAAAGGGGAGGGTGTGTAGTTAACTGTAATTATTTTGTTTTTGTTTTTAATACTTTTAATAATAATAATAACAATAATAATGATAATAATAATAATGATGATGATAATAATAATAATAATAATAATAATAATAATAATAATAATAATAATAATAATAATAATAATGATGATACTTACGACAGAATCCCTCAAGCATGGATAATTGAATGTTTGAAAATTTGCAAGATACCCGACAGGATTATTAATCTTATTAAGAAAGCAATGGAAACATGGAGACTAGAACTGACAGCCGGAGGACAACACCTAATTGAGATCAAAATACAGAGAGGCATTTTCCAAGGAGACTCACTATCACCACTACTGTTTGTTATAGCCATGATGCTGCTCAACTACATACTAAAAAAATGTGATGCTGGATACAAGTTTACAGTTACTGAACTACCTGATGTACATGGACGACCTGAAATATTTTGCAAAAAAGCCAAAAGGACCTGGAAAAGCTGATAAATACAAAATCTTCAGTCAATACATTCAAATGGAATTCGGAATGGAAAAGTGTGCACTACTATAAATGAAAAGAGGAAAACCGGAGACAACACAAGGCGTGGAGCTCCCCAACCAAGAGGAGATGAGGGTGCTAGGCGAGCAGGATAACTACAAATATTTGGGAATTCTAGAAGCAGACACCATCAAATTTACAGAAATGAAAGAGAAGATTGGAAAAGGATATTTACGAAGAACAAGAAAACTCCTAGAAACAAAATTATATAGCACGAATCTAGTAAAAGGTATAACCACCTGGGCAGTATACCTAATAAGATACTCTGGACCATTCATAGGCTGGACCAAATAAGAACTCAGGCACCTTGACCAGAAGACTAGAAAATTAATGACTATGCACAATGCTCTACACCCAAAAGACGATACGGACAGACTCTATATGAAAAGAAACGAAGGGAGAAGAGGACTGGTAAGTATAGAAGATTGTGTGGAAGACTCAAAATACGAGCTGGAGAAATACATAACTCAGAACACGGAAATCGTTATCACTGCAGCAGGAGACACCGTTCCAACAAGCAACTCGGGAGCAGCGAAACAAATCAACAAGAAAAGAAAAGTTGGAAGAAAAACAACTACATGGACACTTCATGAGTCTCACAAGAGAAGAAACCAACGAAAATAGCTGGGCATGGCTAAGAAAAGGACACTTGAACAAAGAAACGGAATCTTTACTGATGGCTGCACAGAACAATGCAATTAGGATAAACTACGTTAAAGCTAAAATAGATAACACCCAGGAAAACAGTAAATGCAGACTGTGTGGACAAAGAGACGAAACAGTAAATCATATAATAAGTGAATTTAGCAAACTAGCCTGAAAAGAATATAAGAACAGACATGACTGTGGGGAAAGCAGTACACTGGAAACTGTGTAAACAATTGAATTTCGAATACGCAGACAAATATTATAAACATAAACCAGAAACAGTACTGGAAAACGAAAAACACAAAATCATCTGGGATATGGATATATAAACAGACAAACTCATACAAGTAAGGAGACCGGATTTTATAATAATCAACAAGAAGGAAAAATCTTGCAAAATCTTAGACTTCGTCGTTCCAGCAGAATACAGAGTGAAGATCAAAGAAACGGAAAAACGAAGCAAATACACGGAACTAGCCAGAGAACTGAAAGGAATATGGAGCATGAAGAAAGTCAGTATAATACCAATAATCATAGGAGCACTAGGAACAATCCCCCAAAACCTGGAAAAAAGGCTGGGAGAAATTGGAATCAAAATGATCATTGAAACTATACAAATGACGGCAATGATCAAAACAGCTACAATCTTAAGAAAAATCATTGAATGCGGAAACCAACCCGCACAAGCTACGAAGGGTCACATGGAATCTACTACAGGAAGAAAACAAAACCACAGAAAGAAAACCACATCGCAAACAAAGAAAAAGAAAATGCAAGAAACATCACTTTATAAGCCCCCGACCAATAAATTACACTGGCTTCAACTGACACGACACAAAAATGAACCAATGAAGAGAAATAGCAAGAAACACCATAAGCTCCCCCGCTCCCCCAAAAAGTAATAATTTAAAAAAAATAATAAATAAATAAAAATTAATAAAATAAAATAAAATATTCAAATAAAAAATACATAATAAATAAATAAATAAATAATTTTAAAAATACAAATTAAAAAAAATTAATAAAAACAAAACATAATTAAAAAGTTGTACAAGCCTAGGCCGATACCACACAAAATATTTGCATAGGGTCAAGGAAGGTTGAGAAGACCGATGGGGGACAGCACGTACCAGAACTCAACTGAAAGTGCAGTAAGTCCTGAGACCTTGGCGAGGCTTATTGCGACCCAAATCCCAGAGAAGACCAATGGTCCTTACCAGTGATAAATCAATGGTAAACGGCTGTTGCGATACTGCAAGGTTATTTGCTGTGGCTATCGAAAAGAGGTGTAGAATACTGGAAACCGGGAGAGACTGGTTGTCACTCAGACTCTAGGGAACACCATCGGTTCTTATCAGTAAGCAATCACTGATAATGACCTGTGCGAGAACTCCTACATGATGATGATGATGA
>OY744550.1:47423736-47426236 GCA_963556195.1 Sepiola atlantica
ATCTCTGCCAAAAATTAGTTGAATCCATCAAATAGTTGATGAAATACAGGGTGGCACATATGTACGTATGTACGTACGTACACACAGATAACATGATTTCATGATTGAACTTTCTGGATCTCTGGGTTACCTTGACTAATGATTCTGAAATTCTACACACTTATAGAACCTATCAAATAAAAACTTTGTGCAAATTTTGGTTTATTGGTTTTTAGTTGTGATTGATCAAAGAAATAAGATTTCCAGCATAGGCCATTCGTGTAGTCTATTAAGGGATAGAGCGCTCCCACGCCTCCCTTGATTATAGTTGCATTCCAATGGTCATGAGAACAAACAATCCATAACCATAACTTCCATCTGTTCTTTCAATTTGTACTTTCTTTTTGTTTCACAAACAAAAATATTTTTAATATATTTATATTTTATGTAATTACTTATTTTTATGCATTTTGGCTTGCCGTTACGTTTGTCAATATTCTTTTAAAACTGTTTCTTGTTTTCTGTTCTCATGTCTTTGGAATGATCAGGTTTTCCTATTGCTAATTAATGAACAATTTCTCTGATGATCAACGACGTTAAGATAAAAACCATGTATTACGCTTGATTTTGCTGTGAAATGCGCGTAAGATGTAGACAAATTATTGACTTTGAAAAAATAAACATAAATACATCAAATAGGAATATATTAAAAATATTTTTGCATAAAAAGATTATGTTCTGGTTTTCAAATTTTAATATAAAATATTCAGACACATGGATGTTTCTTAAGATGGGGTCAATTTCTGTATTCAAAAGTATATATGTCCTCACATAATAATTGAACAGTAAATTATACACACACTATATATATATATACATATATATATATATATATATATATATATATATATATATATATATATATATATATATATATATATATATATATATATATAAGGTATGAAACCAAAAGTAGAATGTATACTTTCAGAAATTTTAACTAATAGTGAAATGATTAAAGCTCAATATACGGAATAGAGCAATAATATAGATAAATGAAAAAAGAGAAATAAAAAATGTAAGAATGACAAATTTATTTCATTTTCATTTGTTTAATGCAAGGTGTGTTCAATACAAGCATGTTTATTTTTCTTTTCTTAAGCCAGGCTTTTCAAAGATTGGAATCTTATCATCAGAGGAGTTACATAAATAGATAAGTTGGCATGAAAGTAGCCAAAATTACAAAATTTAAAAAGAATGAGAAGATAATAGAAAGTGGATGTAAGTGTGTGAAAAAATGCAGAATATGTCGAGATAGAAAAAAGTCCAGTGACAAAGTGTCCAGCGAGGAAAATGTAAAGAGTGGAAAGATAAGAAACACAAAATAATTCACCGTTTAAGTTCGTGAAAGCTGCGTCAAATGTGGTCAAAATGTTAAAAATATACACTTACATCAACTTTCTATTATCCTCTTTAAGTTTTAAAATTTTGTAATTTTTGGTTACTTCCATGCCGACTTATCTATCTATGTAACTCCTCTGATGATAATATTCCAATCTTTGAAAAGCCTAGCTTAAGAAATAAAATAAACATAATTTTATTGAACACACCTTGCATTGAACAACCGAAAGTAAAATAAATTTCTCATTTTTACATTTTTTATTTCTCTTTTTCCATTTATCTACACACACACACATGTATATATATATATATATATATATATATATATATATATATATATATATATATATATATATATATATATATATATATTAAAATAAACATAGTTTGAGTATCCGACAATTGTTTCAGAACCTCTTCGGCTCCTCCTCAGGGATATACTAAGGAGAGGATACTCAAACTATGTATATTTTAATATAAAAAACTCTTATATATATTGAGCACTTTTGAAAAGTATTGGTTTTGTTGATTTTGTTAATATTTGAACTTGATTAATTAATTATACATATATATATATATATATATATATATATATATATATGTATATATATATATATATGTATATATATATATATATATATATATATATATATATATATATATATATATATATATATATATACAGGGTGATTCATAAGTCAATAAGTCACTTAGCTATTTATCAATTGGTCTCCGCGAAGCTCGGATTTGACGCCGTTGGACTATTTTTTGTGGGGATATTTACGTGACCAAGTATTTGCCACGCCAATAACTAACATCGACGACCTCCAATCAAAAATCACTGCCGAGTTTGCTAACATTAAAATTGATCAATCAAATATGCTACAAAGAGCCGTAATTCATTGCAACAAAGAATGGAGCTATGGATGCAGAACGAAAGTGGGAATTTTGAAAATTTGCTGTAATTTTAAACTCCTATAAATGAATGTGTTTAATAAACTCTCTGTTTTGTATTACCGTATTTTTTAAAACTTTAGAATGTCAAAAATAAATAGCTAAGCGACTTATGAATCACCCTGTATATATGTTGAGATTAGTAGATCCACCCGTGACCCGTTGG
>OY744550.1:47428736-47431236 GCA_963556195.1 Sepiola atlantica
GCTTATAAATTTGTATGTACAGAGATCACTCCACAATTAATTAACAGATCAGTATGATTTGGGAACACAGCTGCTAGGTGTAAGGGTGGTTAGGGTTAGCTATATTTAGTTTAATTCAGTTTCATGCAAAGGGGTAAAAAGATGCTGGAAGTCGTTCGTGAAAATTCAGATAACCCTAACATTAACCCTAACTTCCGGTTTCTGTGAAATTTAAACAATACGTATTAGACATCAATTAATAAATGTTCCTCAAATTTTAGTTTCTTGGGACATTTTAAAGGGGTTTAGGAGGGGTATAATACACACTCCTATTTGAATATTCAAATATTTCAGATTGACATTAAATTAGATCCATAGTTATTAGACACCAATTAAGCAAGATTCCATGAATCTCCATTTCTTCTTAAGACCCTTTAAGCTTAAGCTTAAAATTTTAGACATTTTCTATAATCAAAACTATGTGATGGATTTTAGGAAAAATTAGAATCGTTATTCTAATTTTGGTGCTTTTTTACATTAGGACCCGCGTTAACTTTTCCCCCGTCGTTATCGTTAGGGATAGGGTCAGGGTTAAAATAGAGTCAGCTTTAGAATTAGGGTTAGGATTAGTGTTAGGGGTCATGGACAAAGTAAAAAGGAAGCCTAATTTTGATAAAAATCTATAAGGTTTAGTATAATCATATCTTGATTTTAATCTTCGTAAAGGGAAAAGAGCGTCATTCACGGACATTAGAAACGCGCGGTGTTGAAAGTAGAAAATGTGCAATTTGTTATATTGAAAAGTTTCATATTAAATAATATTTCATAAAAAAAAGAAAAGAAATGCAATTGACATCCATCACCTAATTACCTTTATTATCTTTATTTTTGTACTTGTTTGGATTAAATTTTTAGAGTGGAGCCCAAGGATGTACTTTGTATGGATTGTGTGGGACGGAATGTAAGTAAAGTGACATCTATGGAAATACATTTCGGTAAATATATAGTAATTAACCCCTGTAGGCATACACGGCAATTCCCGGTAATGATTGAGATCCACTGTTTACTTCTGCTTCAAACAGTCTGACCCGAGCTGAATGGGTGACCCAACCCTACTACTATTTATATTCTTACATTTTTTTAATTTCCATATAATTTTCAAGTCATAAATCAAATTAAACATCGTATTTCCTTTTTATTAATGCTTGGCGCGAACGCAGACCACACGATATTTTTGAAAAGATCCAACTGAATAAACGGTTACATTTTGTATCGTGAGTTTCCAGTGTGTCCGTGTAATCGAAAGTATCGATAATATATATATATATATATATATATATATATATATATATATATATATATATATATATATATATGTATATATATATATATATATATGAGAAGAATGTTGTAGTTAGTTTGAAGCATGATAATCATTACTGATAAAATAATGTAACAATATTGAACTACACCAGGCACCTAATCTAGTCAGGGAAGGGTAGGGTCCTTGTGTTACCCCTCCTCTAATTCTTTGGACTCTGCTATTGGCCAGCATTTGGTTGAAAACCCTAGCTGTGCCAGTGGCTATAAAATAGACCGTTTTGAGGTCTTGCATCGAGCAGATTCCAAGAACCATTTGAAAATATTGGAATCTGTCTCTATTGCTATGCGAAAACCTTCCTTGTGCCGGCAGAAGGAATTTGTAAGATCGCTGAATCTCTTTGGGGAACTTTGAACTCCTTCCCCAATTTTTTTTTTTTTTTTTTTTTTTTTGTTTCCCCTAACGTAGTGCCTTTTAATATATATATATATATATATATATATATATATATATATATATATATATATATATATGAGAAGAATGTTGTAGTTAGTTTGAAGCATAATAATCATTACTGATAAAATAATGTAACAATATTGAACTACACCAGGCACCTAACCTAGTCACACCTCAACGTTTATAAAAATTAAAAAAAAATACTTTTCTGCGAACCTGTCACAAAACAACCCGTTATTTCCGACCCCAGCTATTGGTAAAACAAATCCGACGAGTAGATGATGGCTTCCCTCGAAAATTTAAAAAAGAACACACACACCCTACCATCACGGTTCGAATATAACACATTGGTAAATAAAATTATTTGAAAATTATTGATTTCTCAATATTGTCATTCCTGTTTATCATTTAACGTGCCACCGTTGTTACCTAACCAACGCATTGTCATCGACTTCAAACAATATATATATATATATATATATATATATATATATATATATATATATATATATATATATATATATATATATATATATATATATATATATATATATAAACATTATTGTTTGAAGTCGATGACAATGCGTTGGTTAGGTAACAACGGTGGCACGTTAAATGGTAAACAGGAATGACAATATTGAGAAATCAATAATTTTCAAATATATATATATATATATATATATGTATGTGTGTGTGTATATATATATGTAAATATATATGTATGTATATATATGCATGTACATA
>OY744550.1:47443736-47456236 GCA_963556195.1 Sepiola atlantica
CGGAAGTTAAATCATTCAAGATGAGAACAGTAGTCCGAATAATACAAATGATACAAATTATCAATCCTCATGTAAAAAATTCCTAAACATAAAAGTTGTGATGTGCCAAATTGATTTCAGTGCATCCCGGGCAACTTATGTTATGGTGTAACAATGATTGCATCGTATATCAAAAGCGGATCTTTGTTTGCATTTCGTATTGGAAGGCTGAATCCCACTTAGAGCTTAAAAGCTTATCTAAAGCATTTGATAAATTTTCGGGAATTTGCCTTACATCAAGAATTCCATTATTTTATCATTACATTTCTTTCTTATGGACCTTCTTTAAGACGTATTGTTTTCATCGATATTACTACATATTACAATGTTTATGTATTTATTCATATTTATCCGATTTATTTTATAAAAATTTAGATTAAATGCAAAAGTAGCTGAGTTTATATATATATATATATATATATATATATATATATAAATCTCTATATATATAAATCTCTATATATATATATATATATATACGTATATATATATATCTCTATATATATATATATACGTATATATATATATATATATATATATATATATATATATATATATATATATATATATATATATTTAAATAAAATATGAAATAAAATATGAGACTGAAAGTCTAGTTTTAGAGAAGTTAACCAATAGTGAAATGATTAAAGCTCAATATACGGGAAAGCGCAATTATAAAGATAAATGGAGGAAGGGAGATAAAGATGTACGAATGACAAATCTATTTTTATCTCCGATTGTTCAATGTAAGGTGTACCTGATAAAAACATGTTTATTTTTTTAATTTACCTTAACATGTTTTTACACCTTGCAGTGAACAATCGAAGATGAAATAGATTTGTCATTCGCACATCTTTATCTCTTTTGCTTCATTTATATGCATATATATATATATATATATATATATATATATATATATATATATATATATATATATATATATATACAATATTTGTTATAGTTTATTATCTATGTACGTATACGTTTCGTCCTTAAATAATCGGGACTCATCAGCATCGAGATATGACTATTCACTACCGGTCATGCGATTCAAAACCCCGGATTACGAGTATTTTACAACTCCAATCCGACGCCTTAACCACACGGCCAATTTTAAATAGCGAATAAACCGTAATAATTTTAACACGTTATCGGCGGCTTAATGTCTAGAGCGTTCTACTTCTTTTAAGGAAGGAACGATGCATTTAAAGCTAGTGACGTCATGCTGTGTTAATCCTACACTTACAGTGCTCTACTTTTTCGAGGAGCGACATATATATATATATATATATATATATATAAAGTATGAAACTAAAAGTAGAACGTATGCTTTTAAAATTCGTGAAGTGTTTAAAGCTCAATATACGGGATAGAGCATTATATAGACAAATGAAAGGAGAAAAATAAGAAAATGTAAGAATAGAAAATCTTTTTCATCTTGAGTTATTCAAGCTAATGTGTATTCAATAAAAGAAATGTTTATTTTATCCTTTCCTTAAGCCAGGCTTTTCAAAGAATGGCTTCTTTTCTTAAGTTGACAGAGAATAAACCAAAAGTCATAATTAAATTTTTTTTTAAAAAGTTATGAAATGTAGATGCAAGTGTGTGAAACGAGTATGCAAAATGCAAAAGATATCCAGTGACAAAATGTCCAGTGACAAAATGTCCAGTGTTTGTCTTGAATATCTGAAGATGTAATAGATTTGTCATTCTTACATATTTTATTTCTCTTCTTTCATTTATCTATATTTATATATATACATTATTTATATATTTATTTATTAATACTAATTATAAAGCTCCAATTACGTTGAACACTTTCGAGAGTAAATAAATTGATGCTTCATTGAAATTATCCCGTTGAATAATTCTCTCCCTTTGGAAAACTGAATCCTCTTTAGAATCACACTACTTATGTGTACATTAATATAGAAGGCATTTCTCTGGAATTAAAAGCGTAATCGGGTCGATCGTTTGATGGTTAGAATACCAGGGTCCATAATACGTGGATTCGGGGTTAGAGCCGTCCGACCGGCGATGCTGTTACGTAATTCCATACTGACAAGCGTGAAATAAAAACGCGATATATATATATATATATATATATATATATATATATATATATATATATATATATATATATAGATATATATATATATATATATATATATATATATATATATATATATAGATATACATATAGATATATATATATATATATATATATATATATATATATATATATATATATATATATATGTATGGATATAAAAATATTTATTTATTAGTAATAATTATATATATATATATATATATATATATATATATATATATATATATATATATATATATACATATATATATATATATATATATATAAGAAGATTTAATTAATTAGAACATTCCAATTGTTCAAAGAATTAGAACATCAAGTCTAGTATGGCGTACGGTCGTTTCCAAAACATTCTGGAAATACTTTATTTTATTTTTTAATTTTTTTTTTAAATTCACAAAGTCACTCCAAAACGTCTTCATCAGCGCCTTCAGCACCACATCTTACAGAAATTCAAGGAAAAAATAACAAGTTCGTCGTAGAGGACCATCTATTGACAGGACACAGAGAAAAATATTAGAGAAAAGAATAAGTTACAAATATAAAATAAAAATATAAAGATAAACTGATAATAATAATAAAACATGTTAAACATTATCAAAATTATCAGGATAACATTAAAATAAAATAAAACTAAAAATAAGATCTAAAATAAAGAATAAAATAAAATATAAATATAAAATATAAAATATAAAAAATAATGATAGAATATATAAAGGAAAAATAAAATAAAAGGATAAGAAATAAAAAATCAAATAAAAAATAAAAATAAAATATAAAATATAAAATAAAAAATAAACAATAAAAAATATAAAAAAATATATAAAAATATAAAAATAATTTTTTTTTAAATATGAAAATAAAAAATAAAAAATAAAAAATAAAGTATAATAGAGTAAAATAAAATAAAACAAAATAAAAATAAAAATAAAACTAAGTATAATAATAGAAATAAAAAGGAATAAAAATATATATATATATTAAAAAATATATAAAAAATTAATAAAGTTAATAAAATAATAAATAAGTGAATAAAAATAAAGAATAAAGTAGTTAACTAATAATATAGAATAAAGGTAATATTTGAAATAATAGAGGTAAAATTAAAACTAAATCTAAAATAAAAATAGAAATAAAATAAAATAAAAATAAAAATAAAGATAAAAAACAGAGGTACCAATAAGGAGATGATAATAAAAATTAGAAATACAAAATGACAATATAAGATAAATATAAAAGAAATAATTGATAATAATAGTATGAATTAATAAGAACTATAAATAAAAATAAGATAGAAACATAAATAAGTTTAGAACATAAAAGTTGAATATTGTATTGTCATGGTTCGTTTTCTAAAGTTTTTTTAAAGAAAACATCCCACAAGGAGATGAGTAGGGTAAGAGGAGAGAAGGAAGAGCACATGGGAAGGTATGGACAACGGTAATTTTTAGGGGGTGAAAAACATCTTATAAAAAATTACTATAGGAGAAGGATTAAGGGTGACTAGGGAATAAGGGATGTAATAGAATAGGAGTATAGTTGGGACTAACATCCGTGCACAGACTAGTGCATGAGTACATGTGAGATATGGGTGAGGAGAAAAAAATGAGAGATAGAGAGAGAGTGCAGCCATCTTGACGTTTCTTTTCATTTAGACAAATTGTACTTTTATTCTCTTTTTTTAAAAACAGGAATGTTTTTCTCCCCAAATATCAAAAGATTTTCCACCATCTCGTATTTTATTAATATTAAATACGATTAGTCTTATATTTACTGATATTGTAAGTGAAAGATTTATAGAAAGAATAGAATAGATAATAATTGTGAAGTTTAATACCTAAAATCTTGTCTTCGATTGTTTGTTTTTGCTCATACTTATTTACCAGCATTCCCTCATATAAATATATATTTATATATATTTTTATTAAATTTATACGTACATAAAAGTAATCCATGGACACGTGTTTCTGGCTCACGGCCGTCATCAGCATGGCTAATATATATATATATATATATATATATATATATATATATATATATATATATATATATTTAAGAGGTCTTGAAAAATTTTAATTCAGGGAATCTTGCTTAATATTAATTTATGGAAATAGCTTCAGACAAGGCATGAAGCCACTTGATGTAGGGGGATAACAAGAACGAAAGATGATTATCACAAAAACATGAGATGCTTATTGGCCTTTGTCTTGAAAAGACCAAGGTTATAGTTAGGAGGAAAGCAGTCAGCAGAAAAAGAGTTTCACAAGCTTGCGGTTCTTGGAAATAAGCTACTGGAATAGGAAGCTGTATTACAATGAGTTACGAATACATCAATTCGATGGAGACCACTAGATCAACAATATAAACGAGCTGGAACAAAAGAAGCGGGGAATAGATCACATAATTCTGAAGAACACATGCCATAATAGTATTTATAGAAAAGACTGAGACTAGCAACGTCTGTGAGAGAGAGGGCGCAGAGAAGAAGAAACAGTAGGGCCAATCAAATTCCAGATACGTTTCTGCACCTTATCAAGAACACTCAGATGGGACAAAGATTCACCAGCCAAAATATGACAATAGTACTCAATTAATCATTGTGTCTAATGACTATGAATCACATTTGATGGAAATCTGATATATTTACATTTTCAAACTAGAAGTTGTGCTCATTTCATATTATATCTGACCCTACAATCTTTTCCAGAGCAGACATTTTGTTAGATTCACCGTTTCTTCACTGTTTAATAATCCTACGGATGTGCATTGTGTTCAAAATCCATCATTTTATTTACATCGGCAACTGCCTCTTCCACTATTCGCTAATCTTACATCAAATATCAATTTCATTTATAAATTATTTGCTAAAAATTAAACACCAACAGTGGTATGTGTCATATATTAAAACCGATTGACAAGTCTATACTTGACGTGATATTCAAAAAAGATAACATTAGAGATAGCGATATCCATGAAAATAGTGAGATATAGGTGGGCGAGAGAGAATTTACGCTTTTGGGACGACGAGTTCGCTACATGGTTAATACGACTACGGATGCGCAATGTAGTAATAATCTATCATCTTTATTTACATAAGAGTAAATAATTATTATTTAATAAATTGCTTACCTTACAGCAAATAGGCATTATTTAATAGTCAATTCGTAATCGTGAATTTGTTAGACAATTAAACACTGCAAACGATCAAAACATACTAAACTTACAGTTATTATTGCGTAAGTGTGCTTCCATAGATTTTTTATGTTAAATATGCTAAAGGCCTTCAAGCTATTTCTCTTTTGCTCACAGATCTTTTCATATAAATGAAAAGAAAGAGTAAAAATAAGAAAGACAACAGCGGTATGATTCAGATATTTCACTGAATTGACAATTCTAAACTTGAGACAGTGTGAGAATTAGAGAGATTCATCTAAATAGATAGATAGATAGATAGATAGATAGATAGATAGATAGATAGATAGATAGATATAGAGAGAGAAAACGAAAAAAAGAAATATAGATAGACAGAAAGAGAAAGATAGATAGATAGATAGATAGATAGATAGACGAGTGGATAGATAGACTAGTGGATAGATAGATAGATAGATAGATAGATAGATAGATAGATAGATAGATAGATAGATAGATAGATAGATAGATAGATAGATAGAGAGGGAGAGAGATAAAGAGAGAGAGAGTGTGTTTGTGAGAGAGAGATAGAAAGAAAAAAAGCAAAATAGATAGATAGACAAACAGAAAGAGAGAGATGGATAGATAGATTGGTGGATAGATAGATAAATAGATATAGATAGATAGATAGATAGATAGATGTAGATAGATAGTAGATAAATAGATAAATAGATAAATAGATAGATAGATAGATAGATAGATAGATAGATATATAGAGAGAGGACGAAAAAAAGAAATATAGATAGATAGACAGACAGAAAGAGAAAGATAGATAGATAGATAGATAGATAGACGAGTGGATAGATAGACTAGTGGATAGATAGATAGATAGATAGATAGATAGATAGATAGATAGATAGATAGATAGATATATTGATATATAGATAGAGAGAGAGTGTGTTTGTGAGAGAGAGAGAGAGATAGAAAGAAAAAAAGAAAAATAGATAGATAGACAAACAGAAAGAGAGAGATGGATAGATACAGATATAGATGGATAGATAGATTGGTGGATAGATGGATAAATAGATATAGATAAATAGATAGATAGATAGATAGATAGATGTAGATAGATAGTAGATAAATAGATAAATAAATAAATAGATAGATAGATAGATAGATAGATAGATAGATAGATAGATAGGTGTAAGAGAGAGAGAGAGAGGGAGAGAGAGTACAATATAACATTCTACTGAATAGTTCATATGCGTGCGTCCGTAGATGCATTCCTGAACTTGGTTCGCGGGTTCAATATTTAGCCCCGGCGCACTTACACACAGAGGTTGTGAGTTCGAACGACGTTCTGCACATATTTACCTTGGTTCAGTGAACAATTGAAATCAGTCATTTCATCTTACAAAATTAAGAGTTTATTGTATTATCACTTTTCTCGTTTCTCTTTCCTAAATACATTACGAAAATGTAATTTTGATAACAACCAATTACCCTTCCATTTTCTTTTCTATTTAATACCCACTTCAAGTCCGACAATCTTGTTCTACACTGAGTACATTACTATTTACATAATTTATTTTAAGAATAAAAACGGCAACAACAAAGAAAGCTGCAAGCTCTACTAATCAAATAGATATAAAACAACAACAATTGCTCACAACTTTTGTTGGCTTCAGCTGTAAAATCAAATGGGTGTACGTTTAGAAATTTGTGAAAAAGTGCAATTCTCGTATATTTTGGCAGGTGGGGTGCATGTTTCAGTTTTTTTAAGGACACCAGTACATGCTTCATTTAAACCCATTAACTTTGTGTGGATTTTGGTAAATTTTGGTGGATTTAGGTGGGCTTTGGTGGATTTTCGGCTAAGCATGAGTTATCTCCCCTGCAAGATTTACCACACGAATAAATATTAAAAAAAAAAACAATTGCTCACGACTGCTATTGGCTTCAGCTGTTAAATCTAATGGGTGTCCATTTTAAGGACAACAGTACGTGCTTCGTGTAAACCCATTAATTTTAACTTTTAGTGGAGTTTAGTGGATTTTGGTGGAATTTTGGTGCATTTTCGGCGTAGAAATACCAGGTACTGTATACAAATATCTACGGAGTTCTGGCGACAGATTCTGCGACACATCGTCCGGTGTATAATTGTCGCAATCAAACAAATCCTGAATGGAAAACCCCAGTGTGGACTCTGCTTCATCGGGATAAACACATAAGTAAGATAGTATATCAGAGACGGACCTATATTTTTTGAACCGTAACATTGAAAGATTGGGAGATGACTCTATATTCGGAGTCTAATTCACTGCATCTCTTCGAATAGATGTCTATAAATAGTATTTTTTGGCGGAAGATATTGAAATTCTTATCTATAAGAAATAACATGGGACGGGCTAAAAAGTTACAAACTCGAAACGGAGTTACCGCTTCAAAAATTGGAAAATTAAAATGATTTTCAATCTGTTTTTTTATTTTTAATTGTTTAATTTTCTACCAATTTTGAGATTACTACTGAGACCTGCTTTTAATTTCTGTTCTGAGTTTTTGTGGTGGGGGGAGGAGAAATCTTTCCGGTTTATTTCCTATTTTAGTCACTTCAATTACTTATAGATAGTTTCGCCATTCTTATGCCCGTGTGATTTTCGCTTATACTTAACTTTCATAAATTCACACACTGAATTATTAAATTATTTAATTACTAAATTATTAAATTAAATTATAAAAATTTTAAATTATTAAATTAAGTTATTTAATTAGTAAATTAAATTGTTAAATTATAAAATTATTAAATAATAAAATAAAATTATTAAATTAAATTATTAAATTATTAAATTATTAAATTAAATTAAGCTATTAAATTAAATTATTAAATTGCTAAATTATAAAAGTATTTAATTATTAAATTATTAAATTAATTGTTAAATTATAAAATTGTGAGGTTATAAAATTATTTAAATTATTTAATTAAATTATAAAATTATTAAATTATTAAATTAATAAATTTAATGATTAAACTATGAAATAAAATTATTAAATTATTAAATTATTCTTTATTATTAAATTATTAAATGATTAAATTAAATGATTAAATAAAATTATTAAATCATTAAATTATTAAATTATTGAATTATTAAATTAAATTATAAAATTATAAAATTATAAAATTATTAACTTATTTAAATTATTACATCATTTTTTAAATAAATAAAGGGTAACATAAACACAAAAAATGGGGAAAGACTATAAACGAAACTAAATTGGAAATAAATCGATTCCCGGGCAACGCCAGGTAGATACAGCTAATTTACAATTTGTGGCAGCTAGTTTACAATTTGTGGCAGTTCTTAGCTGTACCTTTTCTTTAATGTTCGATTTTTCATACGAACATCGAATTTTCAGAACAAGTAAACCAAATGGCAGCCATCTTGAATCGTTATTAGTTCAAGTAAAGAAATGACAGCCATCTTGAATCCTTATTAGTTCATTTAAATAAATTGTAACAATTTTACTCAATGCTGTGTGAATGGTGCTGTTATAGATGCCGCGCCTGATTTCCGTGACTTCAGTCGGCAGCGATCGGGCAGGTCGCGGAAGCGTTCGAGAGTTGCCGAAGAGGTAAACGCCAAGCGTTAATGGAAGACTTGCAGGCGATAATATAAGACGAATAAATTCAAAGAAAAAATACATAGATAAAAAAATAAAAACCGAACAAACTGCGGGGTTGGAGGTCAAATGAACATTTTCAATCAAATGTGTAGAAAGAAAATAATTTTTTTTTTTTTTGGGGGGGGCGTAATTTTGTCAATGTTTTCTTTTTCATTTGTTTCGCTGTTTTTCTTTTTTTTCTTGCTAACATAAAACAAACAAAGAAAGAAAAATGGATCAGGTTTGGGGTTAGGATTTAGGGTTTGGGGTTAGGGTTTAGGGTTAGGGCTCTCGTTCTTAGCGATAGCCAAGCCCTTCATTCAAATTGCCAAGCTCTAACTGGAAGACTGGAAGACACTAATATAAGACGAATAAATTTAAAGAAAAAATATATAGATTAAAATAAAAACATTTTTGTGAAAATAATGTTGTTTTTTTTGGGAGGGGGGGAGGGTAAAATTTTATTAATGTTTTTATGAGGTAAAAGAAAATAAAAATGATATTATTCCGTCAGCGCTCCGCGAGATGCCCGATCCTTGTCGACGCGAAATCACGGAAATCAGGCGCGTCATCTAAAACAGTACTGTGTCAAGTAATTTCTCTACCTCCCACAGTGGTAAGATGTGACAAAAGGTCGGGAAAGTGGGATTTGAAAAGCCAGCGCCCTAGAGGAAGAGCACTCTGGCCTACAAAAAATGAATGGGCAGTCCTGTCGGCATTCCCCTGTAGGGGCGCCTCAGGCAGTAAGCAATAAACTTACTCCTCCCCAAAGAGGGGAGGCAAAGCCTGGGAGGGTGGACCTCCTAGAACTGCACAGGACAAACCCATAGACTGGCGGAAATCAAGCCCCGAAGGCCAAGACAATACCGGTCCAAGGGGTGCAGTATCCATCAGAACAGATACTACACTTTGATATTGGCCAAAGAGCCGCTGAAATACATACCAATTAAAACATCCAGATGCGGACGAGTAAAGGGTGGCCCCGCCTGAGGGGTTTGCAAATTAAACTAACGGACTTGCATGTGTATATTGCATCTAAGAATGAACAGGTCGACTGAGCCACAGACGTTCACAGCACAAACTCATCTTATAATAATGAAATGTCTTTCTTTTTTTCTCCTCCATATGCCTAGCGTCAGGCGAAATTTTCTTTACTGAAGATTCCCACCGGTGGAACGCATTACCCTGGGACTGCTTCCCTGCTGATTACAACTGGGTCGTCTTAAAATGCAATGTCAACACATTATTACCATAGACCAACTCATAAATAATCAAACACAATTCATATCATTTATCAATAGTAATACTCCAATAGTGTTCTTCATTTTTACGTTGGTCTGTACCTGTACCTGGTACGGCATTCACCCTGAGCGGGTTGTACCGGCTTCATTCAAAGGATGAAGTTTCATGTGAGTATCAAATTAACAAGCGGTCCTCAGTTACATGTATATCTCGGTTAGAAAAGATGACGACGTTAGGGTTTTGTAGTGCCTGCAAGGAAGTGTCGACATTTTCCTACATACAGCGCCCGATATGCCCAAATAGTCACTCATCTGCTACTGACCAGGCACAAGGCTCCTTAACTTCGATGCTCTAACGAGAACCTGTGTCAACGTAATTATGCCCTGTGCAGTTAAGTTGGCAATCATTGCTGTCTCAGTTATTCTGATCCTCTAATAGTTCTTGGCCTTGATCAGTGGTGACACCCAGTAGTTAAAAAAGACTGAGGAAATATAACATTTAATATACTGTATAAAATTAACAGGCACTGGAGATATATACCAACTGAAATTCTCGATCTAATAGCTAATGTTTGGGGTTCCCTCGAGACCATGGGCCCGGAAGCTTCATCACTTTCATACTAGATATGTCCTTTTTGTAATGCTTACAAATTTATCGATTTCTCAGCAATCTCTCATATACCAATCAATTAGGGAAAGATAAGTAAATGTTTGTGATCGATTTTTTATGTACAGGAATATTCGAATAAATTGCTCATCAAATGAGCAGAAATCGTGCACGTATATATATATATATATATATATATATATATATATATATATATATATATATATATGTTCTTATAAAAGATATATATTTAGGCATATACTCCTTATAAATTCCGAAATATTTCCAATTGCAAGCTCAATGAAGTTGTATTACAAGATTCAGAGCATATATACGTTATACTTGCATTCCAATGACCACAGGAAAAATCAATTCAAAATCATAATTTTTATTTTCATGTTTCGGCAAATGCCTATATTTCTTCTTAATTCCTCCGACAAAAGAAAATCTCTTTATTATTCATTTTTTCATTTTTACTTTTATTTTTTATTTTTTTCCAAATTAAAAAAAAATTCTTACGTGCGTTTCACAGCAAACTTAAGGGAAATATATAGACTTCAGTCCAACTTGTCTGATCATCAGAGCAAGGGGTTCATCTACACGTAATAGTTAAAAATAAATTATTCCAAAAACTTGAGAACGGAAAATGGGGAAACCCCAACTTTACCAATTTTCCTGGAACATCCGAACATCAGAAGTGTAACGTCTTCATACATTTAAATCGACCATCAAACCGAGTAGAAGAACGAATTCTGAATTATTAAATTGTATTTTTTGCTAATATTACTTGTACTCAAATGTATAAAGTCGTTAAGGATTTAATTAATACACTTCCACTGAGAGGATGTTCCGTGAAACAGCAGTAAAATGTTGAGATACGCCAAATTTATTATTATTATTATTATTATTATTATTATTATTATTATTATTATTATTATTATTATTATTATTATTATAGAATAAAGATTGTAAAATACAATATCTATTACGTCATCAATTGGTCAAAACAATGTGTTTCAAATAAACACACACTCATATATATATACATATATATATATATATATATATATATATATTTATATAAATATTTATTTTTTTTACCTACGCACACATATGGTTCATGCTTACGCAATCTTAAGTGTAGGAGATGATAATTACTGCTTGTGGAAGGATTTGACCCAGTTGCAAAGTCACCTTTGACTCTGCAGCCTGGTATTTAACCCCTATGCTACCATCAATGTACATGGGGAAGAAGAGAATTTAAATTGTATATAATGTCGAAATGGCGGATATATACTGTTACACCGGCCGTTCTTACACAGGAGAAACTACACCGGTTGTCACTATAAATAGTTCGAGTCACCAGAGACACTGAAGACAAAGCACCACCTTGTAACTGTCTAGCCAAGAGCTAGTCACTTTCTTACTTTGTTAATACACTTGTTAAACGAACCCTCGACTTGACTTCCTTTATTTATTATTTACTGTGGAACAACTTCACAACATATACATAAATATTAGTCATGCAAACAATAAAGTGCTCTAATTCAGATTCTACAATATCTAATATACGCTACTTTATTTAAAAACAGCACATTAACGAATGTACAGAAGCTTAATCGAGTTGGTCATGCATGTTTGGCGTAGAACTGGCTTATAGTGGCAGATCACCTATTCAGCAGCGTTCAGTAAACAAAGAAACGGTTTT
>OY744550.1:47461236-47463736 GCA_963556195.1 Sepiola atlantica
ATTACGTAGTTTACTGTTTGGTCTCCTTGTACACAGCGCCTACCTTCACGGGGTTTCATGGCTTTTGTCCATTTCATCTTTCATAGTTCGTTCGTATCGCATAGTTTTATGCAGCTCTCAGCAGGTGTTCAATTTCTCAGTTTAGATGTCCTTTTCGTAGCCATGCCAAAGTGTGTTCATGTGTCTCTTATCTGTTCATTCTTGTAAATTGTTCATGTAGCTGTTTTTCAATCATAATTTTTGAATTAATAACATAAGCTGTTTTATCTTATTTTTAGGACATTAGCGAAAAATATCTTCACTTTACCAATCTTCATTTTACCAACCTTTCGGGCTGGAATAATTAGTTTTAGAAATAAATCTTACACAAAATGCATTATATAATTGAAAAGAATATGGTGCAAGTATTAAATGGAAGACATTCACCTTCTGAACTATCGGTCTTTCAGATGTAATGCGATTCAGGTCTAAAGTCGAAGGTCCGGTTGCCTTTATTTTATATATTAGATACATAGTAGATTAGAATCTAAGGAAGTGAGTATAACGTGTGTCCGTATTAAAACGCTATCTATTGAGCACTCTAAATATATTAGAAAAAGAAAACACAATCACACACACACAAACACATATAGATATATATATACAAATATATATATATATATATATATATAGAGAGAGAGAGAGAGAGAGAGAGAGAGAGAAAGAGAGAGAGAGAGAGTAAGATACTACTTTAAAGATATAAATAATATATTTAACCAGTAGACTATCAAGATAAAAACAAAGCTCAATATAGTGTATAGAACAATACTATTAATTGAATGACATAATAAAATGAGAAATTAATCAGATTTTATTCAAGATTTTATTGTTTTATATATATATATATATATATATATATATATATATATATATATATATATATATTCATCAGATTTTATTAAAATTCAAAAGCAAGGAGTGATACCGCGTCCTTAACTTATGAGTTTTAAAAGAAAATCCCAGACAGTCAGTTATTCACCGTATCACGGCTTAAGTGTGATTAGACATGGCGAATATTTTAATTGATATTCGAAACCCAACCGCTTGATCAGTAGTCTTACCCTCGTGTTATCTAGTTTGCCACTAAAATAATGAAAATTATGTTTTATATTTGTTTATATTACGGGCTGCTCAATTATTTTACGAGTAGTAATGCTTTATTTTTGATTTCACAATAATGAAATAATAAAATAATATAAATTTAAGCAGAAAGAAAATCCTGTCAAACACTTTTACTCTCATCGAAATCCGTTAATTCGATCTACGTAGGAAGAATCAAACGAGACTTCCCATTTTTTGTAACCCGGGGTGGGGTGGGGTGGGGTGGGGTGGGGTAGGGCGTGGTTGTGAAGGAAAAAAAATCCTCTCTTACCTTCTTTCATCTAAGACGCTGCCAACCCCGCACAAAACCTCAGCACCGTCTCATCCTGTTGGATTTTGTTTCACCTTCTTTTTTCGTTTTTCAAAGAAAAGGGAATTAAGATTGGATGCAAACGCGAAAAGAATATTGGCATTAAGATGAAGAAAGAAATAACAACGTCAAGAAGAATGAAAACATGAAGGCGAAGGAATTGGTAAAGGTCTACAAAAAAGATAGAATGAATAAAAGGGAGAAGTAGAAGATGAGGAAGAAGTAAAGAAAGAAGAATGAAAACATGAAGGCGAAGGAATTGGTAAAGGCCTACAAAAAAGATAGAATGAATAAAAGGGAGAAGTAGAAGTTGAGGAAGAAGAAAAGAAAGAAGAAATAGAAGAAGAAGAAAAAGAAGAAGAAGAAGAAGAAGAAAGTAGAAGAAGGAGATGATACAGAAGAAAAAGAAGATGAAGAAGAATGGAAATGAAGACGAGTAAGGGAATAGAAAACACCGAAGATGACAAACAGAAGAAAGAAGAGAAGAAGAAAAAAAGAATATGAAAAAAGATGACACAGAAGAAGAAGAATGAAAATGAAGAAGGATAAGAAAGAGAAGAAAACGAAGGTGAAAAAACAAGACAAAGAATAAGAATAGAAAGGAGAAAAGAAATAATAATAATAATAATAATAATAATAATAATAATAACAATAATAATAATTATAATAATAATAATTATAATAATGATAATATTAATAATAATAATAATAATAATAATAATAATAATAATAATAATAATAATAATTATAATAATGATAATAATAATAATAATAATAATAATAATAATAATAATAATAATAATAATAATAATAATTATAAAAAGAAGCAAATATACTGAACTTGCCAGAGAATTGAAAGGAATATGGGACATGAAGAAAGTCAGTATAACACCAATAATCATAGGAGCACTAGGAACAGTCCCCAAAAAACATAGAGAAAAGACTAGGAGAAATAGGAATCAAAGGGATAACTGAGACCATACAAAGGACAGTAATGATCAAAACAGCTACAATCCTGAGAAATGTCCTCGAATGCGGAAAGCAACCACA
>OY744550.1:47483736-47491236 GCA_963556195.1 Sepiola atlantica
AATAATAATAATAATAATAATAATAAGCCGTGGGACTCAGGAGAAAGACCTGAGTGTCATGATGGGCAGGTGCTCTCTCGTTAGCCAACATGGGGGACCCGGTCCGCATCCTGCGAATGTTGGCCCTTCTCATTTCAGAAACAAGACAACGAACAAGAACCAGGTAAGTAACCTCTCTGATTCCAGGTATGACATGGACACAGACCAGAGACAAGAAAACCAGAGCGAAAATGGCAAACTGAAAAGATATCGAAAAAAATGGACCACGAAAGAGAACAGACTGGTGATGGAGTGCTATTATAAAAGCCGCTACCCTACAGAAAGAGGCTATCGAAAACGAATGAAACATCTCTGGGACATTACTAATGACTACCATACAACGGAACAAAGGATAGCAGATCAAGCAAGACAGATCCTCAAGCGAGGATGGTTCTCGGAGATGGAACTGACGGAAATCAGACAGAAGGTTAATGGCGAACGGAGCAAGAAACACCACCGAAGGAGAGACCACAGGAAGAGGACGGGCAAAACATACACACTGAAACTGAAGAGATTAAAGACTACGGAATCACAGAACCAGGGGAGATAGAAGACTGCGGAACCACAGAACCTGCTGAGATAGAACTCAACGAAAAAGAAGCAAGTGAAGTGGAGAACATTAGACAATACATGTTAGAAAACAAAACAAAACTCCAATCTCTCAGGAATGAAGTAGCGAAGAAGTTACAAGCAAAACAGAAAGAGTAAACAGACTCCTCACACACATCCCAACAGAAACTATTACAGACCTAAACAACCTGATATATGCAGGGGCAAAATCGGTAAGTATGAAACTAAGAAACGAAGAGAATGGACAAAAGAGAGGACCGACGAAACCTGGATGGGAAATCAGACTGGAAACCCAGATCACCAAACTTCGGAAAGAAGCTAAAACCGTAAACAGAAGGAAGGAGGACATGAAACGATTAAGAAGCAAAAATCAGAAACGCAAGGAAAAACTAAATGAGAAACATGAAGAAATAAAACAAAGGATAGCAGCAATAGAAGGAAGACTGAGACGATACAGGTACAAATCAGAACAGAGCAAACAGAACATGACCTTTGAAAACAATGAAAGCCAGTTTTACAAAAACGTAAATTGAGAAAAAAACAACAACAGAGCAACCGAACCCAACAGAAGCAAAACAATTCTGGAGCAAGATATGGGAAGTACCAAAAAAGCACAACAAGAATGCCCAATGGTTGAAAAACATAAAAGATGAACTGCAGGAAATCGAAGAAGGAACCGAAACGGAAATCAACAAAGAAACGATCAAGAAAACCCTAAGAAAAATGGCAAACTGGAGAGCACCAGGCCACGATGGAATACATGCATACTGGTTTTAAAAAATCACGACCCTGCATGAAAGACTAGCGCATAAACTGAGTGGATGTATCCGCAAAACAGTCGTACAAGAATGGATGACGGAAGGAAGAACAACATTAATACAAAAAGACCCCAAAAAAGGAACGACCCCCAGCAACTACAGACCGATAACATGTCTACCGATAATGTGGAAAATTCTCACAGCACAACTGAGAGAACAAATCTACCAATCCCTGGACAAACGTGGACTGCTCCCCGAGGAACAAAAAGGATGCCGGAAAGGACAAAGAGGGGCACATGATCTACTATACATTGATCAAAAGACCCTGAAGGAGGTGAAGAGCAGACAAAAGAACATAACCATGGCCTGGATTGACTACAAGAAAGCCTACGACAGAATCCCCCAAACGTGGATAATTGAATGCTTAAAAATATACAAGATACCAGACAGGATTATTAATCTCATCCAGAAAGCAATGGAAACATGGAGACTAAAACTGACAGCCGGAGGACAATACCATTCTGAGATAAAAATACAGAGATGCATTTTTCAAGGAGACTCTCTATCACCACTATTGTTTATAATAGCCATGATGCCACTCAACTACATACTCAGAAAGTGTGATGCCGGATACAGGTTCACGAATACAGAACAAAGAATAAACCACCTGATGTACATGGATGACCGTAAACTGTTTGCAAAAAACAAAAAAGAACTGGAAAAGCTGATAAATACAACCAGGATATTCAGCCAGGATATCCAAATAGAGTTTGGAATAGAAAAATGTGCACTGCTAGAGATCAAAAAAGGAAAACTGGAGACGACAGAAGGCATAGAACTCCCCAACCAAGAGGAGATGAGGACGCTAGGAGAACGAGATAGTTATAAACACCTGGGAGTTCTGGAAGCAGACACAATCAAATATACAGAAATGAAAGAGAAGATTGGAAAAGAATATCTACGAAGAATAAGGAAACTCTTAGAAACTAAACTATATAGCAGAAACCTAGTAAAAGGGATACACACATGGGCTGTATCACTAATAAGATACTCTGGACCATTCATAGGCTGGACCAAAGAAGAACTCAGGCACCTTGACCAGAGGACTAGAAAACTAATGACTATGCACAATGCATTGCACCCAAAAGACGATACGGACAGACTCTACATGAAAAGAAATGAAGGAGGTAGAGGACTGGTAAGTATAGAAGACTGTGTGGAAGACACCAAAAAAAGAGCTGGAGAAATATGTAACTCAGAACACGGAAAGACTGATCACCACAGCAAGAGACACCAGCCCAACAAACAACTCCGGAAGCACTGAACCAAGAAACAAAAAGACAAGAAAGGAAAAGTGGGAAGAAAAACAACTACATGGACGCTTTATAAGACTTACAAGCGATGAAGCCAATGAAAACAGCTGGGCATGGCTAAGAAAAGGACACTTGAACAGAGAAACGGAATGTCTGCTGACGGTCGCACAGAACAATGCGATTAGGACAAACTTTATTAAAGCAAAGATAGATAAAACCCAGGAAAACAGCAAATGCCGATTGTGTGGACAAAGAGACGAAACGATAAACCATATAATAAGTGAATGCAGCAAGCTAGCCCAAAAGGAATACAAGAACAGACATGACAGCGTGGGGAAAGAAGTACACCGGGAAATGTGCAAACAACTGAATTTCGAATATGCAAAAAAACGGTACAAACACAAACCAGAAACTGTACTAGAAAACGAAAAACACAAACTCATATGGGATATGAATGTACAAACAGACAAACCCATAACAGTAAGGAGACCGGATATGATAATAATCAACAAGAAAGAAAAATCCTGCAAAATCGTAGACTTTGCCGTTCCAGCAGACCACAGAGTGAAGATCAAAGAGACGGAAAAAAGAAGCAAATATACCGAACTTGCCAGAGAATTGAAAGGAATATGGAACATGAAGAAAGTCAGTATAACACCAATAATCATAGGAGCACTAGGAACAGTCCCCAAAAACATGGAGAAAAGACTAGGAGAAATAGGAATCAAAGTGATAACTGAGACCATACAAAGGACAGTAATGATCAAAACAGCTACAATCCTGAGAAATGTCCTCGAATGCGGAAACCAACCCACATAAGCAACGAATGGAGAACAAACACATGGAAGCACAAGACAACAGAACCGGGGAAAATACAACCGCACGAGAGAGGCGCAAGCATAGGCTGACACCACAAAAATTATGGACAGAGGATCGAGGAGGGAAAGCGCAAACCAGACCTCCACTAGAAGAGCGCGGACAGCTCTGGGACCTTGGGGAGGCTTGTTGCCACTCGGGCCCCAGAGGGGACCAATGGCCCTTATCAGCGGGAAATCGGTGGTAGGTGGCTGTTGCGATACCGCAAAGTCATCAGCGGTGATGAACGAAAAGAGGTGGAGCATACTGGAAGTCTGAGGAGACTTGTTGTCACTCAGACTCCAGGGAATACCACAGGTTGTTGGCAGTGGGCGATCACTGACGATGACCAGTGTGATAACTCTTAGTGAGCAAATAATAATAATAATAATAATAATAATTATTATTATAATGATAATAATAATAATAATAATAATAATAATAATAATAATTATAATAATAATGATAATAATAATAATTATAATAATAATAATAATAATAATAATAATAATAATTATAACAATGATAATAATAATAATAATAATAATAATAACAATAATAATAATAATAATAATAATAATAATAATAATAACAACAACAATAATAATAATAATAATAATAATAATAATAATAATAATAATAATAAGAAGAAGAAGAAGAAGAAGAAGAAGAAGAAGAAGAAGAAGAAGAAGAAGAAGAAGAAGAAGAAAGAAAGGGATTAGGAGGTGGAAAAAGAAGAGGAAGAATGGAAATAAAAAAGAAAAAGATGCTGATGAAGTAGAGATAAAAAGAGAATGTATTTGCTTCCTACCTGACCTGTGTGAACTTTCGCGATCAAAAAGTTCGCCGGTTTCGGTCAGGGTTAGAGATTGTGTCTGGTGTCGGAAGGGGGGGGGGGGGGCGCAGATGAACTTTTTTTCTTGCGCGATCATGACAAATGAAAGAAAGTGCGTGATACTAACGCGGATTGTTTAACTTTATGTATTTATTTATTCATTTATAGTTTTTTTTTTTAAGTTTATCTTTCATTTTTTTTTGTCGATCATACTTAACGTATGCACCTCTATTTCTTCTCTTAAGCAAAGCACCGACATTGCGTGATTCTTTACTTAATTTTTTTTTCGTGAAGTGGGATGGAGGTGGGAGAGGGATCAGCGTCGGAATAACAACAAAAAAAACATATAGTACAATAAAAGTGAAAACAATGTTGATTTGAAGCAAACATGTTTAATTGTTTGTGTCTATTTAAAACTTCAAACGCACCAACATAATCAATAAGAGATACGAACTCATTATAAGTTGGGCTGCGATTAATGTTCAGGTAACTAACGGGGTTGGCTGTGTGTCTAGGGTGTGTTATTCATATGCGCAGGTTATCAAACTTTTAATTTTCAATTAAAGATGCTGATTTTATTTCTTGTCGTCGTCGGCGCTTTGATCATTATACAATAATATCATTATTCTCTTTGTCACCCCCCCTCCTTTGCCATCGGGGGGGGGGGTTAGCTATTTCATACCAAGTTCAGACCGACAGAGTTTTAGGTATAGTATGGTTGACGTGGCTTTGTTCTTTGTCGATCTGAAATATGGTCCTGTGCAGTTCTAGGAGGTCAAACTTCCCAGGCTTTACTTACTCGCCCATTAAGAAGGGGTTTGTTTATTGCAAAAATAAAAAAACTGCCCCCAGGTAATTTTGTGTTGGGTCAGAGTGCTATTCCTCTAGTGCGCTGGCTTTTCAAACCCCACTTTCCTTGCCTTGTGTCTAATCTCCTCGCCGTGGGAGGAAGATGAATAAACTCTTTTTATTTTCTCTACTAAATAGTAACCACTTATCAAGGCCAGATGCAAGTCGAGGATAAGGCTCAACCCCTGCAGTCACGGCTTAAAATACGATTTTTTTTTTTTTAATTGAAAAACAGTATTTATCTCCCTCAAAGTAATCTGCCAGTCACTGGAGTTTCTCTGGTGTAACGTATTTCAACCGTGCCCAATAAACCGGGCAGTGTGACTTCCATACGTGTATTGTGTCACATTTACTATCTACAAACATTTCAGAAAGTGTCTGAATACATTGGGGCAGGAGACTAAAGAGTTTTTAATATGCGGAAAATCTTCCAGCGTTTCTAAAAAGATGATTATTTTGGTTATTTCGGTTACCTTTCTCGTCCTAATTATTATTTCTGAAACGTTTCGGCCGATGTAACCTCAACAATGTCCAGGTGCATATAACCCCCCCCCCCCCCACAAATTCACACTAGAATTGTTCACACAGACCCGTACGAAATAATCACGTTGACACACTGGTTCTCGTTAGATCACCGAAGTTAAGCAACGTTGAGTCTGGTCAGTACCAAATGGGTGACCATTTGGGAATACCAGGTGCTGCAAAAACTTAACGTCGCCATCTCTCCTAACCGGGATATGCATGCGACTGGGGAGCGCTTGTGAATTTGATACTCCCATGAAACTTCCTCCTTCGAAAGAAGCCGGTTCAACCCGCCCATGGTGAATGCCGTATCATGTAGAGGAGGAGGGGGTAGACAGGCCCGTGGGGCAGCAGATATAAGCGTTGAGTAACAATCAGTTCTAAATGACAGTCTTCTGAAGATCAATTCTTACTACAGGCGATAATAATAAGAATAAAAAGTTTAAAAAAATGACTCAACACTTCTACTCGGCTGATAGAACGAGAACAATCTACCCTCGAGTTCCGTTCGAAACTTTATATAGGTTCCCAAGTTCGAAAAGAAGGTTGGAGAGTACATCGGTTGAAACGTGTCTAATAAACAAGGGGGGGTGACTCTCATACAAATTTACTACTTCATTTCAAAAGGTGTCAAAATTCATTGAACAAGGGAACTATAGAGGTTAAAAAAAAGCAGAAAAAGAAAATTACGATTATTATTATTATTATTATTATTATTATTATTATTATTATTATTATTATTATTATTATTATTATTATTATTATTATTATTATTATTATTATTATTATTATTTCATAGTATTCTCAATTTTAGATGTATTTAGTTGGATTTTTCTTTTTTGAGCATCAAGTCAATTCCTTTGACATTAGACATTCAAGCTATACCTTAACACTTTCGCTGTTCTTAACAGGCAAACCTTTTGTAGAAAGCAATGACCTTGGTCTTCTCTGGAATTTAAGTGACAATAAACCTCCTCAAGATTCCGGTATTCTCATACTCGCCCAGTAGAGATCTGATTGGTGCTCTTCTTCATCGGTCTTAACTCCTTGACCATCATCATAATTTTTTGTGGTACCAGCCGAAGATTGTGCCATGTTTTTTATGTGGGTGGGTTGGTGTCATCGTATGGAGTTTCTTATTGTTTTAGTTCCCTTGCGTTTCTGTGTTAATTCTATGTCTTTGCTTTATTTCTATTTCAACCTTCGTGTGGCTGGTTAGAGTTCGTGGGTTATGTTTGTTGGTTTCCGCATTCGAGGACTTTCCTTAAAATGTCGGCTGTTCTTATCATTGCCGTACGTTGTACGGTCTCAATCTTCTCTTTGATTCCAAGTTCACTTAGTCCTTTTTCCATTATTTTTCTGGATTATTCCTAGTGCTCCTACAAGTATTGGTATTATACTGATTTTCTTAATGTTCTATATCTCTTTTAGTTTTTGCCGAGTTATGTGTATTTGCTTCGTTATTATTATTATGTGTACTCACTATGAGTTCTCACACATGTTATCGTCAATGATTGCTCACCGACAACAACCAGTGGTGTTCCCGGAAGTGTGAGTGACAACAAGCCTCCCCAGAGTTCCAGTATTCTCCACCTCTTTTCGATCAGCACCGCAAATGACCCAGCGGTATCGCAACATCCGCCTACCATTGATTACTCGCTGGGAACGACCATTGGTCTCCCCTGGAATGTGGGTGCCAATAAGCCTCCCCAACGTCCCAGCACTTTCTCCACTCTTCCAGAGGAGGTTTGGTTAGTGC
>OY744550.1:47496236-47508736 GCA_963556195.1 Sepiola atlantica
TTATTATTATTATTATTATTATTATTATTATTATTATTATTATTATTATTATTATTATTATTATTATTATTATTATTATTATTATTATTATTATTATTATTATTATTATTATTATTATTATTATTATTATTATTATTATTATTATTATTATTATTATTATTATTATTATTATTATTATTATTATTATTATTATTATTATTATTATTATTATTATTATTATTATTATTATTATTATTATTATTATTATTATTATTATTATTATTATTATTATTATTATTATTATTATTATTATTATTATTATTATTATTATTATTATTATTATTATTATTATTATTATTATTATTATTATTATTATTATTATTATTATTATTATTATTATTATTATTATTATTATTATTATTATTATTATTATTATTATTATTATTATTATTATTATTATTATTATTATTATTATTATTATTATTATTATTATTATTATTATTATTATTATTATTATTATTATTATTATTATTATTATTATTATTATTATTATTATTATTATTATTATTATTATTATTATTATTATTATTATTATTATTATTATTATTATTATTATTATTATTATTATTATTATTATTATTATTATTATTATTATTATTATTATTATTATTATTATTATTATTATTATTATTATTATTATTATTATTATTATTATTATTATTATTATTATTATTATTATTATTATTATTATTATTATTATTATTATTATTATTATTATTATTATTATTATTATTATTATTATTATTATTATTATTATTATTATTATTATTATTATTATTATTATTATTATTATTATTATTATTATTATTATTATTATTATTATTATTATTATTATTATTATTATTATTATTATTATTATTATTATTATTATTATTATTATTATTATTATTATTATTATTATTATTATTATTATTATTATTATTATTATTATTATTATTATTATTATTATTATTATTATTATTATTATTATTATTATTATTATTATTATTATTATTATTATTATTATTATTATTATTATTATTATTATTATTATTATTATTATTATTATTATTATTATTATTATTATTATTATTATTATTATTATTATTATTATTATTATTATTATTATTATTATTATTATTATTATTATTATTATTATTATTATTATTATTATTATTATTATTATTATTATTATTATTATTATTATTATTATTATTATTATTATTATTATTATTATTATTATTATTATTATTATTATTATTATTATTATTATTATTATTATTATTATTATTATTATTATTATTATTATTATTATTATTATTATTATTATTATTATTATTATTATTATTATTATTATTATTATTATTATTATTATTATTATTATTATTATTATTATTATTATTATTATTATTATTATTATTATTATTATTATTATTATTATTATTATTATTATTATTATTATTATTATTATTATTATTATTATTATTATTATTATTATTATTATTATTATTATTATTATTATTATTATTATTATTATTATTATTATTATTATTATTATTATTATTATTATTATTATTATTATTATTATTATTATTATTATTATTATTATTATTATTATTATTATTATTATTATTATTATTATTATTATTATTATTATTATTATTATTATTATTATTATTATTATTATTATTATTATTATTATTATTATTATTATTATTATTATTATTATTATTATTATTATTATTATTATTATTATTATTATTATTATTATTATTATTATTATTATTATTATTATTATTATTATTATTATTATTATTATTATTATTATTATTATTATTATTATTATTATTATTATTATTATTATTATTATTATTATTATTATTATTATTATTATTATTATTATTATTATTATTATTATTATTATTATTATTATTATTATTATTATTATTATTATTATTATTATTATTATTATTATTATTATTATTATTATTATTATTATTATTATTATTATTATTATTATTATTATTATTATTATTATTATTATTATTATTATTATTATTATTATTATTATTATTATTATTATTATTATTATTATTATTATTATTATTATTATTATTATTATTATTATTATTATTATTATTATTATTATTATTATTATTATTATTATTATTATTATTATTATTATTATTATTATTATTATTATTATTATTATTATTATTATTATTATTATTATTATTATTATTATTATTATTATTATTATTATTATTATTATTATTATTATTATTATTATTATTATTATTATTATTATTATTATTATTATTATTATTATTATTATTATTATTATTATTATTATTATTATTATTATTATTATTACTTTCGCTTAACTCTTTAGTTTAATTATTTCATATTAACTTGACAGATGAAATAATACATCTCCAAGTGCCCGCGACCCATTTGTTAATAAAAACGCTGTATTTGCGTGAGTGCTTGCGTGCGTACGAGTTCGTTTATTGCAAAACTAGAAAGAAAAAGTAAACGTTCGAGCCTTAGACAAAAAAAAAACACAAAGTAAATGTATAAAAATTAGGGACCAAGGAAGGGGTTGGGGGGTTAAGTAATGCAAATATACTGTGACCATATGTCGAAGTATCGAAACAAAGAGTGTCTTACTAGTATTATTACGGGAAACACATGATAGACGGGGCGACAAAAAAGATAAAAGGATCTCGTGGGAGTTTTATAACTGCATACAGCTTCTTATAAATGCACACACACACGCATACAATTATATATATATATATATATATATATATATATATATATATATATATATATATATATATATATATATATATATATATACGGTAGCAGGAAGATCTGGCGTTGCCCGGGATAAAATAACCTCGTATTACATGGGATAGTTCGGTGGCTAAGTGGTTAACAATGCGAACTGAGGACCCGCGTGTGCCGGGTTCGAATCCAGTTCTTTGCACAGAAACACTTTCATCAAAACTCATATCTGACCTTGTGTATAACCTTAGGAGAGGAGGTAAATAAAATAACATCGTATTACATTTAAAAAAATCTATTAACAGTTGAAGAATGATGAATAATGTAGGGGAATTGAATATCTCAAAGTACCACTCACTAAAAAAAAAAACCCCCTTTGTCAGAAACATCGTTCATTTTTTAAAACATTATTTTTACATGTTAATTTCTGTTAGATGCAAAGAACGGGTATGAACGTATTTTCAATTTTATGGGGAGTTCTGCTCCTTTGGAGGATAGTTACAGATTCGAGACCACTTCCATTGTCGTCCCTGGAACAGTTTACATATGACTTACATTGACTGAGTATATATACACTCAAAACGGGTTACTGCTATTTAAATCAGTAATACAGCAAGTAAAACACTTTGAAATACTCTATGTATAGTAGAGATGAACGATCTAAGGAAACTTATCGAAATGGCTAATTTGCATATCTATTTTTAAACGGTTCATGATTAATTAATATTTGATGTTATTCAATTCTAATTTTATTGTACTATTTTATCTATATATGTGCAATAATTTCGTCGATATATATGGTAATTTAGTAAAATGATTTAATCAAAAATGGATAAGCTAAGAAAAAATACCCACCAACTATTCTTAATGCTCGCAAGTATAAGCGTCTATTGATCTGGCTATATGTCTGCACCCCCTCTCCCTCCCCCTTTCTCCATCTCGCCTTACTCTTACAGTTAAAGACAGCGTATTATTATTTATTGCTTTTGAATTCACGTCTTATGTCGCTGTAATACTTAGAACAGATACTACACTTTTATCGTAGCCAAAAGGCAAAGGAACTATAAAAAAATAATTTTTTTTTATAGGCATTTTAAAATAAATTTAAAAAATGATTTAATCTATTATTGCATTATCTTTTAATGGGATGGGAAGTGTAGTATCGGTTCTGGTGTCATAAGTCTGTCCTACCATGAATTACCTCCTCCTTTTCTTAAGGTGTGGGGGAAATCCTCCCAGGTATTACATCCTCCTTTGAAGAAAGGTTCATGTAGTATCTGTTCTGTTGTCATCTAACAAGGCACAACTTTCTCTTTTTTGGGGGGTGGGGGGTGGGGGTGGGGGTGGTGGTAGTGGTGTATATTTGCTGTTCCTTCCAGATCCTTCCAGGTTTTACCTCTTCTATTTTGGAAGAGGTATTGACACCATCCTACCCTTACATGCCCTTTCTTTTGAGGGTCAGTACATGTAGTTCGTTCATCATGATATTATCCTCCCAGCCTAGCAAAACTATGTTACCGGGGGGCATTATATATTTGCTAGTATATATATATATATATATATATATATATATATATATATATATATATATATATATATATATATATTATATATATATATATATATATATATATATATATATAATTATATATATATATATATATATATATATATATATATAAATGCAGGCGTAAAGAAAAGACGAAATATGTCTGAAAATGTATAGCAGAATAATGTTTGTATAAATGAAAAATGGTATACCTATGCATATATATATATATATATATATATATATATATATATATATATATATATATAGTAAGCTATGAAAATATATTTATGGCAATTAAGCTACACAGAGGCTCCCGTGTTTCTTTGGGTTGTGTAGCTTAATTGCCATAAATATATTTCCATAGCTTACTACCTAGATCTACTTACGTATCGAGCACTGTTAAAGTAAATACTGAAAATTGATACATAAACAATTATATCTCCTTATAAAATTTTATGTGTATACATGAAATACTAATATATATATATATATATATATATATATATATATATATATATATATATATATATATATATATATGTATATATGTATATATATATATATAAAGTAATCCAACAAAAGATATAAGCGTCAACTAATATTTGAATTCTAATAAAATTTGATTGACACCTTTTTTATTACTTCATTTTATATTATAATATATATATATATATATATATTTATATATATATATGTATATTAGTATTTCATGCATATATATATATATATATATATATATATAGAGAGAGAGAGAGAGAGAGAGAGAGAAAGAGAGAGATGTGTGTGTGTTTGTGTGTGTGTATCTCTATATATATCCTTTCAACCGTATATCAGCAGGTGATGTCTACAGCTAAAAGACAAAAAAAGAATAATAATTCTATTTCTAAACTTAGATAAAAGGAATTACTTAAAAGGAAAACAAAAATATCATAAATAAACAAATTCGGCGCAACTGAATATTACTAGTAAATTTATCCATGTATTTTTCGTCTTAAACAATAATTGGTCAAAAGCCCTTCTGACGTCACATCGCACGAGAACTATTCGACAAAATCCCTGGAATTTATCTGCAACCTCCGCCTGTGTTTTTGCTCGTGAAAACTCGATCCTCTAAAAATAGTACTATAGATGTTTGTAAATGTTAAGCTGAAATTTTACGGACACACTAGTGTTTATATCACACGAAAACTACTTGATACAAATTCATCCAGGTATCTACGACGCCCTGGGTTAGGCTTTTAAAGTATAACCGCATAAATAGGTTTGTAGGGAAGCGATCCTGGTCGTGTACCGGTTGTGGGCACCACTGATTGTTATCCCTTGAGTGTGCCCGAAAGAGACCAGAGAGTCTTAAGATGTCATCGTTGTTGGACTCTTACCCTGAGGCTCCCTAAAAATGAGGAATGTAGGTCCCCACCCACCAGTAATCAAGGTTCCTATCGTAAAGATAAAGTATACACTTAATATCTTTTGTTGTTTTGTATAATACCTTTCATAATTGTCAACTGTAATAAATGTGTTAACAATACTTTGGTCTTAATCTGTCGTTCTAATGATGGATATGTTTAGAATACATGTTTAATACATGAGCTGTGAAATAAAATAATGTATATTCTAACAGGTTTTTTGGTTTGGTCAGAAATCAGCGTTTACATCGCAAAAATCTCGTGTCTGGTTTGCGAGCACATGTCTGGCCAAACTTTACTTTTTTCTTCCCTAATATAAAACGGAATTTTCATTAACAGAGTTTCTTTCCGAGAATTTCACATCTGTAGAAATACGTTACCACGGGATTGCTTCCCTGAGGGCTACAGCATGGGCATCTTCAAAGCCAATGCCAGCAACAGCTTTTAAGAAAAAGAAAACTTTCAGAGTGGAGATTTTACTTTACTATTCAGAAATAGTCATCAAATTTTATTTATTTCATTCATTATTTACGACAATCTATTCTTCTCTTTAACCTCTATCCTAGTATGGCTTTTAATGAATGTCAATTTTTTAATTTTTTTTTATTTTTAAATAAATAAAACATGTAACGATTTGATGTATATAAAAATAGCACTAAAATAAAAAGAATGCAAAGAGTAGGTTTTTAAAATTGGTTATTCTCACTGGACGACAGAATTCGATTTTGGAACAATTCATTTTTAAGTGGGTGAAGTCTAAATGTTTTAGTTTAATGACACCTGTTCATTTTCAGCTACCTTTTTGCATTGCATTTCATCTTTGACGATCGGAAGGTGATAACGTACGTAAACACTTTTGGATTATTGCACAGATAAATAAATTTAAAAAAAATTGTAATCTTGTAAGATTACAATTTTTTGTAAGCATCAAATTATTTTATTATCTATTTTTACTCTTTTCCCCTATTTCCCTCTATTTTTACTCTTTTCCCCCTATTTCCCTCTATTTTTACTCTTTTCCCCCTATTTCCCTCTATTTTTACTCTTTTCCCCCTATTTCCTTCTATTTTTACTCTTTTCCCCCTATTTCCCTCTTTTTTTACTCTTTTCCCCCTATTTCCTTCTATTTTTACTATTTTCCCCCTATTTCCCTCTATTTTTACTCTTTTCCCCCTATTTCTCTCTATTTTTACTCTTTTCCCCCTATTTCCCTCTATTTTTACTCTTTTCCCCCTATTTCCCTCTATTTTTACTCTTTTCCCCCTATTTCCTTCTATTTTTACTCTTTTCCCCCTATTTCCCTCTTTTTTTACTCTTTTCCCCCTATTTCCTTCTATTTTTACTATTTTCCCCCTATTTCCCTCTATTTTTACTCTTTTCCCCCTATTTCCCTCTATTTTTACTCTTTTCCCCTATTTCCCTCTATTTTTACTCTTTTCCCTCTATTTCCCTCTATTTTTACTCTTTTCCCCCTATTTCCTTCTATTTTTACTCTTTTCCCCCTATTTCCCTCTTTTTTTACTCTTTTCCCCCTATTTCCTTCTATTTTTACTCTTTTGCCCCTATTTCCTCTATTTTTACTCTTTTCCCCCTATTTCCTTCTATTTTTACTCTTTTCCCCCTATTTCCCTCTATTTTTACTCTTTCGCCCCTATTTCCCTCTATTTTTACTCTTTTCCCCCTATTTCCCTCTATTTTTACTCTTTCGCCCCTATTTCCCTCTATTTTTACTCTTTTCCCCCATTTCCCTCTATTTTTACTCTTTTCCCCTATTTCCCTCTATCTTTACTCTTTTCCCCCTATTTCTTTCTATTTTTACTCTTTTCCCCCTATTTCCCTCTATTTTTACTCTTTCGCCCCTATTTCCCTCTATTTTTACTCTTTTCCCCCATTTCCCTCTATTTTTACTCTTTTCCCCTATTTCCCTCTATTTTTACTCTTTTCCCCCTATTTCCTTCTATTTCGTACTCTTTTTTAAAATCTCCCCTTTATTTTTAGTTGTTCTCCCTACCTGTTAATTTTTACCCTTTCTTCCTCTCTTTAGAATAAGATAATTTCATGTACTTGATCATTACTCCTGAGTACTCATGATGCAATACTGTTGCATTACCCGTTCTTTCGGGGTACCCGGTAAGATCTAACAAGAATGACAACGAACAGAACGCATATGGAAAAACTTCTTTTCTTTATTTCCCATCACCGGATGGATTATGCCGGCTGCGCACACACATATAAAAAAATCTTTTGACATAATTTAGTCTCATGAAAGTCTTTTTCTTGCTGAGGTCACAGACTTAGTTTCCGCTAGAAACTCGTTCATATATACATCCGATTGGAAAGCAATTTCCTCTGCATTGTCTATCCAAACGTTGACTGAAGCAATTGTTCCACAAGCACTTCCAATTGTCTGTTTTATGAAATACGAGTCAGGGGATTCCTTCACAGTTCCAACTTGCTTATTATTCGCATTTTTAGTCAGCGGACACGAAAGCCTAACAGCAAGACGGGCTTGGGTACCATAGCCAATGAAGCTTCATCGGCAAACTCCCATTCTTCCGGTACTTCGATACTCCGATCACCAAGCGCTCCGGCTTTTCGCGTTCCTGAAACCGCCGCCTTTCAAGTCTCGCTTGCATTGTGGAACCTTCTCCTTTTTTAACAGTTATTAAGTATCTTTCTTTCTCGATGTCCCACCCATAATAAACTCGTCCACGATTCATTTTTTCCACTCTTTATTATCTTACAATACTCTACCTATATAAGAGCCAGTGCTGTACTGCTGCCACACGTGGTGAAGTGGCACCTGGATCAGTCTCTTTTTTCCTTCACAGAGTACAAAATCCACTTCGCAATTGGTGACTCATAAGTAAATAAAATAAATAAAATACATTAAATAAAATAAATAAATTAATTAAATGAATAAATAAATAAACTAAATAAATAAACTAAATAAATAAACTAAATAAATAAATATAATTAAATAAAATAAAATAAATAAATTAATAAATAAATAAATAAAATAAATAAAGTAATGAAATAAATCAATGAATAAATAAATAAATAAAATAAATAAATAACTAAATAAAATGAATAACTAAATAAATAAAATAAAATAAAATTAATTTAAATTAAATAAATAAATAAATTAATTAATAAATAAATAAAATAAACAAAGTAATAAAATAAATAAATAAATAAAATAAATAAAGTAATAAAATAAATCAATGAATAAATAACATAAATAAAATAAATAAATAAATAAAATGAAAAAATAAATAAATAAAATAAATAAATAAATTAAATAAATAAATAACATAAATAAAATAAATAAAATAAATAAAATAAATAAAATAAATAAATAAATCAAATAAATGAATAAATAAAATAACATTTTTGTAAAAAAAATAAGTAAATCAATAAAATAAATAAATAAAATAAATAAATAAATAAAATAAAATAAAATAAAATACAAAATAAATAAATTAATTAATTAAATAAAGAAATAAATACTCTCCTTGTTGCGTCTGCAAGTTTTGAAATACAGAGTATTTTGAAATATTAAAATCAACATTCTAAATTCTTTACTATAGAAAAAGAAATATCGAGCGCCACTTCAATAAGCGATCTGCCTTCTTGTTACTACTTTAGCTGCTACTATTTAATACTCGCTGTACTTACCCAGGGTGTTTTTTTTTTAGTTTCATTTTTGTCCATCCCTTTTTTAAACACCATCTTTTTCAACTTTCCCTATTTTTGACAAACGTATTATTTTTAAATGCAGTCTTACGATCGTTTCAGAGAAATTAATCGTCCATCTATATTTGAGAAAAAGATGACGAAGACAAAAGAAAAGTAAAAAAGTTCATGATACTCAAATCAGCTTCTCAATCGATTTTCAAGCTGAACCCATACTTCATCAGATTAAAGTATTTAGGATCATCCAATAATATCCGTTCAGCTTGTAAGTTATATCCGTATGAACGCTTCAATTGAAGGGCTGAAATGTTCCAAGAAACATTTTTTAAGCAAAGCAAAAAGCAACTTTCAAAACAATTAAAGCTCAAATTATAATCAAATTAAGTGGACCTTGGGTTTAATTTAAATAAACTAAATAAATAAACTAAATAAATAAATAAAATAAATAAATATAATTAAATAAAATAAAATAAAATAAATAAATTAATAAATAAATAAATAAAATAAATAAAGTAATGAAATAAATCAATGAATAAATAAATAAATAAAATAAATAACTAAATAAAATGAATAACTAAATAAATAAAATAAAATAAAATAAAATAAAATTAAATAAATAAATAAATTAATTAATGAATAAATAAAATAAATAAAGTAATAAAATAAATAAATAAAATAAAGTAATAAAATAAATCAATGAATAAATAAATAAATAAAATAAATAAACTAAATAAATGAATAAATAAATAAAATAAATAAATATAATTAAATAAAATAAAATAAATAAAATAAATAAAGTAATGAAATAAATCAATGAATAAATAAATAAATAAATAAAATAAATAACTAAATAAAATGAATAACTAAATAAATAAAATAAAATTAAATAAATAAATTAATTAATTAATAAATAAATAAAATAAATAAAGTAATAAAATAAATAAATAAAATAAAATAATAAAACAAATCAATGAATAAATAAATAAATAAAATAAATAAATAAATAAATAAAATGAAAAAATGAATAAATAAAATAAATAAATAAAATAAATAAATAACATAAATAAAATAAATAAAATAAATAACTTTCAAAACAATTAAAGCTCAAATTATAATCAAATTAAGTGGACCTTGGGTTTACTTTCGCAACATCGTTACTCTCACTTTCCTTATTTTGTCTTTTACTCCTCAGATTCCATGAGAGATGTTTTTGACAAAGGAGAAAGAATTGCTGTTTTCTGGGTCTAAATCTATCCATCTAACATTTATCGTTGGCTAGTTATTTTAGCTACTTACTTCAAGTAGCTTCATGCCCTGTTCCGTAAAAATCGTTTACAGTTTAACGGTGTCTTCACAAGAAACCTATTTTCTCCGCGATGTTAACATGTGGGAAAGATAAATAAACCAAATATTGCGTTCGTTAAAAGTCACGGTGTCAATCTGTTAATCTGCTATTCGTGGTATGCTGATAAACGAGAATAACGAATCCAAGCTGATATATTTTAATGAAATAATTATTTTATTTAATTTAAGGTAAAATGACATTGTGATTTAAGATTTAAATGAAAAAAGATTATTTTTTTAAAGAGAACTTATTTATTTTGTTATTAAGTAAGTTTTGGTTACTGTTGACTTGTGCTTGCATATAGAAGCCAAGATGTATGCTAGCAATTTGTCATTCTGTAATTCTAGTATTCTAGTAATCGAGATTATTAAACGCGGCGATTAGTAAAATATTCAAACTGTACGTGTGAAATTGTATTGCATTTTAGGATGTAAAATAATACTAAATATGTAATTTGATATGAATTGTTTTTAATTGGAATTATTTATTAAGTATTTAAGTGAAGGAACTTGATTTAGTTACCGTATACTTGAGTTTAGATAAAGAAGCCAAATGTGTATTAGGCATTCTGTAATTCTGCTATTCTGCCAAGATATATTAATTAAAGCAAAAATATCAGAAATTATGTAGATTATCCCCTCACAACGCGTCTCTCTCTCTCACACACACACACAAACACACATATATATTTATATATATATGTATATATGTATATAAGTATATATATATATATATATATATATATATATATATATATATATATATATATATATATATATATATATATATATATATCACTCCTTGTTTTAGAACTTTAATAAAATCTGATTAATTTCTCATTTTATTATGTCATTCAATTAATATTATTGCTCTATACACTGTATTGAGCTTTGTTTTTATCCTGATAGTCTACTGGTTAAAGATATTTATATTTTTAAAGTATTATCTTACTCTCTCTCTCTCTCTCTCTCTCTCTCTCTCTCTCTCTATATATATATATATATATATATATATATATATATATATATATATATATATATATATATATATATATATATATAGAGAGAGAGAGAGAGAGAGAGAGAGAGAGAGAGTAAGATAATACTTTAAAGATATAAATAATATCTTTAACCAGTAGACTATCAGGATAAACACACACACACACACACACACACACACACACATATATATATATATATATATATATATATATATATATATATATATATATATATATATATATTGAGAGGGACCATATCTTCTGGCCTTGTGCCTAACCTCATGGGGAGGTAAATAAATAGTGTTTCATTTACAATTGCAAAATTGAATTATGAAATAATAACAACAACGGTGCTACAAGTGTCTTAAAAATGTCTTCTCGGTGTATGTACGTGGTAGTGAACAGGACTAAATATTAAAATTTTAAAAATCGATAAAAAAATACGGAACAACTTTAGCCATATCCGACTAACAAATCAGATTTCTTGATTAAACTGCTGTATATATATATATCTCTCTTGTATCTCTTTCCCCTTCTCTTTTCTTTTTCTTTTCCTCGGTCCCCCCTTTCTACCCCAGCTCAGCGTTGGATATATATATATAAAATATATAAAAGATAAAAATAAGAAAATAGTAATTTCTAACGGCAATCATATTTTAAAATCGGTCACATGACTTTTATTTCTTTCTCCTC
>OY744550.1:47516236-47518736 GCA_963556195.1 Sepiola atlantica
ACATATTGCATACTTTCATGTATGTATATTGTAAGCATCTAATCAATTCGATTATTTTTATTCGCATCATATCCAAGTGTGTGTGAGAGAGAGAGAGAGAGAGAGAGAGAGAGAGAGAGAGAGAGAGAGAGAGAGTAAGAGAGAGAGAGAGAGAGAGAGAGAGAGAGTAAGAAAGGGTGTGGTTTATTGTTGGAAATCATTTTTAAAAAGATAAATAAAAAGCTATAGACAGTACATACCTACAATTTCACATACACAGGCATATTTTGGCCGCATTATGACCAAAACTATATTACAGACCTGCTACAAAGTGTATTATTATATTTTGTTTTGATAGTCGTATCATGTGGAGTCCATGCAACCTGATTGATTGACTACGCCATTCTATTTTCAACACAAAAGAAAGAAACAAACAAATAGAAAAAAAAAACAAATTTAAAAGAATCGGGTTTTGATCAATGTGTATTATGTGTTCAGTCCTTGGTCAGGAGAAATGATTCTAGACTGAGGCGATTTTATATTTTCTCCCCAATCTAATTGGCGAGTTGGATTTTCTCCACATTAAAACCGACGTTTTATCTACTTTTGTGCTCGTAAGGAAGGAGGGGCAAAGGCAAGTTACCACGGACAGCTTTTGTTAATTATTTTAATTTTTTTATTATAATCAAAATAATCATAAAATATTAAAGTAAACAAAATAATCATAAAATATTAAAGTAAACAAAATAATCATAAAATATTAAAGTAAACAAAATAATCATAAAATATTAAAGTAAACAAAATAATCATAAAATATTAAAGTAAACAAAATAATCATAAAATATTAGATTTAAAAAAAGCATAATAAAATATTCAATTATTGACAAAAGAGCCAATAATTGAATATGCTTAAAAAATATATATATTTTATGACTTTTTGTCTTTTGGCGATAGTTTAATATTTCATGAATTTAAACATTTGAACATTTACACATGTAATTTAAAAATAATTTAAAAATAATTAATGAAATGATTTATATCATAATTTATAAAATAATGCACTATTTAAAAATATTAAGAATAAAATAATAAAAAAAAAATAAAGAAAACGCAAAGACCCCAAAAAAAAATTTATTAAAGTATAAATATCGTATGTTAGATTTGATATAGGTATGTCGGGAACCGATTTTCTAATTAATAAAAGTAAGTATTTTATTTACCCCCCCCCCCTCCAGGAGATATTAGACACAATGGTCAGGCGTGTGGTCGAGAAGCAAGCGCACTAGCACTAGCGCACTCGGGCCTACAAAAAAATGCCGGATCAGTCCCGTCGGCATTACCCGGTAAGGGCGCCTCAGGCGATTAGCAATAGACTCTTCCTTTCTTAAAGATAAGGGAAAGCTTGGGAGGGTGGACCTCCTGAGATCGAACAAAACCGTACATCAGCCAGACAGCAACAAAGTCACTGTCGGACCGATTGTCGAGGACGTATTTCCGACTTGTACGAACACACAAACTCAACCTGTGCCAGGTAATAGTAAATATAAAGGATATGGATAGGAGTCTATGTCAATATCAGGAAAAAAAACTTCTCGGAATCGGAATAAAACTGATTCAATACACCCGCCTTATCGGGCTTCATAGCAATAATAAATAATTAAAAGATAAATCACTTTTAATATATATATATATATATATATATTAGTACTTCATGTATCTACATAAAATATTATAAGGAGATATAATTTTTTATGTATCAGTTTTCAGTATTTACTTCAACAGTGCTCGATACGTAGGTAGAGCTAGGTAGTAAGCAATGAAAATATATATGGCAATCAAGCTACACAGAGGCTCCCGTGTTTCATCCCCGGGGGGAATCGTCAGGCTAAATGCATGGAGTTATTTATATATATATATATATATATATATATATATATATATATATATATATATATATATATATATATATATATATATATATATATATATATATATATATATATGAGAAAGGAAGGGTGAGAGTAATCCGACGTAATGGGAATTGAAAAAGGAAAAAACAACTTTTCCTTATCAACTCATCATGTCAACCCAATATTTCGATGTACTTGCATGACATTTTTCTTAAAATTATCATCCTAAGTAAGTCTTACAATAAAGACGAAACGTTGATGAATATATAAAAAATACTTCTTGGTTTTTCCTTTTTCATATATATATATATATATATATATATATATATATATATATATATATATATATATATATGTATATATATATATATATATATATATATATGTATATATATATATATATATATATAGTTATATATATATATATATATATATATATATATATATATAGTTATATATATATATAAAACTATATATATATATATATATATGTTCTTACAAAAATATATATTTAAGTATATGCTCTTTATAATATTCGAAAATGCTCAAAATTGCAAGCTGAATGAAGTTGTATAAAAAACTTCAGAGCATATATATTTGATTATGCATTC
>OY744550.1:47523736-47528736 GCA_963556195.1 Sepiola atlantica
TTGGTGTAGTGGTTACAGGCATGGACTGTGAGTTCAACATTACGGGTTCAAATTCGGTCGGGCCAACTGCATTATTTCCAATAATGTCCTTGCGAAATGTATACATCCAGATATGCTATGAATTACATAGTTGGGTAGACTAGACTCTCAAGACTAGGTTGGGCAAATGGATCGATATAACACGAGTCTTTCTCTGCTTAACCCGGCATTGTTTCTAGTCTTCCTGGACTTCTCTTTGCCGCTGGACTAAATCAATGTCGATTCAGGAGACGTGCGAGGGCGGTTTGCGTAACCCTTGCTTCTCTGTAGACTCCAAGTGTAGGTATGATACGAAAACAGCAAATATATTTTTAAAGCGGATAAAATAACTAAAAAAGTATAAAGCGTCTCTTGTTCCTCTTGACATTTTGGCTGGGAGCAAATTGTAGTATCTGTTCTGATGCAGCACTTAGTCTATTCTGTCCTCGGTCAGTGAAGGAGAAGTCCTTCTAGACTGAGGCAAGTTACATTTTTCTTCCAATCCAGAGTGACCCGTTTTGGGGAGCTGGATCCTCCCAAATTAATCACCGATCATGTGTCTAATTCTGCCCTCGTGGGGAGTTAGGAAAATAAGAAGTGGAAAGTATACAATAGAAACACATAATTTTAATTACCGTATAATATAGTAGATAAATTCAGAGACGGCACAGCCTATACCCGAAACTCCAATAGGAGGGCGGAGCACGTTTTTGGGGACCCCCGTTGTGGACCCTGCTGTGTTTTAAACGTTTTTGTTTGTTTGTTTGTTTCATCCCCCTGTGAAAGGGGGATCGACGATTAATCCTAATGTGAAATTTAAAAATTAGTAATTTATAAAAAAAAAAGAGACGCCCTTCAATTCAATGATTCTTTGAAGGTTCCTGGCCCCCATGTTGGGAAACTTTGACATGTAGTAGAATAACGGAGCATAACGCTACATATCAAATATGCGAAATAAAAAAACACAAAAACATTAGATGTTAGGGTTAGGGTTAGGGTTAGGGTTAGGGTTATATGGTTGGATAATTGAAACAAAAATCAGTAGAGATCAATTCGGTAGCGCTTTAAAATTCGAATGCTCCGTGTTGTTATAGACCCAGCCTACCACTAATATATATATATATATATATATATATATATATATATATATATATATATATATATATATATATATGTATGTGTGTGTCTGTGTGTATATATATGTATATATACATATTTATATATATACATATTTATATTTATATATATATATGTATATATATATATGTATATATATACATATATATATATATCTACAGGGTGGGCCAAAATAAGGGTCCTATCTTTAAATTTGAATAACTTGAATTTGAATAACTTCCACAAAATAAAAGTTAAACTCACCAAACTTTATGTGTGTGTAGACTGACCCTTCCGAGATTTTTTGAAATAAACAAAACAAATTTTAGCCGAAAAACACTTCTTAAAACTTACAAAAACTAAAGTATTGTTTTTTACACTGTTTTGAGTTTTTTAAGCAAAAATAATGTTTTCTAAATGAGGGTACGTTCCTTAGGGCTAATACGGCTCATGCTTGCTTCGGAAGGGGTCCTTTACTTATTCTAAAAAAAAATTTAAAAAAATCAATAAATAAAAAAAGTTATGAATTTTTAAAAATAGGACCCTTATTTTTGCCCACCCTGTATATAAATATATGTATATATATATGTATATATATACATATATATGTTTATATACACACATCCTCTCTCTCTCTCTCTCTCTCTCTCTCTCTCTCTCTCTATATATATATATATATATATATATATATATATATATATATATATTTCACCTCTGTTTCATTTTACTTCAGTCGAAGTTCTCAGAAATCAAGGTGTCCCTTTCCCGGGGCTAACACTTGATCTCTATATGAGATACATAGATATTCGAATATTCCATTAATTTTACCTGTCAAACATTGAGCTAGTAAAGAAATTAAGAATATTAATTTTTCTCTCCCCAATTGACTAGTTAAATATGTTATAGTATATCTTTCTTGTGGTCTCTTGGTCTTACCGGATTTCAGGACAAGAATTCATCTAGTCTGGTGGAGTATCCAGCTAAGTGCTGTTACTTGAGGTAACATCACTTGACAAAGGTGCACCATTGCTCGTATGAGCCAATGTATAGCCGTGTCGAGGCGATCTTTTATGGGCTTCGAATATTATTTTGAATATTTGGTCAGCGTTTACTTGTAGGGCAAGTATCCTCCTATCAGGTTGTCCTGACAAACCCTTGTACAGAGAGTCCGAAGATACTCGAGGATGGTGTCTAGTAAGTAATTCAAACTCAACAGGAAATTAAAGCTATGTTTGTATGTGTTTGTAGTTTGATAAATGGGTGTATGTGTGTTTATGTGTGATTCTGAGTGCAATTTTGTGTGCAATTTTGTGTGCATATGAGTGTGTGTGTGTGTGTCCAGTAATATATATGTCTACAAATAGTAATACACAAGGTTTAATGACTTCAATCAAAGTATTTTTTGCTTTCCGACTCTCCTATCAATACGATCCACTTTTATTTGCTTCTTGTCAATACTGATCTCACTTCCTTTCATATTAATGGAATTGAGTACACACACACACACACACACATACATATATATATATATATATATATATATATATATATATATATATATATATATATATATATATATATATATGTATATATAGAGAGAGAGGGAGAGAGAGACAGAGAAAGCCTCACTGAATAGATGTGAAACCGCGAAACAATCTATCGGTGAATGACTATATATATATATATATATATATATATATATATATAAATATATAAATTAAATTATATTTTTAATATTTTAACTGGGTACGATATCGTATCGAGCTTTCGGTTCTCATCAGCACAGGGAAATGACAATCTCAGACGACCACAGGACACGAACCCGGTTCACAGAGATACCTTGAGTTTGTAAGCGTTCGCTCAATCCGTTAGGCTCGATCCTTTACTTAAATATTATCTACATACGTATACGCTCCATCTTTGCGGAACAATCAGTGTAGAGATAAACATTCAAGCCGGTCGCAGAGTTATTTTATAGTTCAATATATAACGAGAGTTATTTTATAGTTCAAAATCCGACGCTTAAACTGATGAGACCGGAATGAATAGTCACACACACACACATATATATATATATATATATATATATATATATATATATATATATATATATATATATATATATATATATATATCACAGAAGAGTTATCGATGGAAGATACAGCTAATGTATAGGGTCACATTAAATAAATATATATGTATATATATACACATGTATGTGCGTGTGTATAATTTTATATATATATATATGTATATATATGTATATATATATACATATGTATATATATATATATACATATATATATTTCATTTGACACTATACATGAGTTTATTATCCATCGATTAATTTCTTCTATCTATCTATCTATCTATCTATCTATCTATCTATCTATCTATCTATCTATCTATCTATCTATCTATCTATCTATATATATATATATATATATATATATATATATATATATATATATATACAGAGAGCAGGAGAGAGAGAGAGAGAGAGAGAGAGAGAGTGAGAGTAAGATAATACTTTAAAGATATAGATAATATCTTTAGCCAGTAGACTATCAAGATAAAAACAAAGCTCAATATAGTGTATAGAGCAATAATATTACTTTAATGAGATAATATATATATATATATATATATATATATATATATATATATATATTGTAATTCAGTGTAATAGGAGTAATAAAGAGTGTTCAATTACTTGCGCAATAGGATATACATTTTTATTCAATGGACACTGTAGATTATTTTGACAATCCATCGGTACTTTCGGTTTCACCGAAACACTGGAAATGAAACATAAGCACTATCATTATATCGACTGATAAATCGGTCACATTTGGTATCTTTCATGTATCCACATAAAATATATATTATGTATCCACATAATATATATATATATATATATATATATATATATATATATATATATATATTTCATGTATCCACATAAAATATAGATATCATTTTTTATTTATCAATTTTCAGTATTTACTTCAACAGTGCTTGATACGTAAGTAGAGCTAGGTAGTAAGCTATGAAAATGTATTTTTTGGCAATTAAGCTACACAGAGGCTCCCGCGTTTCATCCTCGAAGATCCCCCCCCCCGGGGGATGGAATGCGGGAGGCTCTGTGTAGCTTAACTGCCATAAATATATTTTAATAGCTTACTATATGTATATATATATATAAATTTATGCAAACATTGTTAAAAATCACAGAATTCATTTGTTTAATTATATCTTTTTTATTTTAAAATTTTTTCTGAATGCCTATTTTGTATTAAAATAAAAAAAATATTAATAAATGTCCCATACGTGTCACAATTTTTCGATTTTTCGTCGAATCATCCTCAGGTGTCAAAAGCAAATGAACAATATATTTGGCGAATATAATTCCACAAAACACACATATATATGTACAAATATACATATATATATATATATATATATATATATATATATATATATATATATATATATATATATATATATTAATATATATATATATATATATACTGTAGCTAATTGTATTTCATGCATATATATATATATATATATATATATATATATATATATATATATACTGTAGCTAATTGTATCTCATATACATATATACGTTAATCTATAGTTCTAAACTCTAGTAGCGGATTGATGGTTTCACTCTATTTTGAGTTATTGGCATCGTAAAAAAATGCAAATAAATTAATAGTCTAATTTAAATACGGTACAACTTTTCTCAACATAATAAGTTGCCTTTAATAATAAAAACAATTTAATTTAAAGATATTAAATATATAATAATAAGTAGTATTTTAATTAACTTATTCCGCTTCGCACCACTCGGTCATTCG
>OY744550.1:47538736-47541236 GCA_963556195.1 Sepiola atlantica
CAAAGAGACACACTCGCCCGTGTCTAAAATATGATGACAATTCACAGTTAAGTACAACCTAAGAATCTAAGTACATCTAATATATTTTATATAATATTTATATTTAATATATCATATATATACTATTTATTATAAAGAGTTATATCTTTTTTGTGTATAAAATTGCGTTAATTGTTTTTACCATCAAAATTATCAATAATTTGAAATGCTATGTACTCGCCCGTGTCCAACATATTATGACAATTCAGAGTTAAGTACAACGTAAGAATCTAAGTACACCTAATATATTTTTTATATAATATTTATATTTTATATATTATATTTATCATAAAGTTATATCTTTTTTGTGTATGAAATTGCGTTAATTGTTTTTACCATCAACATGATCAATAATTTGAAATGCTATTTACAAAGAGACGCACTCGCCCGTGTCCAAAATATTATGACAATTCAGAGTTAAGTACAACGTAAGAATCTAAGTACAACTAATATATTTTTATATAATATTTATATTTAATATATTATATATATACTATTTATTATAAAGAGTTATAATTTTTTTGTGTATAAAATTGCGCTAATTGTTTTTACCATCAAAATGATCAATAATTTGAAATGCTATTTACAAAGAGACACACTCGCCCGTGTCTAAAATATGATGACAATTCACAGTTAAGTACAACCTAAGAATCTAAGTACATCTAATATATTTTATATAATATTTATATTTAATATATCATATATATACTATTTATTATAAAGAGTTATATCTTTTTTGTGTATAAAATTGCGTTAATTGTTTTTACCATCAAAATTATCAATAATTTGAAATGCTATGTACTCGCCCGTGTCCAACATATTATGACAATTCAGAGTTAAGTACAACGTAAGAATCTAAGTACACCTAATATATTTTTTATATAATATTTATATTTTATATATTATATATAGATACTATTTATTATAAAGAGTTATATCTTTTGTGGTGTATAAAATTGCGCTAATTGTTTTTACCATCAAAATGATCAATAATTTGAAATTCTATTTACAAAGAGACGCATTCGCGCGTGTCCAAAATATTATGACAATTCAGAGTTAAGTACAACGTCACAATCTAAGTACACCTAATATATTTTTTATATAATATTTATATTTAATATATTATATATTATATATATTATATTTATCATAAAGTTATATCTTTTTTGTGTATGAAATTGTGTTAATTGTTTTTACCATCAAAATGATCAATAATTTGAAATGCTATTTACAAAGAGACGCACTCGCCCGTGTCCAAAATATTATGACAATTCAGAGTTAATTACAACCTAAGAATCTAAGTACACCTAATATATTTGTATATAATATTTATATTTAATATATTATATATATACTATTTATTTATATGTATATTTTTTTATAATTATTATATTAACATTTGCTTAGAGCATATATACAGGATGTTGTTCGTTTCTTTCTAAATTATCATTGATACTAATTGCTCCGTTTCCAAACATCAATCGCTACGAATAAATAGTTATACTTTTTAAGTTTTATTTGTTCTAAAATTGTTTTTAAATCATAGAATTGTATAATTTTGAATTCAATACTTCATTTAGTCTGAGCTCTATTTAATATTTCAAGTGTATTTCAATTAGTAAATTGCGGAAGTTTGTCTCGGCTGTCTTGTGGGCTATGAAATGTTAGTGAATTCAAACCCGCATTAATAAAAGAATTTTGACGAAATTGAATATTGACTTTCACTTTTCAATTTGGAAAATATATATGTATAGGAGGTAATAATATAAAAAGTAAATTGTATATACTTGAGATCGATTCATTATATCGATCGGAAGTATATTAAATTTGTCTTTTATATTGTTACCTTATATATATATATGTATATATATATGCATATATATGCATATATACATATATAAATATATATATATATACATTACCTCATATATATATATATATAAATATACTACGTCATATATATACATATATATATACACACATATATATATGTATATATATGTATATATATATATATGTATATATATATAATTAATTTGTAAATTCAGTAAAAAAATGTGTATACAAAATTAATTTATTAATTAATTAATTAAAAATCTCTCTCTTTATAAATATATATATATATATATATATATATATATATATATATATATAGTCTAAAGAAGCTTTGAGTTATTTTAAACAAAAAGACAAAAAAAAAAGGAAAATGCAGTTTAAATTCCCCCAGAAACTAACTAAATCCAAAATAGTGCAGACTTAACATTCGTTGGAAAATTCATAAATACATAAAATATAATAGTAAGTAAATAAAATAAAAAGGGGGATTAAGTATCTAACAGTGAAACAAAAACAGGAGACCTTAACGTAAGCATCTAATATTAACACGGGGATCATCAGCTGTTTACCATGTAACTGTTTCGGAGATTTAAATATATATATATATATATATATATATATATAT
>OY744550.1:47553736-47576236 GCA_963556195.1 Sepiola atlantica
TTTATTTTTATTTTTTTTCTTCTTCTCTTCTTAAGTGACCTCAACTATTGCAACGCCACATTGTGTATTGTCGGCAGTTGAAACCAGTATTCCAGACATTTAATTTCCCTGATGATCTGCCAAGCAAGTAACTGCTTGGTAGTGAAACACGTGTAGGAAAAAACATTTAATTTGAATAAATAATATTTGTAAGAAAAAATATCTGTAATGGTGATCATTGGTGTCCTGAAAGGAATGCTTTGGTAAGCCTTCATAAAATCACACACACACACACACACACACACACACACACACACACACACACACACACACACACACACACACACATATATATATATATATATATATATATATTTATATATCTAAATATCTTTAAATATATATATATATATATATATTTATATATCTATATATCTAAATATCTTTAAATATATATATATATATATTTATATATCTAAATATCTTTAAATATATATATATATATATATATTTATATATCTATATATCTAAATATCTTTAAATATATATATATATATATATATATATATATATATATATATATATATATATATATATATATATATATATAACTTCTTTTGTAAGATGGGAGTACAAATCTCAGCAGAGTGTTCTATTAATTTAGAAAATCAAAATTAAGAGCGTAATATTTATTTATTATTCGTAATATTTATTTATTATTCGGTACAGAAAATCAGTACAACATCAGTACCATGGGTTTCAAGCCTATAAAGTGGTTACCTTCCGGCTTTCTTCAGTGTTGTTGTCATCTGGTACTAGATATATATGCTGTTCTCTCGACTTCACCACAACATCTGGGGAAAGAGAGACTTGTAAGAAAGATAATGTATAGAAAAAGAAAAACACTTATCAAGTTTCTTCACAAGTTTAGAAATTGATATGGCATTTACTTCAATTAAATATTTTCATTTACCACAGAGAAAATGCTGAGTCGAAAACGTGATAACGATATCTCGACCGCCACTATCTACCCACAGCACCAATACATCCATATACTGATATATGATAAATCTAGATATGTCTGTGCGTGTCTCTCTCCCTCCTCCTCTCTCACCTATTCTCTCTTCCTCCCCTCCCCACCTCTCTCTCTCTCTATATATATATATATATATATATATATATATATATATATATATATATATATATTTATATATACATTATAATAATAAAGATAAAAATATATATATATATATGTTTTGAATAACTTAACACGTAATAAATTTGTCAATTGTAACATTTTTGTTTATTTCTCTGCTGTAATTCGTCTCTCTCTCTCTCCCTCTTTCTTTATATATATATATATATATATATATATATATATATATATATATATATTTATATATATATATATATATATATTATAATAATAATAAAGATAATATGTATATATATATATATATATAATATATATATATATATATATATATATATATATATATATATATATATATATATATATATATGTCACCCATCCTTAGGAAAACGTTTTCTGAATTGTATTATAGCAAAAAAAACAAAAAAACAATAAACGTTATTTTTTAAAAATATATTTATTAACTGAATAAACTAGTTTTTTCATAAATATATGTCTTAGACTTTCGCTGATAAAACAGCTTTGTCACAGAGTAATTTCCTTTCTTTCTTGTTTTGCATCTTCATCATGAAGACGTGTTTCTAGCTATGAGCCGTCATCAGCATCGTTACCCTTGGACGGGACCGAACCCTCGGTGTAATTGTCTACAGTCTGGTCTTTTATCACCAGAAAGACGCACTGTCCGATATATGTACGATGTTTTCTTTTCATCGCCTATGATGTTATGCAGCTTTTGTTATTGTTTTTACTGGCAAAACAGTCTGATGGCGTCCAATTAGGTATTGATTTACTCCTCTCCAGGAGTTAGGCACAAGGCCTGTTTTTTATCTTACTCCCACAAGTAAGATGTGACCAAAGGTCGGGTCGGGAAAGTGGAGTTTAAAAATTGCCTGGGCAGCCCGTCGGCATTCCCCGGTAGGGGCGCCTCAGGCAGTACGCAATAAACTTACTCCTCCCCAAAGAGGGGAGGCGAAGCCTGGGAGGGTGGACCTCCTAGAACTGCACAAGACAGACCCATAGACCGGCGTAAATCAAGCCCCGAAGGCCAAGACAATACCAGTCTATGGGGTGCAGTAGCCATCAGAACAGATACTACACTTTGATCTTAGCCAAAAGGCCAAGACAATGCCGGTCTATGGGGTGCAGTATTATTTACTCCTCTCCAGGAGTTAGGCACAAGGCCAGTTTTATCCTACTCCCACAAGTAAGATGTGACCCAAGGTCGGGTCGGAAAGTGGGGGTTGAAAAGCCAGCGCCCGAGAGGTGAGCACTCTGACCATCAAAAATTGCCTGGGCAGCCCCGTCGGCATTGCCCGGTAGGGGCGCCTCAGGCAGTAAGCTATAAACTTACTCCTCCCCAAAGAGGGGAGGCAAAGCCTGGGAGGTTGGACCTCCTAGAACTGCACAGGACAGGCGTGCAGTATCCATCGGAACAGATACTACACTTTGATCTTAATGGGGTGCAGTAAGCAGAACCTCTTGCTCTTGGTTTTGAACCGCTTTAACTATGTGAGTGTTATTTTTTGTTTCACTGATGTTTCTGGACACGATTTAAAAAATAAACTTTCCTTCTGAAGAGTCACACTTATGGAAAATCCAGAATATATAACTCCATATCACAGTTGTTCATGTTTCGACCAAATGGTCCGTCATGCATTTGAATTGTAAGGGGGGGGGATAAAGTAATGATCACTGGAGTCTTTCTATTGTTTATTAATACATGCCCCGGTGTTTAAAAAAATAGTATCTATTTTGCTTTAACTTTGAAAGTCTAACTATCAAAAATAAATATACATATACAGAGGCCCCCTCCCCCATATATATATATATATATATATATATATATATATATATATATATATATATATATATATATATATATATATATATATATATATATATATATATTTATGAATACATATTAATTATTAATTACCTACAGACATCGATGTTTCATGCTAACGCAATCTTCAGTGCATGAAGCTAATTCCCGACGGTCGACGGGCGGGAACTCCGATCACAAATCGCACTGATTCGCAGTCAAGAGAGTTACCAGTTGGCCACCAGAAATTAGCTTGGCATTTTAGGAGGGATTTAACTTTGTAAATACCAAGCGGCGGAGAGTGATCAACAACAACAATTTGTGTAGGATCTCTCTCTCCCCCCTCTCTCTCTCTCTCTCTCTCTCTCTCTCTCTCTATATATATATATATATATATATATATATATATATATATATATATATATATATATACATTTAATTATCCACGGACACATGTTTCCTCGTTTACAAATCATTAGCGTAGCTGAAACTAGCGATATTCGAAACCAGGATCCCACAGATGTTAGAAACTGAGATCGCATCAAGAAGAATGAAAATCTGATGCGATATATATATATATATATATATATATAGGGTCCTGGTTTTGAACATCGCTGGCTTAATTATTTGTAACCCGCAAATATAGGCTAGACTTTGTAGTGAGTAGTATGAACACAGTTGTCAACGTGGCTTCAATGCAATGTTCCTTTCAATAGCCGAACACTTTACAACGACTGCCTTTAAATAAGATTGATCTCTCGCTGATTTACCGGGTTGTTGACAACGGCCGTGTGGCATATATATATATATATATATATATATATATATATATATATATATATATATATATATATATATATATATATATTGATTTTATTCCATTAGTTGCGACAAAACAAGTTTTGTTTCATTGGCGCAAATAGCGACCAACTCATCGGGCTAGCGATGGAATTCAAATGGCATACGTTTTAACTTCACCTTAACGGGAGATTGAAAATTGAAAATACATTGGAGGGGGAGGGGGACAGAGTTGGGGCTTTGTCTATAACGGTGACATGAGACATGAGAGGGGAGGGGGGAGGACCCCAACAAGTCGTGTTTCAAATTATTGCGTGGGAGGTTTTCACGTGTTTGTGCTGTGATGATCTCAATTTCAGCCGGGGTGGGAGGAAGGGAGATGGGGCGACGGCCAGAGTGAGTTAAATTTAAAATGAGAATAAAATTATGATTACAACCGTCATTCCTATTTTATTTTAATTCTAATAAGTAATTATCATGTGGATAAAAATGTTTGATAATTTTAATTTAGGGTATTAATTGCTACTTCTGCATTTTATTTATTTTATTTTAATGTTTTGTTTATTATTTGTAGTGAATTTTGTACAAAGCGGATATAAAAAGGGGTGGAAGCCATTCGTGAAAATTCAGATACTTAAGATTTTTAATGAAATTTTTACAATAGCTATTAGACATCAATTAATAAATATTCCCTACATTTCAGGATTTTCTTTTAGCATTTTAAAGTATTTTTAGGAGTCATTATCTAGAAACAATCTTCCATTTGAAAATAAAAATATTTTAGATATGCATTGAAGTTTTATTCCATAGCTATCAGACACCAACTCTTAAGACTATTTAAGCTGAAGCTATACATTTTAGACACATACAAGATTCAAAATCATGTAATGGATTTTGATCAAAATTCGAATAAGGATTCTAGACATAAGCTTTAGAAGCGTAATATCTTGATGTTAATCTTCGAAAGGGGACATAACATGATACAAAATTGTTCTGTTCGGGGAATTCATTTTACCCGTCTTGGGACCGTTATTCCTCTAGTATTAATATATGAACGTGGGTGGGCGTGTATCACGGCTTATTTAAAGAATCACCACACCATCTATCCATTCAACAAATTTGTTAGTGCAAGGCTTTATAGCAAGTGTTTACATTAATTTGAAATTATAACCCCCATATCATATTGTCACAGGCAGTCAACTAAAGTTTCATCATATATATATATATATATATATATATATATATATATATATAGAGAGAGAGAGAGAGAGAGAGAGAGAGACGATGGTGGCTTGAGAATCGGCTTACGCTGTGTCAGATGTTTGATGATGGGAGAGATTTATCCCTAATTGTAATCTTTAAAGTGAGTTTTTTCTCATGGTTTTGACTTGTCGTTCTTCTCATCTTTCGTGACCACCTTTCTAGCTATTTGTTTTGGAAAATGTGCATGATTATTTTTTATTGTTAAATTACTGAAGAGGAGCTTGGTAGACCAAAGACTACTTTTTTCTTACCGGGTTTCGAAACGTGCGTAAGACAGAATGAGCCAAAAAATATAGGCATTCGCAGAAATAAAGAAATGAAAAATAAATTAAAAATCATGATTGGTCATTGAAATGTAACCAACCAGTCTCTCTCTCTCTCTCTCTCTCTCTCTCTCTCTATATATATATATATATATATATATATATATATATATATATATATATATATATATATGTGTGTGTGTGTGTGTGTGTGTGTGTGTGTGTGTTTGTAGGGGTGGTGGGGTGGTTTGTCTTCTTTTTTAATTTTCATTCATACGTTTCATCCTTTCGGGAATCGTCAGTGTAGATATGATTATTCATACTGGTTGCCGGAATCGAACTCCGGAACACGAGTCATGTTTCAAACTCAAATTCCGACGTCTTAGCCCACGTGACCGTTATCAACAACCCGGTAAATCAACGAGAGATGAATCCTATTTAAAGGCAGCCGTCGTCAAAGTGTTCGACTACTGAAAAGAACACGCATTGAAGCCACGATAACGTATGTGTTAATACTACTGACTACAGGGCACAGTCTAAATTTGGGGACGGCAAATAATTATAAATATTTGTGTTTATCTACATATGTATACTTTCATCCTTTCGGGAATCGTCAGTGTAGAGATGATTATTCATGCTGGTTGCCGGACTAAATACATATCTGATTAAAGAAAACGCAATTTTCTTTTGTTCGTTATTTTCTTAATCGTCGTCTCAATCCTCCAAGATAGTTTCTGAGTCTCTGGTTTTAATTTTTGGAGTATAGATCCAGGTGTTCTCACACCTAATTGCTCTCGTGGCAAAACTACGGATTAAAATAATAAAAACACCTTAAACAAGAAGAAGGATATAGCAAAAAAGTATTAAAAAATTGAAAAAAAAATGTTGAAGACGATCGCGAAGATCGAAATATGAACGTAGAAAAAACTGTCGGATTCATACTCCATGAATTAACAGAAGCAACCGGAAACTAATTAGCAGAGTCGAGACTATGATCAAGAAAATAAGGAAAAGAGAAATTTACATCGTCTTCAATCAGACATATATATATATATATATATATATATATATATATGTGTGTGTGTGTGTGTGTGTGTGTGCGTGCGTGCGTGCGTGCGTGCGTGCGTGTGTGTATTTCAATTTATTATAACTTTCACAGTAGTGTAAAACATTGGCAATTATATAAATCTAATTGTCATCAGATAAATTCGATAATGTAATATTCAATTAAATTATTCAATAATTAAAAACACAAAAATAAAATAAAGTTAAGAAAACATTCTTATTTTATGATAATAAATTGAAATTTCTGAAACATATGTACGCAAGGATAGATATTGTTGGTGTTACATTTTTACATGAATTATTTCCTAATTTTTTTATTCTATGAAGTTATAATATATGAACTCTGTTTTAATGATTGAGCTTAATTTTACCTGCACTATTTATTTGTAATCTGGAAATTTGTAATAGATTTCTTATATAAAACGTCGGTGTTATACAATCTCCGTTAATATTTTACCTACCTACGACGTCGTTTCAAGCTTACGGCTCTCATCAGCGCAGAGAAATTACACAGGGCGCGAACCTTGTTCATAGAGACACTTTGAATCTGTAAGCGTCCACTTAGTCCCATAGACCACGAGAGATTGTCACGGGATAACTGAGGAATTCAGTTATATTTAACACTGAAAGCGGTGAGTATAAATATAAAGACATTTAATAGGACTCGACAATAGAGCCGGAGTCTTGCACTGGGGCTTCAGGTGAATGTCTATTTTTAATCTCACTAACAGTGCTCTTACTTTTAATTTTGTTTAAAGGAGCTTCTAATAATATTAAATTATATATATATATTTATATATATATATATATATATACATATATATATATATATATATATACATATATATATATATATATATATATATATATATATATATATATATATATATATATATGTTCCAACAATTTTTGTTACAGAAAATAGGATTCATTTGTGTATTGAACCTTTTTATTTTCTTGACCTCTCTGTGTCTTTTAACTAAAGAAAACACAAATTATCCAATTCGCTCGCCAAGGAGTCTTTAGATTCACTCATAATATAATGGTGACTTTCTCTATGGTTGTGTGTGTCTGTCTGTCAGAATCTTTTTAAACGAATATTCTAACTTTTTTTTTAAATAGAAAATACTCCATTAATACTAAGTAATAAATTCCTAAAAAGTAAAGCGGACGCCATGACAAGGAATCGAAACCGAATTCTTCAGATCTCGAGTCCGACCTACCAACTGAGCTATTTGCATTTTCTCATAAACAGATCTTAAAACATTATCGTAACAAAATAATTATAGCTTCAGCGTGACGTCATAGATTTATGATTTACGCCATGTTTCAAATAAGTGTTATAAAAATAAATAAATGAATGGTTAAACATTTTTAATAGAGTTGGATATAATTTTAACAGTCCAAAATAATTTTTTAATCATTTTTGCCACAATTATATAATTCTGGCCAAGTAAACAGGAACACCCTCACGCAGACAGCAAGAGAGAAAGGGGTGACGCGGTAGTCTAGCAAAAATATGCGGCCGGAGGGAGCATATATTTGCTAGTCTACATGATAAAATAAACAAACAACACATCGCATTTCTATTGTAAGTCACGTTGAAACGAAACTTTGTAAATTAACCTTTTTTAAGTATGTTATAATCCAAAAATATTTTATTCGCTGACCAAACGATACGATAAGTAATTAAATTTATCTCCACAAAATCCCATGTAAAAATAGATATTTACGATTATTATATTATTTCGTACTATTCGTTGAAATTGGATTTGAAATTAAACATCCTATCGATTTATTTTTATCGCGAAATCGATATTTTAAGGAAATACATTCTTTCCTTTAATTATCTTTCCAAAATTGTTGATATTTTCTTAAAAGACATGAATTAAATGGAAATGCAATCTCTCTCTCTTTCCGTCTCTCTCTCTCTCCCTCCCTCTCTCTCTCTCTCTCTCTCTCTCTCTCTCTCTCTCTCTCTCTCTCTCTCTCTATATATATATATATATATATATATATATATATATATATATATATATATACAGGGTGGGCCAAAATAAGGGTCCTATCTTTAAATTTGAATAACTTGAATTTGAATAACTTCCACAAAATAAAAGTTAAACTCACCAAACTTTATGTGTGTGTAGACTGACCCTTCCGAGATTTTTTGAAATAAACAAAACAAATTTTAGCCGAAAAACACTTCTTAAAACTTACAAACACTAAAGTACTGTTTTTTACACTGTTTTGAGTTTTTTAAGCAAAAATAATGTTTCCTTAGGGCTAATACGGCTCATGCTTGCTTCGGAAGGGGTCCTTTACTTATTCTAAAAAAAAAAAATTTCAAAATCAATAAATAAAAAAGTTATGAATTTTTAAAAATAGGACCCTTATTTTTGCCCACCCTGTATATATGTATTTCTCCCTCTCTCTGTATCTCTCTCTCTCTCTCTCTCTCTCTCTCTCTGTATCTCTGTGTGTGCTCGTGTGTTTGTTTGGGTACGTGAGTGTGTGCATCAATGAGCCACATTATAGTATATTATATGTGATTATTGAGTTAGAATAGGATTTAAATGACGAAATACGCGTCTGTGGATGATAATATTTATATAGCAAATATTAGCTCCCCTGGGGGAGGTACTATTTAATAATATATGGAGTAAAGCCTTTAAGTTCACACGAGTTTCAGGATGTCTGAAACTTCCCCCCCCCCCCATTTGATAAAGAAGTTTCACCTCGAAATAAATTATGGAACACGGTCACACACATAGATCACTGTGTAGAAGCTGTGGCTAAATCAAGTAAGATTTACTAAAAGAATCACTTCGTTTCTGTCCTCTTTCTCACACCGCCATACTCTTTGAATTGTGATAGCCTTCTATGACTCTTGCCCCCTCCTCTTCATCTGTCTTCCTTTCTTTCTTTCTCTCTCTCTCTCTCTCTCTCGCTCTCTCTCTCTCTCTCTCTCTCTCTCTATATATATATATATATATATATATATATATATATATATGGGAATGTTCATTTTTTAAGCATCTTTAGAATTTTAAACATAAAGATAGAGGCAAAATGCCTTCATAAAAACCACGTGTTAGATGCAGATATTTATTAAAATCAAAATAAAAAAATGAAAACATTTCTTTTTCTTTTTCTTTATCTTGACTTTTTTATCTAATATTTCGCTTGATATAACAAGCCTCGACAGAGCTTTAGACAAATAAAAGGTATTAACCTTTTTTTTTTCGTAATAATCTTTGATGGTCTTCTAGAAGTGGTGTCCGATGTTATGTGGACTAACGGTGCAAATGTCTCTTTTAAATTGAACTTAAATCGCGCATGGTCGCAGGTAGGTATAAATTTGGGAAAGTTAATTTTTAAGCATATATATATGTCCTGTTGCTTAATGACACCTTTTCTTATGTTTTTCAATTTTTCTAATGATCTTTTTGTGTAAAAATATTTAAAAAATAATGTTTGTTCAATATTTATCACAAAAAGCTGGAGGAAAGCAAAGAATTAAAAAAAAAACAGCTGTAAACGCACGCGTGAAGTCAATTAGACGCCAAAAGAACAAACCAGCACAGTTCCAGGAGAGACGTTAACAATTCACATTTCGGGACGACAAAGTTAGCATCAGATGATGAATTGTTATTGCATTAAGCATTTTAAAACGTTGTTACTGATTTCATACGTAATGTTATTAATTGTAGGTTGCTGAGTTTTAATAAAGATAGCTTCGAGTATTTTTAATTTTTTAATTGGTTTCAGAATGTATTATTTTCGTGTTATGAACAAAAAATTGTCGTAAATCAGAAAAAGGACAGTTATGATTTTGTAGATGCTGGTAAATTGTTAACAAAATGCATGGGGAGGCGACGGGATAGGGTAGTGGTTGTTTAACCAATGTAGCTATTAGTTTTATTATTACTATGAGAGTTACATCCTCCCAAAGGGCATTTTAAAAAATAAATAACATTAGTTGTTTCCAATATTTCATGGGTTTGGAAGTAGTTTATTTTTACTACAAATATCGCATCTTTAAACTTGCTTTAAAAGGTATTTTATTTTACCTTACTCTTTGTTCTTATATTTAATTTGGATGCTTAAAAAAAGGTATGAACTTTTCAAATAATATATATATATATATATATATATATATATATATATATATATATACAGAGGGCACTAGACTTTGCTGTTACTGGCTCGCAAACCTACCAACCGCGACTAGGATGGCACTGCATAAATCTGCTGGGTACACTATGCGCTGACCTCAAGCAGACGGGACTAGGACCACTACGTACAGCGAAACAACTTCATGGCCTACGACAACTTGCGCATGACAAGGCCAGATGGCCTGGGACTAGCATGGAGGACTGATTGCAGCTACGGGATGTCATTTGACTACCGTAGCCGCAGAACACAGTTTTTAATTTTTAAAAAATACATACATATATTGTTTATCTATAATCAGACAAACACTGCAACCCATATACGCCACCTGTACCTGGTGCGGCATTCATCCTGGGCGAGTTGAACCGTCTTCCTTCAAAGGAGGAAGTTTCATTGGAGTTTCAAATTCACAAGCGGTGGCCAGTCTCATATATATCCTTGTAAAAGGAAATGACGATGTTAGGTTTTTGCAGTTCTTGTAAGGCGGTGTCGACGTCCTCCTAAGATACAACACCTGGTATTCCAAAATGGTCACTTATCTGGCACTGACCAGGCTCAACGTTTCTTAACTTTGGTGATCTAAGGAGAACCGGTGTGTCAACTTGACTATGCCGTATATACACACCAAGAGGAAATCCTAGTCTAAAGCTGAAATCCGAGTTACTTTCATGTGAATCTGCATCACATGCAAAATGACTGAACAGGCATAACAACAGTAAATAGAATCAATGGTGATCGATCGATTGTGGGAAATCACATAGTCTCCTTGATAAAGAACAACCATCTAACTAGCGACATTACAGACCTAGGCCAATAACTTACAGTATGATTCCCAAACTAATTAGCCCAATGTTAGCCAGTTATGAATTACTATCTGCATATTACCTACATATAATTTGAAAAAAAAATTAATATTGTATATATATATATATATATATATATATATATATATATATATATATATATATATATATATATATATATAGGGAATAAAAAAACAATGTTTCAGATAAAATGTAAAAATAAAAATGGAATAAAGGATAAGCAAATCAACAACTAGCAAAAATAAACTCATAAACACATATTGAATAGTTCTACCAAAATATTTCAATTGTTAAAATACGATCATCATCAGTCGATAGCAGAACTTTAATTAATTGATTTGCTTATCCTTTATTCCATTTTTAATTTTAAATATATATATATATATATATATATATATATATATATATATATATTAATTTATATATGCTACCGTCTGCAACCGCCACTCCTACCCTAATGAGATTAAGAGAGCCCGAAACGACGTCGTCTGTAGGTGAAAAACACTTTAATATGTAAAAAAATATTTATAGTTGAAAGCCTCTTTAAAATTGAAAAGATTGTTGTCATTTCTGCGATAAGCAAGTTTCACTCGAGCGTTGGACACTGTAGACGACAATGACACTTCCCAAGCCTCCCTGGTAAGTGTATCTTAATTTCAATTACTGTCTGTGGCGATTTTTCGCGGCCGTGTGGTCCTGAGCATTTGTCTCATAATTCTAGCCTGAATCTACAACAAATCGAGCCCATACAACCGCCACTCCTACATTGATGATGGTCAAAGAGTCCGAAACGACGTCGTCTGTAGTTGAAAAGACATTTTAATGTATATATATATATATATATATATATATATATATATATATATATATATATATAATTATTTCCACAATCAGACAACGCCGCAGACCACAACCTATGAAAAGAAACAAACAGGAAGTCCTAGACTCGAGTTTCGCCCCCCTTTGGGCCCATCAGTAGAACACATCCGAACTCAGGATTCGAAACCCGAGTCACTTGCATGGTAAGCGAGTACTCTGCCACTGAGCTACCTCGCCACATACAAGAATGTCTATTAATTTACACAGATTAAGCGAACCGCGGCGATGACCGACTGTGGAATTTACCTACTCTTTTCAAATATATATATATATATATATATATATATATATATATATATATATATATATATATATATATATATGAATTGATTAAATAATTTCAAATATATTGGTAACATGAACCAATGTTTTTTCGAAAGTGCTCAATACAAATTAGTATAAATAATAAAGATTAGAAACAGTCTACGCGGATCAACCAAAGTTTCAACGTTTACACGTCTCGCTCAGGACTCTGGCTTCTATTAAACATTTTCAATTTAAACTTTTTAAATCCCTTTAGGCATGAACGAGACGTGTAAGCGTCGAATCGTTGATTGCTTCGCGTAGACTGTTTCGAATATTTATTTAATTTATATATATATAAGAAGGAATAGGTAAAATAAATACCTTTTGAAGCATAAAGATGCGATATCAATTTTTTTATAAAAAAGAAAAATAATAAATCGAAACCGATTTTTAAAATTTTTTTTTATTATAAACTAGCATTTTATTTTGTTAGTTTAAAGTGATACAGATATTTCGCCAAAATCTTGCCATCATCGGTGTGTAATATTTCCTGATGTCATCGGATTTTTATTCTTTTCCTACCGGCTTTTGTTGTTACAGCCGGGCCAAATGGGTTAGCTGTTGTTTCCCACTATCAAATATTAGAACGTGAATGCAGCACGTGATTTGTATAAGTGTTTTAAGGTTCATATTTTTTTTAAAGCATCTATTGTTAAATTTAAGAAGGAATAGGTAAAATAAATACCTTTTGAAGCATAAAGATGCGATATTAATTTTTTTTATAAAAAAGAAAAATAATAAATCGAGACCGATTTTTTTTTATTTTTTTTATTATAAACTAGCATTTTTTTTTGTTATATATATATTTTAATGATATATCGTGTATTTTATCCTTAAAAAACGGACCCCACAACAACTGGCGACGTGGTTACAGTAAGGGATTCTTGAGAACCTTTAAATTTACACCACAACGGGCGACAAAGTATATTAAAATTTTTTTTGATAACCTTAAAAAATATAAACGTAGATGGATCAACGACAAATTTTCCAGACAACGTCCTAGTTCTAAAAACTGGCTTTACCGATGGGAGAAACCACGTAAAACACCAACTTATTTTTCTCTACTTGAAAAAGGTCGGTGTTTTTTTTTTATTACTATTACGACACTCTTGTTGATTTTTAACAAAAAAGTTAATACATCATTTGTTCTTTTCTCTCAAAAAGAGAAAATGCCTACTGCTGAAATGGAAAAAATTAAAACCGTATTTTATTTTTCTCTGACTAAAGTGCTGACCGCAATTATACGGTTACATGAAAACCGTGCTAAAAAAAATAATGTTTTAGGGGGGGGGGGTTGAAGAAAATAAAATAAAAATTAGACTCTTTTTACAATTAAAATTACATTACCCAAGCGTAATAAGGAAGAAATAATTTCTAAAAAGCCGCATTCTAAAAGGACACAGTTTAAACATGGATTATTTTAAAGCTACTATAACAGAACTGGTGAAGTTTAAAATGCAGCAGTAACGAGAAGTTGAAAAAAGATTTCGAAAACTTCTACTAGAATAAAAAAGCTACAAAAGACAGAAGAAAATCGTCTTGAAAAAAAAAAGAAACCGATGAAAAGCTTCTACAACAAAAGAAAAACCGACGAAAAGCTTCTACGACAAAAAAGAGAAACAGACGTAAAGATTGAATTATTTATGCAAACGATATCGGTAGGGGTCAAAGTAACGAAAACGACAGTGCTTTCTCGCAGAATACCGTTTCGAGTGCAATTGACAATTTCACTTATTTCCCAGACGAAGGTAAATCCTTTGCTTCGTATTTTAGAATATATAAGCATCTATACAAAATAGATTGTGAAAATTAGGCAGATTCTAAAAAAGTTCGCATACTGCTCCGAAGATTAGGTACCACCGAACATACTAAGTTCGGCAACTTCATTTTGCCCCGAAAAACGAGCGACTTGACTTTTGCTGAAGCTGTTAATCTTTTAACTTAATTATTTAGCCCCAAGACTGCTTTGTTTCACAAACGCTGGAAGTGTTTAAACCTGGTCAAAAAAGACAACGAAGATTATTCGACGTTCGCATCAATCGTGAATAAGTACTGTGACGATTTCAAATTAGCCGAACTTAATGCAGATAATTTTAAATGCTTAATTTTCGTAGAAGGATTGGTATCAGGAATATACGCTGAGATCAGACGGAGGGTTCTAAATAAATTAGAAAGTGAACCGAATTTAACACTACAGAAATTAGCTGAAGACTGCCAGAGATTTAAAAGTGTTAAACAGAGTTCGAAGGACATCGAAGAGGCGGGCATTGCACACATTAGAAAAGTACGTCCAAAATCGAAATTCAACTATCCCTCAAATACAATTCAAAGCAAAAAAAGGGATTTTCACGCTTCTACACACACAAGCCATCCCTATAAAAACATGATAAATTATCGCCGAACTCCTATTTTGCTGTGGGAGCCTACATTGGGTAACCGATTGCCCATATCGTTTTAAAACCTGTCTAACTTATAAAAAAGTCGAACATCAGAGTTCACATTGCAGAAGGAATAAAGGAAATAACACTTGGGTTAAACCACAAAAATGAACAAATATGGCGGCAGAACTATAAGAAAATATGTTCCGATGAAAATCCTAAATAAAAACGTAAAATTACAATTGGGTTAGGGTTCAGACGTGTCAATTATCAACATGCCTACATGGAGAAGGATGGGGAAACCGACTATGCTAAGGACCAACCAAATAGCCAGAACAGTGACTGGTGAAAAATTAGATTCGAGGGTGAAATAATTACAGACATTACTTGAAACAGAACTACGAAAAAGTAAAACTGTTAATACTAAAAAAACACCAATAATTTATTTGGCACATACCTGTTACAACTATTCAATTTAAAAATTCAAGATTTTAGCCAGAAAAAAAAACTGACGATCGAGTCAGAAAAACGAAAACATGAATTTGTTTTAATCATTTATTTGATGGTTGAAACAAATTCCTTATCGTATGAAATAGACACAAAATAAATGGTCGACATAAATTAGAGCACATAAGGACACAAAATTTACGCTAGAAAAAGCTAATACTAAACTGAAAGAATTTAAGTCACATTTTTTGGATAACGTTGAAAGTAAAAGAGAGTGAATTTATGGTTCCAGAGCTGGAATCGTTAAAGTTTCAACTCAAAAAGTTTTCAGAAGTGTTAAAGATTATGAGAGATAAGGAGACTTGTCTTGAATGTCGAAGCAAAGAAGACATTTTCTTCAAAATTTAAAGATGAGCTCCAACATCAGAAGTTTAGAATTTAAAAAAATACTGGAGGATATAAGATCTGAATTTGATAGAGGGCCTCAGTTCTCTCATAAGAGACACCTAAACCAAATTAGGGAACGACTATCGGAAGACACCGACAACACGCCGAGGAAGAAGTTATGGTTACCAGAAACAACACTTTCGACATACAGCTACCGCAAGCAGCCTCAAAATAGCGTCAATCGAAAAAGGAAACGATACTATGACCCCTGAGGAGATAAGGCTTGGGAAGGGGATGTTATGGTACCTTACCTATAACGGACTTTGGACTCTTTCAAATGTACTACTACTCTTTGTTTCTCTATTTCATTATATTTTCTTCAATATACTTGTTTTATCCAAACTCCGAGTTCGTGTTTTCATTACGGCCCCTTTACAGGGTCACAACAATATATATATATATATACATTATATATATATATATATATATATATATATATATATATATATATATATATGTATATATATATATATATATATATATATATATATATATATATATGTGTGTGTGTGTGTGTTTGTGTGTGTGTATATATATACACACACACACACACACATATATATATATATATATATATATATATGTGTGTGTGTGTGTGTATGTGTGTATGTGTTTGTGTGTGTGTATACAGGACCACAGCAATATATATATATAAAGAATATTATGAGAAGATTGATAATGATTAATTGAATGAACTAAGTTTGATTACTTATCAGAACGGTTTATAACAAGTATTTGTTGAGATTGGATTTAAAGACTGTAGTCTACATGGAAGTAGTTACGTGGTATGTGTTCCACAGACGGAAAACCATCGCAAAGAAGCTCTATCCATGGAAATTTCGCCTGACACTAGTCACATATGCATGCTTTCAATATCCTATCCTAATAAGTTTAATCGTTTCTTCTTCTTCTTCTTCTTCTTCTTCTTCTTCTTCTTTTAGCAGTGTCTGTTCGACATTCGCGTTCTTTCTGGGTTTCTATATGAGAGATTTTTATATAAGCGTCATTTATTTAAATCTATATTTTGTATTCTACGTATATACCCCACCTCTCCCTATTGTAACTGTCGGTTTACTATTATTAGACTGAGGGAGAGAAAGTGAAACTGCTTTTTTCAAATAAATAAAACTATCTATATAGTTCATCATCTTCTCTTTCTTACTTTGAAAAATAATTGACATCTAATTAATAAATAAAACGAATGTCATTTCTAAATCGACGACGACATACTTCTATTAATGACGTCTTATTTGATTTAGGAACATTTAAAATGTATAACATCTACATATTTTAGAAACCAGCAACACCAGATATCCATTTTGCATTTTATCTTTAGCGATCAGAGGATCTCATGTATTAAAATGATTTTGAAAGGTAATAACGCACATACACATGAAGATACAAGCGTATTATGATAGAGTTGATGATGATGATGATGATGCAGCTGCTGCTGCTGCTGCTGCTGATGATGATGATAATGATAGGAGTAGCGAAAGTATTAAGGTACAGCTTGAATGTCTAAAGTCGAGGAAAATGACTTGATGGTCAAAAAAAGAAATCTCTAACTAAAAACATCCAAAGGTTGAGCATACTATGAAATAATAATAATAATAATAATAATAATAATAATAATAATAATAATAATAATAATAATAATAATAATAATAAATATAATAATAATAATAATAATAATAATAATAATAATAATAATAATAATAATAATAATAATAATAATAATAATAATAATAATAATAATAATAATAATAATTTAAAAAAATGGTGCCGGACTAGGCTGACACCACACAAAATATTTGTACAGGGTCGAGAAGGATTAGGAGACCGAGGAGGGACAGCACAAACCAGACCTCCACTGGAAAAGTGCGGAGAATGCTGGGACCTTGGGGGGGGGGGCTTATTGCCACCCAAATCCTAGAGAAGACCAATTGTCCTTACCAGCAAGAAATCAATGGTAAGAGGCTGTTGCGATACCGCAAGGTTATTTGCGATTGTTATCGAAAAGAGGTGAAGAATAATAGAAATCTGGGGAGACTTGTTGTCACTCAGACTCCAGGAAATACCACTGGTTACAGTCGGTGAGCAATCACTGACGAAGATCTGTGTGAGTACAAATACTAATAGTTTCTACCAAATTACGTTACGCAAAATACTTTGTAAACAATTAAGATAAGTTCTCTTCACTTTGTTGAAGATTACGTTTATTACTCGTGATATATTACAACAATAACCTGAAAAAATACATCTCTTACATATCATTATAGAGCTTTACTAAACAGAATAGTATTAACTTTTAGTGCACCCGTCCCGTAAAAAATGATAGCGTTACAGTTTTTAGAAAAATTAATCAAGCTGAAAAAATAGGCAATTATTTTCTATATATCAGGACCAAAGAAATAATAGTCCCAGAAGTTATATAAACAATAAATATAGCGTATTTTTTTTGTATAAACAATAAATATAGCGTAATTTTTTTATATAAACAATAAATATAGCGTAATTTTTTTATATAAACAATAAATATAGCGTAATTTTTTTGTATAAACAATAAATATAGCGTAATCTTTGTATATAAACAATAAATATAGCGTAATTTTTTATATAAACAATAAATATAGCGTAATTTTTTATATAAACAATAAATATAGCGTAATTTTTTTATATAAACAATAAATATAGCGTAATTTTTGTATATAAACAATAAATATAGCGTAATTTTTTTGTATAAACAATAAATATAGCGTAATTTTTGTATAAACAATAAATATAGCGTAATTTTTTTGTATAAACAATAAATATAGCGTAATTTTTTTGTATAAACAATAAATATAGCGTAATTTTTTATATAAACAATAAATATAGCGTAATTTTTTCATATAAACAATAAATATAGCGTAATTTTTTGTATAAACAATAAATATAGCGTAATTTTTTTATATAAACAATAAATATAGCGTAATTTTTTATATAAACAATAAATATAGCGTAATTTTTTTATATAAACAATAAATATAGCGTAATTTTTGTATATAAACAATAAATATAGCGTAATTTCTTTGTATAAACAATAAATATAGCGTAATTTTTGTATAAACAATAAATATAGCGTAATTTTTTTGTATAAACAATAAATATAGCGTAATTTTTTTGTATAAACAATAAATATAGCGTAATTTTTTATATAAACAATAAATATAGCGTAATTTTTTCATATAAACAATACATATAGCGTAATTTTTTTTGTATAAACAATAAATATAGCGTAATTTTTTTATATAAACAATAAATATAGCGTAATGTTTTTATATAAACAATAAATATAGCGTAATTGTTTTATATAAACAATAAATATAGCGTAATTTTTTATATAAACAATAAATATAGCGTAATTTTTTCATATAAACAATAAATATAGCGTAATTTTTTTGTATAAACAATAAATATAGCGTAATTTTTTTGTATAAACAATAAATATAGCGTAATGTTTTAATATAAACAATAAATATAGCGTAATTTTTTTATATAAACAATAAATATAGCGTAATTTTTAAAAGTTTAATGGGTTTTTTCTTTCAGGGGGATAGTATGGCATAACATCACACTAAATTGTAAAGTTGAAAAAAATCTGTCCACGTTACCCACCCTGTTGCCTAGAATATATATTCCATAATGCATAATAAATTTCATAGTTTAGTATTTTACCAAGCATATACATTTTATTGACGCTCACGCGCGGAACAAATACATTTAAAAAATATATTACTCAATATAACTCAGAATTTGATGTATAGCAATTCTTTTCTATATGACATTTTTTTGTATCTAACTTATTGTAAACAACGATTGGGGCAGATGCGAGTTCAATCTGGAGCACCCTCTAAATAGTGAAGATTGCAACAAAAAAAGTTATAATAATAATGTACCCATGTTACTCACTGGTGTCGCCGAGAATATATATTCCAAAATTCATAATGATCGGTTAATAAAAAATAAAAATAAAAACTTTATATATATATGCACCCCCTAAATGTTAATATTTACAAAAGAAAAATGATGTGTACTTGTTTATCAACGTCTTGCTTAAAAGATATATTGCAAGATGTATAATAATCTGTTCATTCCTTACGCTTAGCAGCTGTGTTATAAAATCCATAACGATCTGTTATTTAGAGAAGAAGTGGATCCAATACATAGAAATATACAAACAAATACACATACCTAACTTTATATATATATATATATATATATATATATATATATATATATATATATATATATAGTATAATATAAAATGAAGTAATAAAATAAGGTGTCAATCAAATTTTATTAGAATTCAAAGTTCATGCAAAGCATCCTTAAGTCCTTAGCTCATGAGTTTTCAAAGATAATTCTTCTCTTCAGAGGACCATTACCGCAGTTATACTACTACAGGCAATAAAATTACGCTTTGAAAATATATAAAATTATATACACAAATATATAAAAATACATAACATCAAACATATCAATCCAAAAACACACTTTTGTTGAATCCATACAGTCCATCCAGGTCATACAAGTTCAGAAGCATTGGATTGCTTCATATATATATATATATATATATATATATATATATATATATATTACATTTTTCATTAATTTTATACGTACATGAAAGTAATCCATGGACACGTGTTTCTGGCTCACAGCCGTCATCAGCATGGCTAACTTAGACAAGGATCGAACCTTCGAAATTGATTATAGACATCAATATCGAAGATTCGATGCTTGTCTAAGTTAGCCCTGCTGATGACGGCTGTGAGTCAGAAACACGTGTCCATGGATTACTTTTATGTACGTATAAAATTTACAAAAAAATATATATTAACGAAAAATACGTCCTATAAAGTTAAGGGCGACTAATAATGCAATTTTCTGCATCTTAATCACTTAGGAAAGTGAGACAATCGAAATAATAGTAAGCAAAAAAAAACAACGAACGCTGCAATCACCAATAAAATAATTACATAAAATACATTATATATATATATATATATATTCTTTCAAAATATGATCTAAGGAAAATATCAGATTTTCATTCTACCTGATGAGATCTCAGTTTCTTGTTAATTGATAACCACAAAGAAATACAATCGAGGAAACTAGCCCCATCCCTCCTACACGAGGGGGCACTCTGATTAAGTATGAAAATAACCGAAAACGGCACAAATAATTTATTTAAAAACTATACATTACTTATTTCAGAGTCGTACCGCGGTTTCGGTAGATGGGCTTGCTTTTTAAATAAAAGGGAACTCATCAGCGATCTGAAAGGATATCTAAACAAGGAAATAGCTCATCTGAATGAAACCGCGGTACGACTCTGAAATATGTAATTTAAAGTTTTTGAATAAATTATTTGTGTATATATATATATATATATATATATATATATATATATATATATATATATATATATATATATATTTCTGGGTTTATATAAAGAATATATTTTATGGTAATTTATTCATTTATATTTATATTTTGCTGATGCTTATATTTGTTCTGTGTTGCAATCGTTTCGCAGAAGTATCCCGTGTTGTGCAATAACGTTTGTCTTAATTAAATTATGCTGCCTATATATACACCAAATATATAAGTCAGCTTAAGTCAGCTTATAAAAGTGCTAAGTCTGCTATATTTGGAATTTACTTAGTATCCCTGTGAATTTAAACTGCATTTTCTTTCTTTGTTTTAACTGACTCATGGCTTCTTTAGGCTATATATATATATATATATATATATATATATATATATATATATATATATATATATATATATATACATGTATATATATATACATGTATATATATATACATATATACATATATATAATATATATATATATAGTATCTGTGTTATTTTTGTTTCATATATATTAATCCAATGAATCTCAAGTGTTTATAAAAAGTTCTCAATAACAAGTAGAGCTTTTTTTTTTAGTATAAATTTGTATTTATACACACATTTTTGTTACATATGTGCATACATTTTTCAGCTACGCCCTCTTTCGAGAGCCAACTTACTCAGCCCTTTAGAAAAAAATAAATGAAGAATGAAAAACTTTCTTTGTTCTGTGTATTACCCCGGGTTGGGAAGGGATGGGTGTATAATTAAACGAGCAAAATTCATATCCAATTACACATTCGCGCTGCTCCCCTTCTTTTACTGTTCATCATTTAAGTTTATCGAGTAGGAGTAATTCTCCTAGAGGCCACACTCCTTATTTTAGAGGGGGGGGGGCGATAACAATATTTTTAAAAATAAATATTTATTATCATTTCCAATATGCACCGATGTTTCATCCTTATGCAATCTTCAGTGTAGAAGATGATAAGTACTGTTGGTCGGAAGATTCGAACCCAGTTGCAATGTAACCTTTGACTCTATAGCCTGATATCGAACCCCTATATATGTAAGTTTAGCGAGAGAGAACCGCAGAAGAGTGCTCAATTATTAAGATCAATAAAAAAAATAATAGCGTAATATTATTTATATATGTATTACAGAAGATCAGAACTACATCAGTAGAAAGCGCAAGCCGTCATTTTCGGGAGAAGCAGACATTAACGGAGACTAAAAAGAGTCCGGTAAAGAGGCCTATTATATGTCCCCTTTGTTAGGATTTTAAATCGACGATACCGATGTG
>OY744550.1:47581236-47618736 GCA_963556195.1 Sepiola atlantica
TTTGTTCCTTCTAGCTTACATCTTACCCGGAATTTGCATTGCCCAAAACCTTTTAAATATATATATATATATATATATATATATATATATATATATATATATATATATATATATATATATATATATATATATATATATATATATATATATATGATTACATATTAGGACAAAATGAACCCGACAAAATGACAGAAAAATGGAAAGAGATGATACTAAAAACCCTTAGAAATTGCTTCTCAACGTTTCGCCCTCATGTAGCGAAAGCTTTTTCAAGAGTGACAAGAAAAAGTCGAAAAAAGTAGCAACAGATGAGAACAATCTTTATATTTATACAGGCTCGTACGCATGTTTTATCTGAGGCAACTAGAAATAGTGTGCCCCCCCTCCCTAGGACCGAACCGAACCATACGTAATATAAATAAATATGTCGGCCACCTGGTAAGCTAGAGGCCCCCTCCCCGATGTCAGAATGTTCCAGGTAGGTATAGATCTATTTATGTATTCGACAAAATGTATATTGGTATTTAATTAAGCATTACAAGTATCATAACTTCTTTGCGGATGAGTAAGTATGACTTATATAAACAATTATATAAACAATCAGCAGCAGCAGCCTCATCCTCAATATTATTATATAATTAAGCATTACAATTATCATAACTTCTTCGCGGAGGAGTAAGTATGACTTATATAAACAATTATATAAACAATTATATAAACAATTATATAAACAATTATATAAACAATCAGCAGCATCAGCCTCATCCTCAATATTATTATATAATTCTTTTTACTATTACTCACTTGGAATTCTCGCAGCAGCCGTTTACCAGTGATTTTTTTGCTAATAACAACCGGCAACTTTCCATTGGGTATGAGGGACAGAAGTTCTCTGCAGATATTCCAATATTCTCCGTTTCATTCCCATCACTATTGTAACTAACTTGGCGTCCCGCCATTTCTCGTTGATAGCGGCGGGTTACATTCCCTGGAATCTGAGCGACAACAAGTCTTCTCAATAATCAAGGAATATTCTTCGTTATCTTCAATTTTAGTATTTCGTACTCACTAGGAGTTCTCACACGCGTCATTACCAGTGATCGCTAACTGGCAGAAAACAGGTGGTCTTCTCTGGAGTCTGAGTGACAACAGTGCAGGGTTAGGGTTAGGGTTAGGGTTAGCTCTCTCTCTCTCCTCTGTCTTTCCATCTTCCTTGACATTTTATGGCCATTTTGTGTGGTATCAGCAAAAGTTCGTGCCATCACATTATTATTATTTGTACTCACTAGGAGTTCTCACACAGATCATCGTCAGTGATTGCTCACCGACTATAACCAGTGGTATTTCCTGGAGTCTGAGTGACAACAAGCCTCCCCAGATTTCCAGTATTCTTAACCGCTTTTCGATAACGATGCAGTATCGCAACAACCTCTTACCATTGATTTCTCGCTGGTAAGGACAATTGGTCTTCTCTGGGATTTGGGTGGCAATAAGCCTCCCCAAGGTCCCAGCATTCTCTGCACTTTTCCAGTGGAGATCTGGTTAGTGCTGTCCCTCCTCGATCTTCTCAACCTCCTCGACCCTCTACAAATATTTTGTCTGGTGTCAGCCTAGGCCGGCACCATTAAAAAAAAAGTTTTATTAATTAAAAAAAATTAAAATAAATAAATTTAAAAAAAAATGAATAAAAAAATAAATAAATAAAATAATTTGTTTTTTTTTCTAATTTTTAATCTTTTTCAATTTTTTAATTCTTTTTTAATTTTTTAATTCTTTTTATTTTTTTTGTTTTTAATTTTTTAATTTTTTTATTATTATTATTATTATTATTATTATTATTATTATTATTATTATTATTATTATTATTATTATTATTATTATTATTATTATTATTATTATTATTATTATTATTATTATTATTTCTGTTCACTAGTAGTTATCACACAAGTAATCGTCAATGATTGCTCACCGATAACAACCGGTGGTGTTCCGTTGAGTCTGAGTGACAACGAGCCTCCCCAGATTTCCAGTACTCTCCACCTCTTTTTGATCACCACTGCAAATAACCTTACGATATCGCAACAGCCGCTTACCATTTATTTCTCGCTGGCAACGATCATTGGTCTCCCCTGGGATTTTGGTCGCAGTAAACTTCCAGAAGATCCCAGCACTCTTCCAGTAGTGGTTTGGTTAGTGCTGTTTCTCCTCGGTATTCCTATCTTCCTTGACCCTCTACGACTATTTTGTGTTGTGTCAGCCGAGACCGGTGCTATTTTTTTTGGGGGGGGGGCAGCTTATGCTATTTCTTGCAGTTTCTGTTCCTTTGTTCGATCGGTGGGGTCATTCTTGTGGTTTAGTTTTCTTCCTATTGTAACTTCCATATGACTGGTTACCATTCGTAGCTTATATTGGTTGGTTTCCGCATTCGAGGATTTTACTTAAGATTACAGTATTTTATCATAGTCATCCTTTGTATAGTCTCAGTCTTCCCCTTGATTCCGATTTCTCCCAGTCTTTTCCTAATGCTTTTACGATTATTTGTATTATATTGACTTTTTCATGCTCAATATCCCTTTTAGTTCTCTGGCAAGTTCCGTGTTTTTGCTTCATTTTCCCGTCTCCTTGATCTTTACTCTGTGGTCTGCTGGAACGACAAAATCTACGATTTAAGAGGATTTTCCCTTCTTGTCGATAATTATGACATCCGGTTTCCTTGCTTGTATGAGTTTATCTGTTTGCTTCTCAATATCACAGAGGATTCCAGTACTATCTCTGGTTTATGTTTGTATCATTTGTCCAGGTGTTCGAAATGCAGTCGTTTGCATAGTTCCCAGTGTACTGCTTTTCCCATACGGGCATGTCTGTTCTTGTATTCTTTTGGGGCTAGTTTTCTGCATTCACTTATTATGTGATGTACTGTTTCGTCTCTACAGTTTTATCTATTTTTATGAGTTTTATCTATTTTAGCTTTGATATAGTTTGCTCTGTTCCGCCGTCAGAAAAGATACAGTTTCTCTGTTCAAGTGACCTATTCTTAGCCATGCCCAGCTGTTTTTGTGTGTCTCTTCTCTTGTCAGTCTTATGAATCGTCCATGTAGTTGTTTTTCTTCCCACTTTTCTTTTCTTGTCGTTTTGTTTCTGGTTTCGGTGCTTCCCGAGTTGCTCGTTGGGACGGTGTCACTTGCTGCGGTGATCAGCCTTTCTGTGTTCTGGGTTATGTATTTCTCCAGCTCTTTTTTTTTTGTCTTTCACACAGTCTTCTATACTTACCAGTCCTCTTCCCCCTTCGTTTCTTTTTATGTAGAGTCTGCCCGTATCGTCTTTTGGGTGTAGTGAGTTGTACATGTCGATTAATTTTCTAGTGTTCTGGTCAAGGTGCTTGAGTTCTTCTTTAGTCCAACCTATGGATGGTCCAGAGTATCTTATTAGTGATACTGCCTATGTGTTTATTCTTTTTATTAGATTTCTGCTGTATAATTTCGTTTCTAAGAGTTTTCTTTTTTTTTCCGCAAATATTCTTGTCCAATCTTCTCTTTCATTCCTATAGATTTGATGGTGTCTGCTTCCAGAACTCCCCAAATATTTTTTATTATTATTATTATTATTATTATTATTATTATTATTATTATTATTATTATTATTATTATTATTATTATTATTACTACTACTACTACTACTACTACTACTACTACTCGAAAATTTATTTTGTTTCATTAAAAAAAAGAAAAAACTGAGGAATTTCTCAAATTATCTTACCCTATTCTTTAGTACTCGCTAATTAAAAGTACCTTAGTACTCTAACCCGAAAACGAAGCCACGCGATAACAAACAACGCAGTGCTCGGATCATGGTTTTCTTAAACCTCTCTCCCATATACATTTAGTTTGGGTTCATTGCTTCTTGTATATATTTGATATGAAAAAATGGAGAGGGGGTACGAACAGTCTTTACTTATTCATAAGACGTTGGTTCACTGTCACCCGTAACTGAGACAGACCCCCTCCCTTCTCTCTCTCTCTTCCTTGGTCTTTCCAACATGACCCACGCAGCCCCAATTCTCCGTGCTCGCAGGCTTAATTCTGATAACCAAACAAGTCCAACGACGGCGTTAAAACCCCCGAAGGCGTCACAAGACCCTTCTACAGCTTACTGACACTAAAAACCAACAACGACAAAAATAATAAAGAAAAGTTAAACAAATTGAAAAGAAAATAAAGAAAAAAGAATCACCAAAGATAAAGATACCCACCCCAGACCCCAACAAACGCATTCCCATATAAAATTTCTATTAATAAAATTGTCTGACCACTTCTCCTCCGTCTGTGTATGCGCGTTTCTCGTCACTACGCGACTTATTATCTTTATAATAATAAAATTGAGTATTCACTTCTCCTGTGTTTGTGTTTCTCGCAATACTGTGACTTGTTTTAGTTAAAATAAGAAAATGCAATTGTTAAAAATAATTTAATTACGAACTTAAATCGACCAGCCTTTCAGCTAGGAGCAAAGTGTAGTATCCGTTCTGATACTATACTTTATCTTTTCAGTGCACGGTCAGTGAAAGAGAAATACTTCTAGACTTATGCAATTTTAATTTTTGTCCCAATCTAGATTGCCCCATTTTAGGGAGCTTGATTTTTCCCATATTTTAAACTGACCTTGTGTCTAACTCTGCCCTCGTGGGGAGGCAAGTAAACAGGGACCACTATACATTTTGCTATATTTGTAAACAAATCCTTTGATAACATTTGTAAAAAAAAGGGCATTTTTAACGACAGATAACAAAACGAAAAAGGGGTAAAAAAAACCCAAATCGGCAACAAATAAATGTTACGAAAGGCAAAATAAGTTACTCTTCTACTTACCTGGATATGTTTATTTGTGTTTTAAGTTATTTAAAAGATTTTTTTGTTCAAAACAAACCTGGTGTCCACCTGTTCAGTTACAATGAAAATAAATAGCTAAAATTACAGAGTTTCGATAATCGCTCAAAAAACGAAAATTAAGCAAAATACAGGTAGAACATTACCTTTTCACACGATTAAACACTATTTTGTTTATTTTTCGATTTTTCACCAATTATCAATGCCCCCCGTGCTGGGCTCATGAACAGCCATTTTTCCACCGTTCTAACTGAACAGATGGACACCAGATTTGTTTTGAACAAAATAAAACTCTTTAAAATAAGCTTGTACAGGTTAGCAGAAGAATAATATATCTTGGCTTTCGTGACATTTATTTGTTGCTTATTTGTTGTTTTAACCCCTTTTTCGTTTTATTAGCTGTCGTTATAAATGCCCCCCCCCCCAAAAAAAAACGAATTAATTACTTTGTGACCCTTCAAAATTTGAAAGGAATTTGGAAACCTCCAAACTGTCGAATAGTTAGTCATTTTTTTTTTTCTGGCTTTACAAGTCTTAGCAATTCCTGATGATTGAAAGTCTTGGAAGCTACACTGGTCTTCGGGCTAGGATTAGGGTGTAGAATCTGTTCTATCTTAGATCGGAGGAGGAGATGCCCTTCTTGACTGGGGCAAGTTTTGTTTTTGTCTCATCTAGAGTGCCCCTTTTTGGATATCCCCTACTCCCCAAAAAAATCTCGACCATGTATCTAACTTTGCCCTCGTGGGACAGTGAATATGTACATTCAATTATTTTATAAACAGTAATTAAAACAATTTGATGAATAAAATAATAAACAATATTGGAATAATTGAATTTAACTTTTAAAATCCTATTTTAAAAAAAATCGTAAAAGAAAATAAATAAACAAACAAACAAACAAAAAACAAATGTCATACTTTAAGAAAAGAAAACAAGCGAAACAAAAACGAAAGTAATAAACACTCCCGGACAACGTTGGGTAGACACGGCTAGAACAAATAACAAATGGGAGAAAGTAGGGAATATATATATATATATATATATATATATATATATATATATATATATATATATATATATATATATATATATATAGTCAGGTTGTATATGAAAAGAAATAAAAAAAGTGCTCGATCATATGAGAGAGCTAATATAATTTATTTAGATACTATATTACATATTTCAGCAATGTACCGCGGTTTCATCCAAAAGGGCAGGTTTAGACATCTTTAGTAAATCTTCGTGCCCAGTGGAATCATCGGCAAGCTGAAAGGATTGCAGGCACACCTGACAGGGAATGGCGTCAACAATAAATCTGCCTTTTTGGATGAAACCGCGGTACATTGCTGAAATATGTAATATACAGTATCTAAATAAATTATATATATATATATATATATATATATATATATATAGGTGATAAAGACAGGAATAAAATGTTCCGATGTAATGGAAAATGAAAAAAGAAATTATTTATGTATTCATACAACTGAGGAAGTCTTACAATAAAGACGAAACGTTGTATGAATACTTAAATAATATTAGTTGGTTTTCCTTTTTCATTTTCCATATATATATATATATATATATATATATATATATATATATATATATATATATATATATATATATATATATATATGAAAATATTTGTTGTTGTTTATTATCTACGGACGTATACGTTTCATCTTTTTTCAATCAAGACTCTTCAGCGTAGAAGTTTGACTATTCACTACTGGTCACACGATTCGAAACCCTGGATTATAAGTATTTTTCAACTCCAACCCAACGTCTTAAACCTCGCGGCCAATATCTGAACGGCTGATAAACTGTGGTAGATTAAATACATTTATAAGCGGCGATGACGACACAGGCATTCTACTTATATTAAGGAATGATGCATTATAAAGCAAATGACGTCACACTGTATTTGCACTACTACTAAAGTGCTCTACGAATAATTAAGGAGCGACAAATATGAAAATATATGAAAATATGAAAAATATATATGTGTGTGTGTGTGAGAGAGAGTTTGTGTGTGAGTTTGTGTGTGTGTTTGTGTTTGTGTATGTATTACAGAAGATCAGAACAACATCGATACCGTCAGTTTCAAATCTAACAAAGTCAACCGATAATTGGTATCCTTTACTGGACTCTCTTCACTATCTGTTTACGTCCGCCTCCCCGAAAAACCTTAAATAATAAGTGACTTACGGTCACTTATTATTTAATAAAATATTTTTTTAAAGAGAAAGAAAAATCAGTTGAATTATAATTTGAAAGAAAAGGAAGAGAAAGATATATAGAGAGAGAGACAGTGCGAGAGAGAGAGAGAAAGAGAGAGAGAGAAAGACGAACGAGCGAATACTTAATAGGAAAGAGAGAGAGATAGTGTGAGAAATAGAAAAAGCGTGTGTGCGTGTGTGTGTGTGAAAGAGAGAGAGAGAAAGAGAGGGAGAGTGTGTGTGAGAAAGAGAAAGAAAAGTGAGAGAGAGAATTTATGTTAGAGAGAGGTTATGAGAGAGTGAGAGAGAGAAAGAGAGAGAGAGAGAGAGAGAGAGGGAGAGAGGGGCGGGAGAGTGCAACCTTTAACGGGATAGAAAGTAAAAAGAGAAAAACCAAAAGTTAAAAAGCAATAACAAAAAGAAAAAAAAAGATAGAAAGAAATTTAAAAAAAAACTGCAAAACGAAACCAAAAGAAGGAAATGAAAAGAAGAAGAAAAAAAACTAAAGAAAAAAAAACTGTAAAACAAAACAAAGAAGCAAAATAAAAACCAAGAAAACAAACAAACTAAAAAAAAACCAACAAAACAAGCAAAACGAGTGAAACGCAAACAAAACGGAGAGAAAAGCGGCGACCTTCTGGTCAAGAGAATAAACATTACAAGCCGACTACATTTATGGAAGTGCTTACTTTTTGTCTGAAAACGGCCGACCCCGCGTGTGCAAAAGGAAAGAGTTTGTTCTATAAACAAAAGCATAGTCTAGACATTGGGGGCCATCACTTCAGCTTGTCGGACCCTCTTAGATTAGAGAGCGATACCTAAAAACATTCGGCGGTGGCGGGCCGGTGTCGGGGTGGGGCGGACGAACACTGAGACGGGCGGTAGGTACGCGCTGTGAGGGTGAGGGTGGGGGTGGGGATGTGACTGATATATATATATATATATATAGAGAGAGAGAGAGAGAGTAAGAGAGAGAGAGATAGAGATAGATAGAGAGATAGATAGAGGGAGAGAGAGAGAGAGAGAGAGAAAGATATATATATATATATATATATATATATATACATACATATGATATTATATATATATATATATATATATATAGAGAGAGAGAGAGAGAGTAAGAGAGAGATAGAGATAGAGAGAGAGATAGATAGAGGGAGAGAGAGAGAGAGAAAGAGATAGAGATAGATAGATAGATAGATAGAGGGAGAGAGATAGAGGGAGAGAGAGATAGAGAGAGAGAGAGAGAGAGAGAGAGAAAGAGATATATATATATAGATAGATAGACAGAGAGACAGAGAGAAGGAGGGAGAGAGAGAGAGGGAGAGAGAGAGAGAGAGAGAGGGGGGAGGAGAGAGATGTATACATATATATTTACCCACTCAACAAACCCGCCAGCAGCCTCAAGATTAAAATCAAGCAAACAGACCAAAAAACAAACTACGCAATCTTGTACGTCTACCGTCATTATAATCTCTATTTTAATAGAATTGTGAGACCACTTCTCGTGTGTCTGTCTGTGTGTGTCTATGTGGCGGTGTCTATGTGGCGGTGTCTAATTCTCGTTTCAACGTCACTTTCATAATTTCTAGTGTTGGGACCATTAATCAGAATCGGAATCGGAATCGGGAATCGGAAAAATCGGGGGTCAACTTAAATTGGGAGCTGTGCAGCGAGATGTCTGTTTACATAAGTTTTAAATTTCTGCATGTCAGTATCGTCGGGGAAACAGGGAGCATGGAGGGAGTTCAGAGCAGTTTCCATTGAAGTACTTGTAAAACAGGCACAAGGAAGCAACATTGCGGCGATGGGACAGGGACTGGAGCTTGGTGGATAGTGAGGAACCTATTAAGTTGGCGACTCTTTGTTGGACCTTGTCTAAGAGGGAGAGACTAGTGGATGATGCCACAGCCCAGATGTGGCAACTATATTCCATGCATGGGCAGATGGTGGCTTTGTAGAGATATAGGATAATGTCAGGCGTGAAAAGTTTACTAGCACGGTAGAGGGAGCCCACCTTCTTTGCAGCAGCCCTGGCAATGTTTTCAATGTATTTATTCAAATTCATGTTATCTGTGAAAGTTAGGCCGAGGAGTTTGAATGATGAACTCTCAGGTAGGGTGTTATTTGCCATGACAATCGGTGGTTGAAGAGGTTTCTTGTAGTTATTGAAGGAAAGTAGCTTTGTCTTTGCGGCATTAAAAGTTACCATCCATTTTTGTCCAGAATCCACTACAGACTGGAGGTCATTTTCTAAGGATTCAGCCATTGCCTCAGATATGTGCGCGTCGGTTTTGCCCACATGACGAGAGTAGAGCGCGGTGTCGTCAGCAAATATTCCTACCTCAGTCTCAATGACATCAGGGGGGTCGTTTATGAAAATCAGGAACAGTAGAGGTCCAAGGATGGATCCCTGGGGTGCACCAGAATTTATGTCATGTTGCTTAGATGAACGGCCATCGAGGATAATCTGGACCGTTCTTTTTGTTAGGAAGGATTTAATTATATTAAATATTTGTCCAGTAATACCACATGAGTGCAGTTTTAGGAGAATCCCTTCATGCCAGACCTTGTCAAAGGCCTTGGATATATCAAGTTAATATTGAAAGCAAAAAAAAAAAATGAATACATCACTTTGTAATCCTTCAAAATCTGAAAGGAATTTGGAAAACTTTTAAAGTGTCTACTAGAAAGTCATTTAAACTAACCCCAACCTGACGCGTATTTAGAGAGGATGACCAAAAATAGGTCAAAGGCAAGTGCGCACACTGCACAGGACTGGCACATTTATTATTATTATTATTATTATTATTATTATTATTATTATTATCTATATATTAATACGATAGCGTGTGTGTTCGTGTGTCACGCTTCCGGCAAAACCTCTGCGCATGCGTACCGCACCGAGATTTTGACAAACATTTTTATACGCCTAATTTCAACTAAATTTTCAAGTATTTCCCTTTAGCGTAACGGTTAGCGACGTAGTATTTTTTACTTCGGTCCGACTGGTTTATAGTTCGATCCCAACCAACCTCCAAGATTTTTTTCTACATTTCAGTTTTATTTTCAAGAAACATTGCAACTAACAAAAAAACGAACACGACACAGTGTAAGTAAAAGTAAAAAAATTATTTATTTATTTTTAGCAAACAATTCCCAACAAGCGGCAATGAATACAATTTTATTATTTATTTTTTGCATTTATTTTTTTTATCACTTGGTTAAAAAGTACTTTTTTCTGATGCTTTAAAACTTAAAACTATTTTTTGTTTTTTACTTTGGCGTTTTTAAGGGCATTGCCTATTAAATTACGTTAACTGCTTAAAAATTAGTATATCATTAGTATTTCTTAAAAAAGTGAAAACAATTTACTTCCTTTATTTTGGTTGTAGAGAGGGCCAGTATTATTATTATTTTTTTTTTTGAACGGATGGCATATCAACCTTTTCTAGTAGATATGCGCAATGTCCATCGTACACGAACAACAAATTATTTCACTCTTATCCAGAAGGAGGGGGGGTCATAATAAAGCAACTTACTAACAAATAGAGGGTACTTTGTTACATTAGGACCCGCGCTAACTTTGACGCCGTCGTTAGAGTTAGGGTCAGTGTGGCAGACGATAACTTCGTAAACTTTTTCAGTTTTATTTTCAAGAAACATTGCAAATAACAAAAAAACGAACACAATACAGTGTAAATAAATTAAAAAAAAATTTTTTAAATTTATTTTTATCAAACATTTACCAACAATTGGCAATAAATACAATTTTATTATTTATTTTTTGCATTTATTTTTTTTTATCACCTGGTTAAAAACTACTTTTTGTGTTGCTTAAAACTTAAAACTATTTTTTGTTTTTCATTTTGGCGTTTTTCTCTTTCCTCATGGTGAATTCGGATGGCATATAAACATTCCTCATGTAGCAAATAGGCAAACTAGAGTTCGTAACAAGGTGACTATGCAGGAATTTTATGCATATCGTCTATCTATAAGACGTGACTTCAGTCCAATACACAGTGGTGGAAAACTATTTCAACAATATATAGTCGATGGTTACGTTAAAGTAGAAGGTTGTCGTTTGAAATTCATAGAGAAAATCAAGCACAACTAAGAGTTGCAATGTATTCAGGTTTGATGGATCACCTTGCAAGAAATAATGAAAATGAAAATCCTGGAGTACCTGTCATTTTGCCATCATCCTTCACAGGGAGCCCACGAAATATGCAACAATGCTACCAAGATGCAATGGCAATAGTTTGCAAGTATGGAAGGCCTGATTTATTTATAACATATACTTGCAATCCAAAATGTCGAGAAGTAACTGAAAACTTACAGCCTCATGAAACAGCACAGAACAGACCAGATTTATTGGCACGAGTTTTCAAACAACATCTTAATGATTTAATGATTGACATAAAGGACAGACATGTACTTGGGGTACCTATTGTTGCGATACATGTAATTGAATTTCAGAAAAGAGGTCTCCCGCATTGTCACATGCTAATCATGCTGCAAGAAGAATATAAAATCAGAACTAGGGAACAAATTGATAATATTGTTTCAGCTGAATTACCATCAGAACATGATCCAGAATTGAGAGAATTAGTGAAAACACTCATGATTCATGGACCCTGTGGTACATTTAATCCCAATTCAATCTGTATGGTAGGGGGAGAGTGTCAGAAGAAATTTCCAATGCCATATCAGGAGGAGACTATTACAAATGTTTCTGGATATCCTCTTTACAGACGCAGAAATAATGGAGATTCTGTTAGAGTGGGTGTCCATGAGATTGACTGCAGGTTTGTAGTACCATATAATAAGTATTTACTCAAAAAATATGGTGCTCACATTAATGTAGAGGTGTGTATCTCAGTAAAAAGTGTGAAATATCTTTTCAAATATGTCTATAAAAGACATGATTGCGCAATGATGGAAATGAATATGAATAACAATGAAACTAATGCAAATGAATATAATGAAATTAAGCAATATATTTCGTGTAGATACGTATCTCCGCCTGAAGCATTTTGGCGTTTGTCAGAATACAAAATGCATGGACAGTCACACATAGTTTACCGACTCGCCCTCCATTTACCTGACCAGCAACAAGTTTATTATAGGCCGGGTGAACAAGGACAAGCTGCTGCCCGCGCAGAAGGACGAGACACGCAATTAACTGCATGGTTCAAACTTAACCAAAGAGACGTGGATGCAAGAGCCCACCTTTATATTGATATTCCTGAATATTATGTATTTAATAAGCAAAGCAACACTTGGACCAGAAGACAACGTCACCGCCAGATTGTAACGAGAATGTACTCTGCCAGTCCTAGAAATGCTGAGAAATTTCATTTAAGGATGCTTCTTCTTCATATACCAGGTGCAACTTCTTTTAATAACCTGAAAACTGTAGGAGGTGAACAATTGCCGACCTTTAAGGGTGCCTGTATTCGATTGCAACTGCTTGAAGATGACAACGAACTAGAAATGGCTTTAAGTGAGGCAGCTATATATCAAATGCCACGACAGCTTCTTAACATGTTTGCAATGATTATACAATACACCACAAGATGCCTTACAATTATGGAATGATAACAAACACCTTATGATAGAGGACCTTTTACGCCAATATGATGATAATGTTGCAAGGAATATCGCTCTGCATCACATAAACATGATTTTGAATGAAACCGGCATGAATTGTGCGATGCTTGGTCTACCAGAACCAATCAGTGAGCCTCCTGCCATTCAACATATGGAAGAAATTCAAGAAGTTAATCCTGAAATACTAAATACTGAGCAAAGAGGTGTATTTAATAGTGTCATTAACGCTGTTAGTGAACTAGATAGAGGATTGGAGACTAACCATCGACTGTTTTACTTGGATGCACCTGGCGGTTCTGGCAAAACTTTTCTATTCAACATGATTCATGATTACCTGGTGGCTCAAAATGTGGCTGTTAGTACTTCTGCTTGGACAGGTATTGCAGCAACACTATTGAAAAATGGAAAAACACTTCACAGTATCTTAAAACTTCCTGTTCCTTTCACTGAGACAATTACCTGCAATATTCCGCCTAATTCTGACCAAGCAAATATTCTCAGGCAGGTGAAGCTCTTCATTATTGATGAGGGGTCGATGATCCCTCGATATGCATTAAATGCCATTGATAATTGTTTACAAGATATTATGAATAATAATAGCATATTTGGTGGTAAAGTCTTCATATTAGGAGGAGACTTCAGGCAAGTTCTGCCTGTGGTTCCTAGAGCTCCACCTGCTGCAGTATTGGATGTATGTCTAAAGAAGTCTCCAATGTGGCACAGTTTTCATCAACTTAAACTCTCTCAGAATATGAGGACTAATGACAACGAACAAGTTTTCTCACAGTGGCTCTTACAAATCGGAAATAGTCGAGTGCAGAGTTCACTTGATAACGTTTCTGATGATACTATCGATATCCCAGAACAATGTGTATGCAATGACTCTTTAGTATCAGACATATTCGATAATTGCACCCAAGACGAAATGAAAAGTAGAGTTATTTTGTCACCAAAAAATGCAGATTGCTTGGATATTAATGAAGATATTCTAAGTATACTACCAACTGAGAGCAAAACATATCTTAGTATAGATTCAGTATCATCAGACAATGAAATGGAAGCCAATAATTATCCAATGGAATTCATAAATTCACTTACGCCTTCGGGAATGCCTCCTCATCGTCTCAATCTTAAAGGATCTATTATTATGCTGCTTCGAAACCTGTCAATAACGCAAGGACTATGCAATGGAACGCGCTTAGAAGTATTGGAGCTTCATAACCACAGTATTCTAGCTTCAATCATAAGTGGATCTCATGCTCAGGAGCGAGTTTTAATTCCAAAGAATTAAACTTAATCCCAGTGACGCAAATATTCCATTTGTTTTGCACAGGACTCAATTTCCCATCCGCCTATCATATTCAATGACCATTAATAAAGCTCAAGGACAAACTTTCGATAAGGTTGGGATCTACCTACCATCACTTTGCTTTACTCATCGACAACTTTATGTAGCCTTCTCAAGAGCAAGGTCTATGAACAGGGTAAGAGGGAAAATTTGTCCTCAGAATAATTCTACTCATGGCCAGAGAAGAGGAACTACCTTCAATAGAAATATTGTATATAAAGAAGTTTTGTAAATTGTTTCATGTATTGTTTATTTTTAAAACCAAATCTTATGATATTTTATTCAAACATGTATAGGTTAGGAACAAGATAATTAGTATTGAAAGCATCATTTCGTGTAATTTACACGGGTCCCGCTAGTTATTATTATTACCATTATTATTATTATCTTTTTTATTATTATTATTATTATTATTATTATTATTATTATTATTATTATTATTATTATTATTATTATTATTATTATTATTATTATTATTATTATTATTATACTTATTATTATACTTATTATTATTATTATCATCATCATCATCATCATCATCATCATCATCATCATTATTATTATTATTATTATTATTATTATCATTATTAGTATTATTATTATCATTATCATTATTATTATTATTATTGATATTATTATCATCATCATCATCATCATCATCATCATCATCATCATCATCATCATCATTATTATTATTATTATTATTATTATCATTATCATTATTATTATTAGTATTATTATTATTATTATTATTATTATTATCATTATTATTATTATTATTATTATTATTATTATTATCATTATTATTTCTCTATTATTATTATTATTATTATTATTTATTTATTTTATTTTATTGTTTTTTTTTGCAAAACTTATTTTCCATCAGTGGCGTGATGCTTCTACAAAAGGCCCATAAAATATATAAGTACATAAACATATTACTTAGCCATGGAATTTCCATGGGTCCCGCTAGTGTATAACATATATTTTACTTTCGTTTTCTCGTACGTTATCACCTTTCACCCCATTTTTATATCATAAAATTGTCCGTGAAGTAAGTTATGATTTTCTAGTATCGCTGTTTGTTTAACAATTAAATGTTATCCATTTCAAAATGAAGTGTTCCAAAATCGAACCAGATGTGATAAATAGAATTATTTCATCGTCGACTTAAAAGTGACATTGGTCTTATTTATTTATTTTCGTTTTACGAATGAGTCATCGCTTATCAAGGCCAACATCCAACTCGAGGATAAGGGTCAATGAGTTTGATCATTAATGCTCTTCAAAGTGGTGCCATAGATGGTTGTGTCGTCTGCATAAATGTTGTCGACGAATGATCTTAGAATGATAGTTGGAGGACGTTGATGAAGATCATGAAGAGGGTTGGGCCAAGTATGGATGTTTGCGGCACGGAGATGTTGATACTATGTGCTTCAGACTTCTGTCCATTAACGACTACGTTTATAAACCTATCAGAGAGAACAGATTTGATCATTGAGAGGACATTTGTGAAGTAGACTTTGCAAAAAAGTTTTACTTCATCGGATGCTGAGAAAATAACGCTTAATGATGGTTGGAATAAGTCACGCATATGTTCAGACCATTGCTTGTTATTCGCCAAAACTCGTGGGGTACCAAGCCTCTGCTCAGCCACTCTAGATTTAACGGATTAGGCATAGGATTCTCTCGCATTTTCTATAACCATTTTACAGTAGTTGTTGGCAGTCCTAAAGGAGGCGTTGATTTCAGAGCAATTGAAAGCGTGGGTTCTGTGGGCAATGGCGGCGGCACATTTTGGAGTGTACCACGGCTAGCAGATTGGTTTCTGTTGGAATGTCTTGGAGAGTATGAAGATTTCATTACCAAATGTTAACCAATCAGTAAAATCGATACATGACATATTCTTTTCAAACATGGAATGCAGAGGAATTTCTTATATGAAATATCTGAAGCTGTTCCAGTCAGCCATCGAGTATCGATACATTGTGCGATGCAGAGGGACTTCAGAGGTCTTGTTGCACTTTGTTTTGATCTTAATCGAGACAACTGAGTTATCGGAAGATAAAAGCGGAGACAGAACAGTGGATGAGCACAGTTGAGGACAAGTTGTCAGGAAAAGATCAAAAAGAGATGCAACATGTGCGTCAACATCGGGTACGCGAGCAGGTTTGTCAACAGTCTGTGTTATGCCATAAGCAAGGAGAACATTGTGACAAAAGGTCCCTTCATCGTCAGTCTTGTTTGAGTGGACTAGTCATTCAACATTGTGAACATTAAAATCACAACAGACATGAATGCTAGCAAATGGGTGAGCAGACATGATCTTGCCAATTTTATCAAATATTTGCTCAATGACAGTAAACCCCATCGGTGAGGCGATGATAGAGGGCAAAGATGAAAGCAGTGCTGTCCGCAAGTGCAACACGGAAACACATATAGGACAAATTAGGGTCTTCATAACAAGGGTCCCTCCTACATGGAAAACTTTCCGAGATGTAGGCACAAATTCCATGACCATGACGATCTAGGGGGTGGGGGTTAGAAGTCATATTTAAGTATTCTGAGATCATGAAGTCATCAGTTTGACTAGAAATTTTTTCTATGTTAAGAAAGAGACTATTTATATTTTTAAATTGGCATGATATTTAAATAAATTAATTAAATGGTTAAAAACGATCGTTTTATTAATACTGTTTAGCTGACAGCATTTTGTGTAGGAGTAAAATGTATATCTCTTGTTATACTACACTTCATATTTTCTGTTTTCAGTCAGTGAAAAGGAAATCCTTCTAGACTGAGGCAATTTTTATTTTTGTCACGATCCAGTGTGTCCCTTTTTCGGGAGCTCGAATTTCCTTATATTAAAAAAACAAAAACAAGGCTGTGTCTAACTCTGACCTTATGGGGAGTCAAGTAAATAAGAAACAAATATTTTTGCAGTAAGAAGAAAGTAGATAAGTAACGGTGGAAAGTCCTCAGGGTACCGCGCTAGAAATTTATATTGATTTAGCATTACTAAGATAGTCTGAAAATTATATTATTTATTGATGTGAAAATATTATTTAGAAGGTTGCTGTTCAAATCACGTCGGAGTCACCATTGTATAGACGCTTGGTCTTCGCATCGACTTTAAGACAAACTCTTATAATATTTTGCAACAAAATGAAAGAAAAACAAAGCCATTCCTATAAGTACCAAACCATATATTTATTTGAGTGATCCACACCGTTGGGTGTAGTTTGCCAGAAGTTAAGACAATTAAGAAAATAAATTAAACGTTCGGCTGCCAAAAGTATTTTCTTAGAACAGTATATCTTCAAGTGAAGATAGCCTCGCTGGACGAGCCACCACAACTTACACAGTTACTCTATACTAGTGATGGGACGATTCCAACATTTCCCCTATTCTGATACAATTACCGACTCTGTTCTCAATTCTTGATTCCGGTACAATTCCCGAATCCGATTCTGATTCTTTTTAAATTTCTGAATATCTAGTTATAGAGTTTTGTTTTTTTTTAATTTTAGGATTACTGTCAAATCTCGTGTAATGTGTGCACATATTTTCGCAAAAATAAAAATACACTTAGCGTACATTACACGAATAGATCTTTCTAACCATTTTTCTCAAATGTTTTTTTTTTTATCGTGATTGATCGGTAATAGTGATTTTCTCAACTCATTGTGAAATTTTCATCTATAGTTTTCACGTGCCATTTTTCCTATTTATCAACTCGTACTTTTACCTGTGCCATCTTTACTTGTGGCATTTTTAATTGTGGCATTTTTACCGTGCCATTTCTTCCGATTTCATTTTTATCTAAAGTCGTTATTATGATCTATAGATTTTAGTTTTACTGGTAGTTTAAAAACAATAAATATTTATCATTTTATTATTAGGACCAGCAACGGATAATTCAGTTTATTATTTTATTTTTTTTAAGAATTGTTTTTGATATCGGAAATTAGGCTTCGATTTTTCCGATGACGATATCGATCCCGACACCCCAAAAAGTTCCGATTTTCCCGATTTTCCGATTACCATTAATCGTCCCAACACGACTCTGTACACAATGATAAGTTTACGTGTACAGCGATTGTTCAGATTAACTTGACCCCCCCCCCCCACGAGCGCAGATTTAGACACAAGGTCTGTCTTTAATGTGAGGAAAATCCAACTCTCGCAAACATTTTTTTTAAATGCCTCAGTCTAGAAAGATTTCTCTTTAGCTGACCGAGGGCAAAAAAGGCGAAGTGTAGTATCAGAACAGATACTACACTTTGATCTTAGTCAAAAGAACTAGGAAACAATCTTTTATCCAGATTTTTCGGTAGTATTCCGAGTGCTCATATAATTATTGATATTACCGTAGTTTTTCTTAATGTTCCATATTTCTTTCATGTAATTTGTTAGGTTTTTTTGTCTACTTTTTTTTCACCCTGTGAACTGTTGAGACGGCGAAATCTACAATTTAGAAGTGACTATAACTTGAATGAATTGTCCTTTTCATTTTTCTAATACAAGCTCCGGTTAGTGTGTGTATCAATATCTGCATCTTCTTTTTTTAATATATTGTTTTTAGTTTAGTTAGCTACATTTACCTATGATGTTGTTTATTGTCACGTATCTTTGTCCATAGAGTCCACATTTACTGCATTCCTGTGTCTCGTCGTTTTGCTTTTATGTATTTTGTACGAATCGCGTTGTATTGTATTTCGTACTTATGTTTTATATACGATTGCTAATGAAGTATTTAGGGAGATAGAAAGACCAAAGAGAGAGAGAAAGAGCACCACCCAGACTTCGGAAGGTGCTGGAATCCTAAGGAAATCCAATGATTTAGATTAATTCTTTTTGTGGGCGTACATTTTGTAAACGACAGATTCTATTTACCCCATAGATGAAACCTTGACAGGTACTTCCACATAGTGACTCCACACTACCGAAAGGTTACGACTGAATGCATTTTACCCAGAATCCATTGTAAATATAGTCCCAAAAGACGTATACATATATGCAAAAGTATTCCTACATTATTATTTTTCGCACATGTCAACTTGTAAATTTGAAAATAACACGGACTCCCCACTTTCTTCATTCTGTATGTATTTTGTAGTAAGACTACTATTAATCACAAACATTCGAGAAATAGACTAGCTTTTCTTTATTATATAGATATACTGAGATACACAACGTATTAATACAACTATAAAAAATATGCGACCCTGCGGAGCATACATTTGCTAGTATAAATGACAGAAGAACATATAATTACAGTGTCCCTCCATGTTCGAACAGAGGAGGTCATGCCTGAAAGGAGGATCTCATTACAACAGAACAAGTACTACAGTATTCCGGAATATAGTATATTGGTCTTAACTAGTATCGTTAACTAAATTCAGAATGAACAGACATTACAATAGTACAATTAATAGAAGTCATAGTATAGTTTCGGATTCAGACAGACAGATACCGTTGGTATACATGATATAGATAAACGCACAACATGTATTATTTCTTCAGATCTTTTGTACAATAAGTGAACAGTTTTGTCTTTCTTTTAAAAACGATTCTTTCACTGATTTTGAAGTGTCTGTAGTACTTCAGGACTCTACTCAGCATTCTAGAAAAATTTCAGAAAGGTTGGGTTTTAATCTTCCTTCGAATCTCCAGTTCTTCCTCTTCCTTGGTCAATTTTTTCCCGGGCGGTCGGTTCCTGTGTCTTCAATGAAACAATGGCCTCCATATCAATAATTTCCATAGACTCTATTTCTCTAACCAGGTCCAGAAAACTGTCAATTATAATTTGTCACTACTTCAGGACCCTACTTAGTATTCTAGTTGATTTCCGCAGTGCTCTCGCATGAATGATCGCAATTCTTTCACACATGTCTTCTTCATGCAGACTCTTTTCCAAGTTCTTTCGGACTTCATGGCGCCAATCAGTTTGTACAGATGATACTTTCATCTTTCATAGTTGTTTCAGTTATTTAGTCACATAGAGATTTTATTATTATTATTATTGTTATTATTGTTATTATTATTGTTATTATTATTATTATTATTATTATTATTATTATTATTATTGTTGTTGTTGTTGTTGTTGTTGTTGTTGTTGTTATAATAATAATTGGTCCCTCGATTTATAAAATCGAGAGACCTATGTTTTGAGGTATTTCCGTCCGTCCGTCCGTCCGTCCGTCCGTCCGTCCGTCCGTCTATCCGTCCGTCCGTCCGGATTTTTCTCCGAAACCATCTATTGAATTTCTCTGAAATTTTGCATGAAGTTGTAACTTTGGTCAGGTTAGAAAGTGACATTTTCCGATTAAAAAAAAAAAATCTGGTTAGCCCCCAAAATTGCAAAAAATGACCCTTTTCTCCCATAACGTTTAATCCATCCATTCAATTTTTCTGAAACTTGGCCAAAATGTAGAGGCAATTGTTCTGGATATAAAATGAGCATCCTTGACCTCAGAAACATTCTGGTTCGCGCCCCAAGGGTGTCAAAGGGGGGTCAAAAATGCCCTAAATTGCCCAAAATTTATTGCATTTTACACTCGCCACATCGAGTCACATACAGAGGGGGACCACGCACGCGCGGCTTGTTATTATTATTATTATTATTACTAGCGGGACCCGTGTAAATTACACGGAATTTTTAAATTTTTAAATTTTTATTTTTACTTACACCGTGTTGTGTTCGTTTTTTAAAAAAAAATCATTTCTTGAAAATAAAACTGAAAAAAGTGACGAAGTTATCGTCTGCCACACTGACCCTAACTCTAACGACGGTGTCAAAGTTAGCGCGGGTCCTAATGTAACAAAGCACCCTCTATTTGTTAGTTACACTTGCTTTATTATGAGCCCCCCCTTCTAGATAAGAGTGAAATTTTTTTAAAAATGGTAACTCGTGTACAATCTACTAAAAAAATTGATATGCCATCCGTTCAAAAAAAATAAATAAATAAATAAAATAAAAAATAATAATGGCCCTCTCTACAACCAAAAGAAAACGTAAATAAACGCCAAATAAAAACGCCAAATAAAAAAACAAAAAATAGTTTTAAGTTTAAAGCAACACAAAAAAGTACTTTTTAACCAGGTGAGTAGCATACAAAGATTCGGAAGGTCGTTGCTTTTGATGTAAGCATGACACACACAATCACACACGTTATTGTATTAATATGTGTATTCCCAGTCGTCCACTCCCTACCTCTCTTCCCCTTAAAATGCAGAAAAAAAAATCTTAGAGGTTGGTTGGGATCGAACTATAAACCAGTCGGGCCGAAGTAAAAAATAATACATCGCTAACTGTTACGCCAGAGGGAAATACTTGGAAAATGTTTTGAAAATAAAGAAACCAGACTGTTTTTAAAAATCTAGATGCGGCACGCATGCGTAGAGCTTTTGCCGGAAGCGTGACACACGAACACACACGCTATCGTATTAATATATAGATTATTATTAGTATTAGTAGTAGTAGTAGTAGTAGTACTGGTAGTAGTAGTAGTGGTAGTGGTAGTAGTAGTAGTAGTCGTTACCAGTGATCGCTCACGGGCAATACAAGGTGGTTTTCTCTGGGCCCTAAGGGAGAACACGTCTCTTTAGATGTCAAGTACTATCTGCTTATAGAGATCCATGTTCTAGCAACGGTCTGATATCGGGTGCTGGTTTTCTCTGCAATTTGAGTAACAATACATCTTCTGTTCCAACTAGTGCTGGTGCCACTACGTTTTTTACTTGGGATTTTTCTTACATATTCACCTTCGCTGTTTCACTTTCCTAGAATCCGTATAATATTTTTTTCTAGAATTCTACTATTACTTATATAGTACTAGCAGGTCTACCGGCCCCCGTTGCCCGGGGCAAAAGTATAACATATTTCTATTAAAACTTATATATATATATATATATATATATATATATATATATATATATATATATATATATATATATATATATATATATATATATATATATATATCTGCCCCCTCCTTCCTGTACCCCTTTTATTCTCCGGCCAACCAATTCCTCTCTCTTGGTACACGCTTTTTATAGATTACTTGAGTTTGAAGCAAGGGAAATAACTCACTGAAAAAATCAGAGTTACTTCCCTTTAGTTAATACACTAAAGTGACTGGAAAACTGACTCCCCGCTAACAAAATCTGTAGCAGTTTATGATCAAAGAATGGATATTATTTTCTAAATTTAAGATACCATTCATTCTGGGCAATGCTGATAAAGAAAATATAAACTTTGATGGTATTTGTTCTGTAGTTTCGAAGTTTTAGCTGGACATACACACACAACTACAGACAACTTCACTTTATATAATAGATTATTCTATATCAACTCACAAGTGGTTGGTCGGTGTCACCTTATGTGGGATGGTTTCCGCACTTGAAGATTTTCACAAATATTTCAGCTATTTTCATTAGTGTCGTGCTTCCTATTGTGCCAACCCTCTTTTATTCCAATTCCTCCTAGTCTCCTTTTTCGGTTTGTATCCTACATTTGTCTTGTACTCAATCCATGCCATAGCTATGTTTTATTCCCTCGGCATCTTTTAGTCGATATATAGCTGACCATTTGTTTCTCTTGCCGTTTTACGAAATCATTACTGTTTCTGTGACTATTAATGTAGTGGTAGATTACTTCACTAAGTTTTGTCGTTAAGATTTTTCACTTAGTTTGTAGGCAGGTCATTAGTCTGTAGTTGCTTTGACTCGCCCACTTCTTTAAAATTAATGTGATCTCCCTGTAATCATCCATTCTGGTACGTCTGTTTATCTCCATAAATTTTCATGATAGTCTTTCGTGTAGTGCAGTGAATTTCTTAAACCATCATCTATGTAGTTCGTCATGTCTATGTGTTTTCCAGTTTGCCCTTGTTCTTAAATCAATCTTGGGACTTTCTTCATTCATTTTTCATTCAATTCCTGCTGAAATTTCCCGAATATCTTCCTCCGTGTTTTTCTGTCATTCGGCATTCCTGTTGCGGTCTTGTTGCTTTCCCCATATATTGTTCCAGGCGTGTTTTGTTTCTGTTGGGTCTGGTTGCTCTGTTTTGTACTATTCAAATTTATATATATATATATATATATATATATATATATATATATATATATATATATATATATATATATATATATATATATCTTCTCAGTCTTCTGTCCTATGTTATCATCTTTTGTTTTAGTTCGTCTTATTTCATGTTTAGTCTTTTTTCTTCTTTGTCAGACATATTTTTCCTCTTCCATCTTTTACTGATCTTCTTAACCTTATTCACTATTGATTTGGTTTTTCAGTTTGGTTTTCAATCCAGGTTTAGTTTTTTTCTATATTTAACCTCGTAATTACAGATTTGGCCCCAGCATATATTTGATCGTTTATGCATGCACCATTGTCTGTGAGTTTTTCTGAGACTGGTATGTTTATCGCATTCGTTTCTGATTTTACTTTATTCCGGATTTCGTCTTGGATATATGGTAATTTCGGGTTATCCTCTTTGATGCGATTCTTCTTCAGTGAAATCTATGGCCTCGTTATCGATAATATCTACAGCTTCAGTGTTTCTGTTTTGTTCGGGCGTAATTTCCTGTTCTGGTGAGTTTTTGCCGATCCCAACATCGAATTTGGTCTTCTATTTTCTACTATTTTACAACATGACTCCAGTAAGAGAAGTTTCACTTGAAATAATGAAAGTGAAGAGGGTCAAAACTTTTCTTCAAGAAAAGTATATTAACTCAATGAAATGGCCAACAAACTGACCAGTTTTAAATCTAGCTTATTTCCATTAGTTTTAGTTGGGAAAACTTTAATCTTTCCTTTTTTCATTTTTTTCTGGAAGTCGCCCAGATAAGCCATGGCACCACTTAATGCGATGAGCTGATCATTATAGTTAAAAGGGAGAGGAACCAAGCTTGAAAGAAACACCACCCCAGCGTTCAATCCCCTAGACACCAAACAGGTGAGCCAATAAGTAAGCCTTTCAAGAGCTCAATAGCGAATGAAGGGGTTACAAACCTGGCAGATAAAAAAGTCTACTTCTACACTGGTTAAGTGGCTGACCAGATACCTGTATTTTATATTATGACAGCATCGTCATTTAGTTTTTAGTACACCTTATAATATACTCGCATATATATAACAACTAGCAAATATATGCGACCGGAGGGAGCATACTTTTGCTAGGCTGGGAGGATGACATCCTGATGAAAGAACTACATACACTGAACACAAAAGGGGGAGGTATTAACGAACATATACTACGTTAATCCTCAAAGGAAGAGGTAATTTCTGGTAGGATGGTATAATGACAACAGTATAGATACTACAATACCACTTTCAGAATAGAGGAGGTAATACTTGGGAGGATCTCCCCATAAAAGCAGAAGATGATGCCTGTGAATATAGTATCATGGCAATAGAAAATATACTACACTACGACTTGCCCCACCCCAAAGAAGGTAATCCCTGAGAAGATGGTCTCATGACAAAAGAATAGATGCTATATTAACCCTCCCTCAAAGGAGGATTTAATTCCTTAGAAGATTAAAAAAGGAGGAGGTAATTCCTAGGATGACGGTCCTACGACAACGGAAGCGATACACACTAACCTATCCCCATTAAAAGATAATACAAGAATAGATTAAATCATTTTTTTTTTTTGGGGGGGGATCTTCATTTATAAATGCCGAGTTATAAACACATACTTTTAAAATAGTTCATGGATCCCACTCCCCATTTTAATTCAATGAATTTCTGTAAATAAATGCATTTATGAAAAAAAAGTTTTTTCAACAATTTGAAGATATTTTAAGTAGGATGGCCTTCAAAGAGTAAATGTGATATTGTGGCGACTGAGATGGTTCTATTTAAGAGTAAGATAGACATTTTTATAACTGTTGACCAAAGATGACCAACAACCCCCTTTTCCCCACACTTTTGATCGCCTTGTGCCTAATTCGTTCGTAATTTAACTTTTACATTTTGTGCAAATAAATAATTCAAAGTGTAGTATCTGTTCTCAGAATCTGATTTACTTACTTACTATCGACGAAACTATTTCTTCAAAAAATAATAAATAAAAATAATACCATAATAATGCGGCATCGTTAACAGGAGAGAGGGAAAATGAGAGAGGGAGAGAAAGAGATTAGTTTATTTTCTGAATTAAAACTTATCTCGCGTTTAAAAAAAAAACTTTACTCAGGTATTTCTTTATTTAGTCAGATTTAACTCACGTACTTGTTAATCTATTTATTTGCTTGTTGTTGTTGTTGAGGTTTGGTTCGGGAGTGTAAGTTTCACTTCGATTAGTTGTTTTCGGTTTGTACATTAAGATCTACTTCGCGTGTGACAACAGTAGGAAATCAATTGTTATTGACAAAAATAGATTACTATTCGCCCGGGCAATACCGGGTAGCTCTGCTAGTTGAAAATAATAAACTTATCAAACACGAAACGTTAACCTTTTGGTAATTTTGAAACATTGATTTACCTTTTAAATGTGGCCTAAAGAAAAGAAAAGAGAGAAGAAATAAATTTATCTTTTCACTGGTAATTTACAAAAATCGAGTCGATCGCTTTTTCGTGAGAGCGACCGATGTTTGAAACGTTTGAACAACGTTAGAAAACGTTGGGACACAAATGCTAAATATTTGTCCAGAAAATAAAACAATATTGCGAAACAGAACACTTGTTATATTAAAATTAAAAAAAATCATTGACAAAAAAAAACAATACTAAATAATAATAAATAATAAAATTAAAATTAACTTTTACAAAACCAATATGCAAATTAGTTAACCATGCGAATCTGATATCACATCTAGATAAACAGCATATGAAAAAATTCGAGATCAAAGTGTAGTATCTGTTCCGATGGATACTGCACCCTATAGACTGGTATTGTCTTGGCCTTCGGGGCTTGATTTACGCCGGTCTATGGGATTGTCCTGTGCAGTTCTAGGAGGTCCACCCTCCCAGGCTTTGCCTCCCCTCTTTGTGGAGGAGTAAGTTAATTGCTTACTGCTTGAGGCGCCCCTACCGGGGAATGCCAACGGGGCTGCCCAGGCAATTTTTGATGGTCAGAGTGCTCACCTTCTCGGGCGCTGGCTTTTCAACCCCCACTTTCCGACCCGAGCTTGGGTCACATCTTACTTGTGGGAGTAGGATAAAAACTGGCCTTGTGCCTAACTCCTGGAGAGGAGTAAATTACTTAAATACATTGAATTCGAAATAGATCGTTTTGACTGTAGTGTTCGAGCGAGAAATGAGCCCAACTTCCGCATTTATTTATTTAGATAATAAATACTTTTAAAGAACGTATCTCAACACCCTACTGCAGCTTCACAGTAAATCCGATCGGGTTAGAAGTTTATTTCTATCCCACACGTCCTTATACACCCGAATGCAAACACAAACTCAAAGTTTTAAGGATATGTTTTGCTTAGTCTCCGATCCTCTGTTTTGTTTCATGGACGTCAGATAACTTATGTACCATGTGTTCTTTATGCGGTGCAGGGAACCTCTTTATGTAAGGTTATTAATAATATTATTATTACTACCATACCATTATTTACTCATTAGGAGTTCTCACACAAGTCATTATCGGTGATTTAGTAACTGTTAATAATCGAGGGATACCCCTTGAATCTGAGTGACAATAAGTCTACTCGGTATTCTAATACACTCCGTTCCGTTTGATTATTATTATGGCTCATGTTGAGCTCTCTAAACATATTTCCAGTGATTTATAATTAATAACAATCAGTGGGTTTCACTGGAATCTTACGGAGAATAGGTCTTCTCAATATGCCAGCACTCTAGTCTCTGTATCCTTATTATTGTAACCGACATAGTGTTATTAGTATTTGTACTTACTAGGAGTTCTGACACAGATCATCGTCAGTGATTGCTCACCGACAACAACCAGTGGTATTTCCTGGAGTCTGAGTGACAACAAGCCTCCCCAGATTTCCAGTATTCTTCACCTCTTTTCGATAACGATGCGGTATTGCAACAGCAACTTACCATTGATTTCTCACTGGTAAGGACAATTGGTCTCCTCTGGAATTTGGGGGGCAATAAGCCTCCCCAAGTTTCCAGCATTCTTTGCACTTTTCCAGCAGAAGTCTGGTTTGTGCTGTCCCTCCTCGATCTTCTCATCCTCCTTGATCCTCTACAAATATTTTGTCTGGTGTCATCCTAGGCCGGAACCATTTAAACAAAATTAATTAATTTAAAAATAAAAAACAAAATTTTTTTTAATTTATTTTAAATTTTTTTAAAAATTATTATTATTATTATTATTATTATTATTATTATTATTATTATTATTATTATTATTATTATTATTATTATTATTATTATTATTATTATTATTATTGATTTTTAAAAAAATTTAATTAAAAAAATATTTTTTTTATTCTTTTTAATTTTTTAAATTTTTTTAAATTTTTAAATTTATTTTTTGGGGGTGGGGTGGGGAGAGAGGAAGGAGTTTATAGTGTTTCTTGTCATTTCTGTTTCTTTGGTTAATTTTTGTGTAGTGATATCTGACGTCAGTGTAATTTATTGGGGTGGGGGATTATGAAGTGATGTTTCTTGCAGTTTTTGTTCCTTGGTTCGTGTTGCGGTGTTCTTCGTGTGGTTTTGTTTTCTCCCTTTTGTAAATTCCTTGTGACTGGTTATCCTTTGTAGCTTATGCGTGCCGGTTTCCGCAGTCGTAAATGGTGATCTGTCGCGAGTGCAAGCAGGTAGTTTGGCCTTGGGGTCTAAGTAACACCAAGTGTTTTCAGATTTCAACTACTCTCTGCATCTTTCTATCAGCACTGCAACCAATTTGTTATTCTCATACCAGCCGTTTAATAGTGATTTCTCCCTGACAACCGCCGGTTTTTGATGGACTAAGTTTATTCAAAATTTTTGTTGAGATGCTGATAGCATTACTGCGCTATGTTTTTCGAGTTCTCTCTTTTTTATCACAATTAGCGCAGTTTTCTCTATCCAAAATGGCGTTCATTTATCTTTCAGATTTTTGTTATATTCATCAATGTTACTAGGTTATTTTTTTTGCACGTCATCTGTATACATAAGGTGAGTGTTTTTCTCCATTGTTACTGTAAATTTGCACCCTTCATTGCATATCTTTTCTCCATTGTTACTGTAAATTTGCACCTCCATTGCATATCTTTTCTCCATTGTTACTGTAAATTTGCACCCTTCATTGCATATTTTTTCTTCATTTTTACTGTAAATTTGCACCCTTCATTGCATACGTTTTCTCCATGTTTACTGTAAATTTTCACCCTTCATTGCATATCTTTTCACCAATGTTGCTGTTAATTTGAACCCCCATTGCACATCTTTTCTCTATTGTTACTGTAAATTTGCACCCTTCATTGCATATCTTTTCTCCATTGTTACTGTAAATGTGCATCCTCCATTGCATATTCTTTCACCAATGTTGCTGTAAATTTGCACCCCCCCATTGCATATCTTTTCTCCATTGTTACTGTAAATTTGCACCCTCCATTGCATATCTTTTCTCCATTGTTACTGTAAATCTGCACCCTCCATAGCATATCTTTTCTCCATTGTTACTGTAAATTTGCACCCTTCATTGCATATCTTTTCTCCATTGTTACTGTAAATGTGCACCCTCCATTGCATATCCTTTCACCAATGTTGCTGTAAATGTGCACCCTCCATTGCATATCTTTTCTCCATTGTTACTGTAAATTTGCACCCTTCATTGCATATCTTTTCACCAATGTTGCTGTAAATTTGCACCCCCATTGCACATCTTTTCTCTATTGTTACTGTAAATTTGCACCCTTCATTGCATATCTTTTCTCCATTGTTACTGTAAATGTGCACCCTCCATTGCATATCCTTTCACCAATGTTGCTGTAAATTTGCACCCTCCATTGCATATCTTTTCTCCATTGTTACTGTAAATTTGCACCCTCCATTGCATATCTTTTCTCCATTGTTACTGTAAATGTGCACCCTCCATTGCATATCTTTTCTCCATTGTTACTGTAAATTTGCACCCTCCATTGCATATCTTTTCTCCATTGTTACTGTAAATGTGCACCCTCCATTGCATATCTTTTCTCTATTGTTACTGTAAATTTGCACCCTTCATTGCATATCTTTTCTCCATTGTTACTGTAAATTTGCACCCTTCATTGCATATTTTTTCTCTATTTTTTCTGTAAATTTGCACCTTCTATTGCATATCATAACTATGTTGCCGTGTGGCATCATCGCTATGACAAACAACGGTGAAAACAGGGAACCTCCCCGTAAAATGTCTACCTGTATTCTTAAATAGCGGTTTTTCTTCAACTGTCATTTTTAGTTTCTATTTCATATTGCTTTCTCGATTAGACTTTCATATAGAAAAAAGTGTTCCACAGATTCTCGACAATTAAATCAACTTTATTCAATAGATTCGTCAAACAGAACACGAACTAGAAGACGTTCGAAAAACCAGAATGATACGCAGTGAGATAGGTTGGCTCGGCTGGCGTTTATTATATAAGCATGCGTTCTTCAGAATTATGTGATCTATTCCCTGCTTCCTTTGTTCCAGCTCGTTTGACTCGTTGGTCTAGTGGTCTCCATCAATTCGCTGTTTTGATACCTCACTGTAATACAGCTTCGTATTCCAGTAGCTTCTTCTTGCTTACTGTTTTCCTCCTACCTATAACCTTGGTCTTTTCAAGACTAAAGCCAATAGGCATCTCCTATATTTGCTATAGTCATCTTTCGTTATTGTTAGATCATTACATCAAGTTGATTCATGCCTTGTCTGAAGAGATTTCTATTTAACAAAATTAATTTAATAAAAATGTGTACCCTGCATTATATATTTTTAGTATATTGGTCAGTAGCATGAGGAACAGTAGTGAAGATAAGAAGTATATCCGTACATAGTCTTGTCTGTATTCTTATCTCAGACAATATTTTAAAAACACAAAGCCAATTCATTATTAAATCCCAATCTAACAAACGGTGGTAATGCACTCTGAAATTATCTAAGTATCATTTTAAAAAGACGACAACATACACATATTTGTAGTAATTAATAAATACGACTATCACACCAAGTTACAAACAATTCTTAATGACAAAACAAAATTCAAAAGAATTAACAACAATCCTACTAATATATTAAAGACACAGATTTACAGATTTATCACTGCCAATGAAGCACAAACAATTACCAACTTCCCAAAATAATTGGTGATTACAAACATATTTATACGAAACCGTTAAGATACATAAACCACATTCCCCTCTCCGATCTATCATATACCAAATTACTACTCCCATATATTAACTAACAAAACCCCCAAGTAAACTCATCAGCACGTATCTACTCAGTAAATATAGCGTTAAATTAACACAAGAACTATTACAAATCCTACAAACCAAACAACCGGACAATAAAATCATTGCTTCGTTAGACGTATAAAGTGTATTCATGAATGCACCTGTAAACGAAACAATTGATATAATTATCAGTTATATACGCAATGACTCGTCTCACGCTCTATTTAACCCTTTTTATGACTTCAAGGGAAACATTTACACTCAAATTGACGGGTTCGGTTCTCGGACCGACTTTTAACGAATTCTACATAGTAAACCTAGAGAACAAAATATTTAATAACATTATAAACCCTAACCCTAACTCTAACACTAACCCTAACCCTAACCCTAACCCTAACTCTGACTCTGACTCTAACTCTAACTCTAACTCTAATCTTAACCCTAACCCTAACCCTAACCGTAACTCTGACTCTAACCCTAACCCTAACCCTAACCCTAACTCTGACTCTAACTCTAATCCTAACCCTAACCCTAACCATAACCCTACCCCCCCAACCCTAACCCTAACCCTTAACCCTAACCGTAACCCTTAACCCTAACCGTAACCCTAACCGTAACCGTAACCTACCCCTAACCCCAACCCTTAACCCTAACCATAACCCTAACCCTAACCATAACCCTAACCCTAACCCCAACCCTAACCCTAACCCTACCCCTACCCCTAACCCCAACCCTTAACCCTAACCATAACCCTAACCCTAACCCTAACCATAACCCTAACCCCAACCCTAACCCTAACCCCAACCCTTAACCCTAACCGTAACCCTAACCCTAACCCTCTATTTACCTACCTTATGTAAATGCTATTCTTGTTTTAGCTGATCATAATGGCCAAATACACAAACTACATAACTTTTCCAAATGAAACTATGTTCGTAAGTTAACCGTAGAACTAAACGTAAATAATAACATGCCATTCCGTGATGTTCTTATTAACAATAAGTTTAACACTTCTACTTATAAAAAAAACAACTATCGTAAATTCTAGTTTTTAAATCACAAGAGCGAATGGCTCCATCGCTATAAAATAGCCATTGTAAAAAAACTACTAAACCGTGCAAAGCTAATCTCTTCCACACAAAAATAAATTAAATTTAAAATTATAAACCAAGTCCTTATCAATAATGAATACCCGACTTATATTGTTAGTAAAAAAAATAAAATTAATGATTCGAAACTTAAAAATACTGCTACTACTACTATAAATAATAATAATATACAACATTACACCTTAAATTATTTTAACATATACTATTAAAATAAAATACAACTGAACTTTAGATTAGAAGAAAAAAACATAAACATATAGTACACCGATACGTATCTCGAATTGACAATAATAGGAAAATTAGACTCATAAATTATAACAAGAAATTTAAGACCCAAAATTTTGTAGTAAAAAACAACTCGTCCCCAACCCATAAAACATTAGAAAGAGCCAATTTTATTTATAAGTTTAAATGCTCTTTGGGAGAATGCAACTCCCATAACGATAAAAAGCTAATAGCTACATTGGTTTTACAATCACTATCCTATCCCGTCGTTTTACCATGCACTTTTAAAAGTCTATGTTAATTTACCAATATTTACAAAAACATAACTGTCCTCATTTGATTAAATTTAAAATTTAGTTAATAACACGAAAATAATACATTCTGTAACCAATTAAAAAAAGAATACCCGAAGCAATTTTTTTTATTAAAACCTAGCAACCTACGATAAATAACATTACGTATGAAACCAGTTACAACATTTTAAAATGATTAACGTAATGCAATTCATCTTGTGACGCTAATTCCGGCGCCTCGCAGTTTAAATTGTTAAAGTTTCTTAAACTCGAACTGCAATGGTTTGTTCTATTGACGTCGAACTGATTTCACGTGCGAGTGCTTTTTGAAATTCTCTTCTTTTCTCTTGCTGTTTTTGTTCATTTGCTTTTGTCACCTGAAGATGATTCAACGAAGAATCGAAAACTTTAGTTATGCATATGGAACATACATCTATTTCTTTGATTTTAACACAAGAAGATCATTGGTAAATTAAAATAAAATAACAAATTGTATATATATATATATATATATATATATATATATATATATATATATATATATATATATATATATATATATTTCTTCAATTTTTCCAATGATTGAGAAGAAGAATTCGGTTACGTTTAACAATGGTTGCTTAAATGAAAGAATGCTGTTTACACACACACACACACACACACACACACACACACATATATATATATATATATATATATATATATATATATATATATATATAAATTAATTGAATGACATAATTAAATGAGAAATTAATTTTTATTAAAGTTCAAAAACAAGGAGTGATGTTTTTGAACTTTAATAACATCTGATTAATTTCTCATTTTCTTATGTACTTGAATTAATACTATTGCTCTATACATTATATTGAACTTTGTTTTTATCCTGATAGTCTTCTGGTTAAATATATTATTTATATCTTTAAAGTATTATCTTACTATATATATATATATAAAGTTCAATTCCTCCTTAATTATTAGCTAATTTGCGGTGGCCATCGGGGGAACGCTCTTGACTACGAATCAGTGGCGATTTGTGATCGGAGTTCGAGCCCGCCGACCGTCGAAAATTAACTTCCTGCACTGAAGATTGCGTTAGCATGAAACATGAAACATAAATAATTAATATATATATATATAACTTCTTTGTAATATAGCAGGAAAAACCCCAGCATATATATATCTTATTATTATTATTATATAGTCCCCTTTACTAAGGCTAGACACTTTGAATTTAATAACAAGCGGTACTACTAGCTTCATTGCGAGTTCCAACACGATTTGTTGTTGTTGTTGATCACTCTTCGCCGCTTGCCGTGAATATCCGCCGACTTGGTATTTACAAAGTTAAATTCTTCCTAAATTCCAAGTTAATTTCTGGCGGCCAACTGGTAACTCTCTTGACTGTGAACCAGTGGCGATTTGTGATCGGAGTTCGCGCTCGCTGATCGTCGGGAATTAGCTTCCTGCACTGAAGATTGCGTAAGCATGAAACATCGATGTCTGTAGGTAATAAATAATTAATATATATATATATATGTGTGTGTGTGAAGAATACCTGTCCTAGGACGGGTAAAATATTTCCTGATAGAACAATTTTGCACTACTTTTATGTCCCCTTACGAAGCTATAGAGATACTAAACCTATGTCTAGAATCCTTATTGTAATTGTTATCAAAATCCATTGTATTATTTTGATTCTAGAAAATGTCTAAAATCTAAGACTATATCTTAGGGAATTTTCAGAATAAATTGAAATCCAGGTAACTTTGCTTAATTGGTGTCTAATGACTATGAATCAAATTCAATGTAAATCTGAAATATTTGGATTTTCAAATGGGAATTATTACCTATATTAAATTCCCTAAAATCTCTAAAATCGCTTTAAAATACTCCAAAGAAACTGGAATTCGGGGAATATTTATTAATTGATGTCCGATACCTATTGTTATAATTTTACAAAAATCAGAGTTATCTAAAATTTTACGAAGACGGTCCACTCCCTTTTTACTCCCTTTGAATAAAACTACATCAAACTAAATATAGGGTACATTACGTTCCTTAACGCATAATATCTTTGTTCCAAAATTCATAATGATCGGTTTAGGAGTAGATCCACTACGTGGAAATATATAAACATATACACATAACTAACTGTATATATAAACATATGCACATAACTAACTGTATATAAATATATATGTACATAGCTATAAAAGAAAGGTCATGAGTTGGATAGAGGTCAAACGAATGTTTGGTTACGACAGAATTGATGACACCGTTATAAAAAATCTGAGTTCGACTATTATATTTATTTAAAGTATTATTTTCTTTTGTCAACACGGTGCCTCTGTCCCTGCAGAGTTTCATTACCATAGCTTTAGTAGTTATGGAACAATGGTTGACACTATCAACGCATGATCGTACTAAATTTTAACACACCTGAGTACAACGGATGACGTCATAAAAAAGTACTGACGTCAGCAGACATTTATTACTATGAAACTTTTTGTTTAGATGTCCTATATATGTGCCCAAGTTTCATTGTCATAGCATTCGTGGTTTGGCATTAAAGTTTACAGATCCCATAAACACTTGTCGTCCTACCACCAGTATAATACAGGGTGGGCAAAAATAAGGGTCCTATTTTTAAAAATTCATAACTTTTTTATTTATTGATTTTTTTTTTTTTAGAATAAGTAAAGGACCCCTTCCGAAGCAAGCATGAGCCGTATTAGCCCTAAGGAACGTACCCTCATTTAGAAAACATTATTTTTGCTTAAAAAACTCAAAACAGTGTAAAAAACAATACTTTAGTTTTTGTAAGTTTTAAGAAGTGTTTTTCGGCTAAAATTTGTTTTGTTTATTTCAAAAAATCTCGGAAGGGTCAGTCTACACACACATAAAGTTTGGTGAGTTTAACTTTTATTTTGTGGAAGTTATTCAAATTCAAGTTATTCAAATTTAAAGATAGGACCCTTATTTTGGCCCACCCTGTAGAAACGGTCCTTCTGTATTATTGAGGACAGGTGAACATTCATCTTTATTTTAGTGGAGTCAGTTGAAAGGGGAGATAATTCAAACTATTTTTTGTTGTTGTAACCCTAACCCATAAGGAAAATCCAGAATGCTAGTAAGAAAATAAATTTAAAAAAGGGTACTTATGCAGTTTTCGAACCGGGCGGAAATAAAAACGTTATAATTTAGTAAGCCCTTTTTAACATCGGGGCAAGGGGTTGATTAAATATTCTGTTTATTTAATTGTTTGGTGAAAGTACAGATTAGTTAATCAACCCCCACCTCCCCATATTAAGAAAGGATTTCTAAATCAAACGTTGATATTTCAGCCCGGTCCGTAAACTGCATAAGTACCCTTTAAAAAATTATTTTCTTACTAATTCTCTGGATTTTCCTTATGGGTTATGGTTACAAGGAAAGAAAAACAGTTTGAATTATCTCCCCTTTCAACTGACTCTTCTAAAATAAAGATGAAAATTTAATCTGCCCCAATAATACAGAAGCACCCAAAAACTTACTTTTCTTCCTCCGTGTGTCTAACATAAAACGAGATTTTCATAAAGTGAAGTAAATTTGTACGAATCAGCATTGTACGACCTTTTTAACTGGCTCGATTCTTTGTTTTTTTTAAAAGAGTCACCACTTATCAAGGTGCAAAGGCCACTCGAGGATATAGGTTAATGAATTAACAAGTTAGTCAAGTAGACGGTGAGATAGCACCGTAATGATTGGTAACGATGGTTGAAATTGGGAAAAATTTCATTATTTAAGACGACGACTCAAGAAGAATTTGTTTACATTGGACTTGAAAACGACCATGTTGTAGTCAGCTGGAAAGCAACCACGCTGTATTGCGTTCCACAGACGGGTAGTCCTAGGAAATAAACTTTCTTTGAAGTTTCGTTTAGTTTTAGCCCCGGAGAAGAAGAAAGGGGAATTATTGAGAATGTGTTGTAGTTAGACGAGTTTTTCTTGTGAATGTTTTACAGGGTTCTGTTGCTTGCATTGTTTTCCCCAATTATTCCTGGATTCAGGTACTTACACGTGAAGGTTGCCAACATCCAGGAGTGAAAAGTGGGTCTATGGAATTGACTGGATTCGAACTTGTCACACCCTGATTATCATTCCGCGTCGTTGTCAAATTTACAACGGCCAAATCTCCGAATTTTCCAGAACAGTATTCTTTTCCAGCAAATTTCCGTCTGTAAAACACGTTGCCACGAAGTTGCCTCTCTACGAGCTACAACATAGTCATCTTAAAATCCAACGTTAATAAACACTTGTGATAAACCGTTCGTCACCAGTCATCAAACTTAATAGTCCATCCATCATTTAAGATCCTATCATAGTATTCATCATCATCTAACTGTCATGGTATCTATCTATCTATCTATCTATCTATCTATCTATCTATCTATCTATCTATCCCCATCTATCTATCTATCTATCTATCTAGATAACTGTAAAGTGAGATAATTGTAAAGTGAGATAAGTGTAAAGTACGACAAGTGTAAAGTTAGGTAAGTGAAAAGTTAGATAAGTGAAAAGTTAGATAAGGTAAAATTAGATAAGTGTAAAGTTAGATAAATGCAAACTTATATAAGTGTAAAGTAAGATAAGTGTAAAGTGAGATAAGTGTAAAGTTTAATAATTGTAAAGTTAGATAATTGTAAAGTTAGATAAGTGTAAAGTGAGATAAGTGTAAAGTTAGATAAGTGTAAAGTTAGATAAGTGTAAAGTTAGATAATTGTAAAGTTAGATAAGTGTAAAGTGAGATAAGTGTAAAGTTAGATAAGTGTAAAGTTAGATAAGTGTAAAGTTAGATAATTGTAAAGTTAGATAAGTGTAAAGTTAGATAAGTGTAAAGTTAGATAAGTGTAAAGTTAGATAAGTGTAAAGTTAGATAAGTGTAAAGTTAGATAAATGCAAACTTATATAAGTGTAAAGTTAGATAAGTGTAAAGTTTAATAATTGTAAAGTTAGATAATTGTAAAGTTAGATAAGTGTAAAGTGAGATAAGTGTAAAGTTAGAAAAGTGTAAAGTTAGATAAATGCAAACTTATATAAGTGTAAAGTAAGATAAGTGTAAAGTGAGATAAGTGTAAAGTTTAATAATTGTAAAGTTAGATAATTGTAAAGTTAGATAAGTGAAAAGTTAGATAAGGTAAAATTAGATAAGTGTAAAGTTAGATAAATGCAAACTTATATAAGTGTAAAGTAAGATAAGTGTAAAGTGAGATAAGTGTAAAGTTTAATAATTGTAAAGTTAGATAATTGTAAAGTTAGATAAGTGTAAAGTGAGATAAGTGTAAAGTTAGATAAGTGTAAAGTTAGATAAGTGTAAAGTTAGATAATTGTAAAGTTAGATAAGTGTAAAGTGAGATAAGTGTAAAGTTAGATAAGTGTAAAGTTAGATAAGTGTAAAGTTA
>OY744550.1:47626236-47636236 GCA_963556195.1 Sepiola atlantica
AAATGAAATGCTGTGGTAGACAAAATGTGTGAAAAAAGAGACTAACGGGAAACAGGTTAAAATGAAGGAGAAAAACAAAAACAAGAGAGTTGACCGGTTTCGTTCGTGTTAGCGAACGTCTTCAGAAAGTGGGTAAAATATAAAAGTCAAGATTTAAAATTTAAAAAAATAGTTTCAGTATTTGTTTACAGCGTTTTTATCTGGGCCGTCATATGTTCTGAAGAGTTTAATTATTTGTTAAGGAGAGAATATAAAGTTTAGAATTAAATTTACAAAAATAAAAAATCTAGAATTTAAATCTTAAAATTTTAATTAAAAAAATTAATTTTAAAGATTTATATATATATATATATATATATATATATATATATATATATATATATATTTGTATATATATATAAAACATAAAGAAAGAGGCAAAGTGCCTTCAAAGCACCACGTGTTAGATGCAGATATTTTTATTAAAATCAAAATAAAAAATAATTTTTTTTTTCTCTTTTTCATCTTGAGTTTTTTAAATCTAATATTTCGCTTGATATAACAAGCTTCGACAGAGCTTTAGACAAATAAAAGCTATTAACTTTTTTTTCGTAATAATCCTTCCTGGTCTTGTAGAAGTGACACCCGATGTTGTGTGGACTAACGGTGTAAATGTCTCCTTTAAATTGAACTTAAATCGCGTAATAACTACGGATAAAATTTAATGCAAATATTAAATAAGTGTATTTTTAAATGAGATGTTGTGCCCCCTAAAACCGAAATTTAAGGAATATTTATTAATTTAACTAAATAGACAGAGTACAAAATGGACTTTGTGTTTGCTTTCGACAGCCTTGTAACTATCGTTTCCCTTATTCTGCCCTTTTAATCCTCACATTTCATAAGCGATGTTTCTGACAAAGGGTGAATAATTGTTGTTTTCTGGGCCGGAATCTATCTATATAATATTTTTCCTAAGCTGGCTTTTGACCTTGAAGTAGTATTTTTTTTTTACTTAGCTCCAACATCAAGTGGCTTCATGCCTTGTCTGGAGCGACTTCCATAAAAAAATGATGTCTAACACCTATTGTTTAAATTTCACAAAAGTCTGAGGTATCTCAATGTTTATGAATGACTTTCACCCCGTCGCTGTTTTCGTTGCATGGGAAAAAATTAAACTAAATATAGGTCACATTTGGACGATTTACGTTTAGCAGTTATGCCCCAAAATTCATAATGATCGGTTAATTATTTTAAGACTGAATCTTGAACATACAAATATATAAACATATTCACTTAACATAATACTAGCAAAAATATGCTCCCTCCGGTCGCTTAATTTTGCTAGGCTGGGAGATGTCATGATGAACGAACTATATACTCTAATTCTTAAAGGAGGAGGTAATACCTGGTAGGATTATATAATTACAACAGAACACTGGGAGTATCTTTTCGGAACAACCGAAAGGATATTACCCCCCCCCCCCCCAAAAAAAAATAAAGGGGACGGTAGTGCCTGGGAAGATGGTCTCATAACAACAGAACATATACTACATTTACCCTCTCTCAAAGAAGGATATAATAACTGTGAGGATTACACCCAACCCATAAAAAGGAGGAGGTAATTCATGGGAGGACAGTCTTATGACAACAGAACCGAATACAATGATAGATTAAATCAGTTTTTTTTCTCATTCATTTAAACATGCCTAGTAATAAAATATTATTTTTATATTTACTTGGCCTTTTGGCTAAGATCAAAATGTAATACCTGTTTTCAGCATACAGCGACATCAGAGGTGAATTAAAAAATAATAGGGCGTCGTTAACGCTAGAAGTGATAGGGAAGGGAGACACAGATAGATAATCAATCAGTAACTCGCTCGCTAACCAACCAACCCCTTTTTCATTTTTCCTGTCGGTAATTTTTGTAAGCGATGTTTAGAATAGTTTTTAGCAAATTTTGTTTTTTATTAAATCATTTTAATCAATTACTCTTAATATCAACGAAACTATTGGACATAGGTAGATAAAATAACACAATCAAATTAGAAATGAATAACATCAAATATTAATTATAAAGTGTTTATAAAATAGATATGCAAATTAGATTATTATTTGATCGTTCGTCTCTACTATATATAGAATATTCAAAATTTCTCTGTTGTATTATTTGATTTTTCTAGTTTTTTTTGGCCTGATATCAAAGTGTAGTATCTGTTCCGATGGATGCTATATCCCTTAGACCGGTATCGCCTTGTCCTTTGGGCGGAAGTACAGTCAAAGGTCGTATTGTTGGTAGGGGTTTGGATTCGAAGGAAACTTTCCTTAAAGGGTAGAGCAGAGGCGTGCGCCACTTACGTACTTCCTCTCATCATTTACCGACTGGCTGTACTACCTCTCCCTGCGTACCGCTTGTTGGTTTTCACGCGTCTACTCTTCTCGCTTCTCTGGGAGAGAAGAAAGCCGTATGTGCGCAGAGTCGTCTGTACTCAACATCCGAAGAGGGAGGCTTGGGGATGCCTGATTGAGTAAGTCATAGACATGCCGAAAGATTGGCCTTCCTGGGTCGCACTTTGTTAGAGGATACTCCGTGGGTCCCTGCGGTTGAGAGCGCCTTCCCCAACCTCATACCCGACCCTTCGGTAGAAGGCCGTCGTAAGCCAAGGGTAGAATCGAAGTTCTTCACCGAATGCCGAGCCGCACTTAAAGCACTGCCAGGAACCAGGTCCCTTGCACAGCCTCGGAAGAAACTATATAGGGAATTAGTGGAGGGTACCGCTTCGGTTCCGCTTGGTGAGCGGCTGGGATGGTCGGAGGAGGAGATCCGCTCTCAGTAAAGTTAGGCGCCAGGCCATGGTTATCTCAACAATTCTGAGTATTCTCTGACCTGGCGATTGGTCCGGAACGCACTGCACCTCTTTGTCAAACTACGTGGAGATGGCTTAATGGTCAATCCTTTATGGTCGCGCTGTGAAGACAGAGAAGAAGAAACGGCCGAGCACGCCTTCTTCACTTGCAGCAAAGTTCGGCGACTCTGGGAGTATGTCAGAGCAGCCGTTGGTCCTTGATGTAGCGTCTGTTGTCCATAATGTAACCCCTCCGTGGCTTATACAGAAAATAATGTTTTTCTTGCTATCCTAGCTGTAGCCAGACTAGTGACGTGGGTTACACGTTTTGATGAGGTTCATGGGGTTGGATCTGTTTCCGATCGGGATCTGGTTGTTTACTTTAAACATCAGCTTACAGTAAAGATCAGATGCGATTGGAAAATATTACATCGCATGGAGTTCAATAGGAAGAAGGTGCATGACACTAGTTTATGCATCCGACGAGGAGACTGGTGCGAGTACGTGTTCCCTGCCTAAGCATGGCACACGCGGTCCTGGGTTCTACGAAACCCATCCATTAGAATTGGTTATTTAGAAAGACTCTTAACTAATGGAATAAATGAGTCCTGATCCTGTTTTATTTTTTGATAATAGAGAGCCTCCAAAGATACCCACTCCCCATATTTATTTTGCCCTTGCCCAGCCGTAAATGCTGTTTTTATCTTGGAGGACACCATCCATTCTCATATTTTATCCCTGATCTGTTTTATTTTTTGATGTCCCTCTTAGATCCCACTCCCATCTAGAGACTGACCTGATTGTTTTTCGGTTTGACCCGTAAAAACAGTGGGCTGTCTGACACTTAGAAGAGGGTTGGAAGGGCCTTACTAACCTGCCCCAGTAAGCATTTTATTTCGTTCTTCATTTATCATTATTTTTGGGTGGTTGTGGATTGTCCTACTCCCCATCATCACTCATGTATATTTATTATTGTAAATAAAAACTCATTGAAACCATTGGGGATCTTTTAAGTAGGATTTAAGCCATAGAGTGAATGCGGTATTATGGTGATAGCGTCTAGCTTAGAGTAAGCAAAGTTTATGTTGTCAGGAATGACACTCGACCCCCCCCCCCATTCCCTCAAAATAGGACGTCATGGCTAAGTTAAATGAATTTGTAACTATTTTCATTTGTCTAAATAAATTGGCCTTCGGGCCTTAATTCCGCCGCTCTGAGGGATTGTCCAGTGTAGTTCTACGAAGTCCACCCTTCCAGGCTTTACCTTCCCACCCTTTAAGAAGGGGTTAGTTTATTGCTAATCGCCTCAGGGGGCCCTACCGGGCAATACACACGGTATCGCCAAGGCGTTCTTTTTAGGCCAGTGTGCTCTTTCTCTAGGCGCTGGCTTTTCAATTTCACTTTACCGACCTTGTGTCAAATCTTACCGCTGTGAGAGGGAGATTAAAAAAAATTTGGATTTAAATAACAGTAACCCGTTTTGATGGTAATATAGGAGTGATAAACAATAATTTAAAAAAGCTTGCGCGTGAATTCATTTAGAAGAGAGGTATGTGATTCACTAAGAATATAAACATTTTTTTTGTGTAAAGCAACCATTTTGCATCCTATAAATCGTACATAAAAATGCGTTCATAATGACCACATTGTATAGGGAAATCAATGAAATGTTGCGTAAAACAATTGAATTCATAACGATTAAATTTTATTAGTGAATTAAAAAAAAAAGCGCGCAAAAATACAGAAATAAAACCTTCCACTTTAAAGAGATTCATTTGAATTTTCTTTTTTCTTTTAAAAAATTAAAAGAGCTTTTAGGTTTTTGAATAGAATTAGGCGATTGAGTGCAAATAATACACGCCCTGCACCCGCGGGTATGTGCGTGTGCGTGTGCGCCTGTGTGTGTTTGGCACATGTGTCAATACGATCATGAGTGTTTTTCGAACGCTACACACTGCGTGAGATATAAAACAGTGAAGAAAAAAATCCGTGTATGTCTCAATCTCCTGCTGGTGACCGTATCCACGAGTAAAACAAAAATTTAAGTGAGAATTTGTTAAATTTCTAATATCCAGCTGTTACACACTAAACGCGGTTAACTAAGACGTCAAACACGGGGAGCCCCTGTAGGTGGATGGAGGGGGGGGGGGACTAACAAACGGTGGCAAACAATATCAGCCAAGCATTTTCGAATCTGGCAAGTTGACATCCGTCTCATGTCTTTTTCAATCATGCCTTCGAAAAGCACTCTCCTCACTGCTATTAGAGTCACGAGTTCCGATCATAAATCATTAGTATAACATAATCTCTGGCTCTGTTTCTGTATGTCTGTCTGTCTAACTGTCAGGTCTGACTGTCTGTCTGTTTATTTCTCTGTCTCTCTCTTTCTCTTTCTCTCTTTCTCACTTTCTCTCTCTCTTTCTTTCTCTCTCTCTTTCTTTCTCACTCTCTTACTTTCTCTCTCTTTTTATTTCTCTCTCTCTTTCTTTCTCAATTTCTCTTTCTTTTTCTTTCTCTCTCTCTCTCTCTTTCTCTCTCTCTTTCTCAGTGTCTCACTTTCTCTCTCCCTTTCTCTTTCTCTCTCTCTCTCTTTCTCACGTTCTCTCTATCTCTTTCTCTTTTTCTCTCTCTCTCACTTTCTCTCTCTCTTTCTCACACACACACTCTCTCTCTCTCTCACGCCACATTAATACCACAAAGTAAAAGATGAGACGTACAGGATTCAGACCTTTGCCCCAGAAGAGGGACCGCCTATCGTCTTACTACTGGCTCGTTAGTCAAGCAGTCTAAGGCGACGCACGCGTTAGGTGGTCCCTCTTTTGAGGCACAGACTCGACTCTTGTATGTCTTTCATTTTTAACATTGTTGCATTCTTTGTTTATTCTCAGCAGCGCGGAATAAACGGTTTATTTTCAGTGATATTACCCGAGAAAACGGCAGCATTAAATAGCAGCGTTATACATAATCGACTTCAGGAAAATAATTTTCTAATATATATATATATATATATATATTAGTAGTAAGTTTTTGAAAGGCTGTGGGCAATGCAATTCCGGGTAAGATGCAAGTTGAAAGGGAAGGAACAAAAACAATAAAAATAAATCGAATACGATATAAGACTTACTATTTATTTTTCCTTTTTTTTCCTTTTTTTTTTTTTTTTTTTCTTACATAACAGCAAGAGTGTTTTAGCTGTCCGGGTGATTAAAAATCACTATTTGATATTTCGGGAAAAGACATCCCTTTTTCAAAAATAATTAGACCAGAAGAAGAATAATATTTTATTCTTCTCCGACTGTGTAGAGAATAATACAAAACAAAATGGCTGCCAGATATAGACCGCAGCAAAAAAAAAAAAAAAAAAAAAAAAAAAAAAAAAAAAAAACAGTTTCACAGGGTATATAAATTAAGTTAAGTTTTATTTTAATATTATGTTAAATATATGATTGGTGTTTAGAATATTAGTGTAATGTTGGTTAGGTGTATGGTGTTCGATAAACTGTTATTTTTGATAATATATATTGTATCATTTTTTTTATTTTTTATTTTTTTTTATATTTGAATATTTACTTTGTTTTATCTTCGTATTTTTATTTTGTTTATCTTTCTATCGTAATTTAAGAATTTTAATATAAATTAAAGTAATTAGTCTCATATTTTAAATATTCTAGATCTATCTACTTATCGATTTCGATTATCATCTATTAAAGAAGTGTTATTAATTACTAATTGTGAGTTTCGTCAAATTAGATTAACGAATTAACTTATTAACTTGAGATATTTATTATAAGATAAAGGGGAGTAACTCTGGATTTTTTAAAATATTTTTTTTATAATTAATTTTTTAATTTTTTTTTAATTTTTTAATTTTTTAAAATTTTTTTTTTTTTTTTGGTGGAGATCTGTATAACAATATTAGTATATATATACAACATATATACACAAATGCATATATACATATATATATACATATCTATGTATTATTGTTTGTTTAATTGTTTATCTATATATATTCATCAATTTCTTTACATATTTGTTTGTTTGTTTTTGTTGTTTTTTTTTTTTTGTTTTGTTTTTTTTATTTATTTATTTTTTTTATTTTTTTATTATTATTATTTACTTGTTTAATTTATTTTATGAATTATTTATTTAATATTTGCATGTTATTTGTATACATTCTATATGTGTTTGGATTTATTAATTAATAATGCTAGGTTATGGAGTGACTTATTTTGGTGGGTTAGACGAGTATGCTGAATATGGTTTTTGGTTTGTGGTTGAAAGTGTGTAAGGATGGAAGTTCATATGGGGAGGGGCCTGTTTGATTGTTTGGGTGTATGGTGAGTTTATTATGGGAGGTGAGTAATGATTGAAGTGGTGGAAACGGACTCTGTTAAGTGTTAGATATGGGGGTTGGTTGGTGGATGGGGGGTAGATATTATAGAATGAAAGGTGAGTAGAGCTCGTGACGTTGATTGAGTGAGGGGTTTAATCTGGAGATGAGGATTGATTCTGTGATTCTAAGGTCACCGATGTTTCTGACAGACGCTAAGATGGAGACGTGAACATCGCGCTGAGTGTTTGAGCAAATCTCTATGTGTTTGTGGAAAGAGGATATACGGGTATTCAAGTGCTCCTTTATGCGCAAGTGTAGCAGTCTTGTAGTGTTGCCGATGTAAAATTTTTTGCATTTATTACACTGTAGTTTGTAAACACAGTTAGTGCGAAGGCACAGACCTGTGTTGGAGATAGGGCAATTGGCCAGGGAGCAGGGTTCGGGTATGTGGTTAGTGTGTTTATTAGATAGATGTTGGCGTAAGGAGGTGCCAGTATGTGTTAGTTGTATGTTAAGGTTTTCCTTATGTATTGCCTTGCGGATGGAGGTGGTGATCTTATCGCTGAAGAAAGGGAGTTTTAAGAAGCATGTGTTAGCGAGGGTGCGGTGTCTACGTGTTTTGGGCTTATTTAGGTGGGCTATGGTGGGGGCGGGGTAGCCATTATTTTGGAGGGTTTGGTGGAAGTTTTTAGTGTGTGATATTTTGTCAGCAGCAGAAGAGCATTTATTTTGTATTCGGGTAATTTCATTATGGGCATAACTTAATTTGGCTTTTGTGGGCAGGGCAGACTTATAGTGTATGAAAAGGTTTTTTGCAGGCAGGTTTCCTATAGAAGTTAGTGTGTATAGAGCCATCTTCGGTGATGTTAAGGTTGAAATCAAGGAGAGAGAGTGAGCCGGACTCGTTTGGGTGTTCTATGGTGAATTGTATGTGGGGGTCGGTGTTGTTGAATGTGTTGAATATTTGTGTGGCTTCGTCTTGAGAGGATGTAAGGATTAGAATGTCATCTATATATCTGGAGAAGAATATATAGGAGAGGCAGGAGTTAAGTGCTCGTTGTTCTAACCGGTTCATGTAGGTGATGGCTAAGAGACCGGAAAGGCTAGAACCCATGGGGAGGCCGGAGATTTGTTTGAAAGTGTGCTGCTGAAAGGTAAAGTATGTGTTGTCGATGATGATGTATAAGAGATTGTGAATGTCAGTAGGTGTTAGTCCGAAGAGCTCTAGGTTGTCAGAGGAAGATATGTGGTCGGTGATGAGGTCTATGGCTGGGTGTGCGGGTATTGAGGTGTAGAGGGAGATTACGTCTAGGCTAAATATATAGTTGTTAGTTTGTAGTTGTTGGTGTTGGAGTGAGTGTAGTCTGCTAATTACTTGGTCGGAGCTGCTGACATGTGCGGGGAAGGTGGAGAGTAGTGGTTTGAGTAGTTGATAATAATGGTAATAATCCAGAATTTTAACCGGGTTTATAAAAGTGCCCAATATCAAAATAGAGCTTTATATATGATAATTTTATTTACACAGACATGTACAAAATCTGCGACACTGGCATGTCGATGTTATCGATCAACAGTTACTCAGTTTATAGTAACTGTTGATCAATAACATCGACATGCCAGTGTCGCAGATTTTGTACATGTCTGTGTAAATAAAATTATCATATATATATATATATATATATATATATATATATATATATATATACATATATATATTTACATATATATATATATATATATATATATATATATATATATATATATATATATATATATATATATAAATATATAGCCCTTCGCTTGACTTCTAGGAATCACAAGAGTAATTTTCCAGCAGGTTCGTCGTTTCGAGATACATGTCCAGCCAGCGCCAAAAGTCGGCGTTGAACAACTGCTGATATGCGTTGAAGGCAACATACACCATTTTACTTGTTACATGATCACGCCACAATATGGTGTAGACGATGCGTAGCATTTTTGGTACATGATCTATCAAGTTTGTTAAAGCAACATTTAGTGTCCAAGACTAGGATGGATTTGACCGATGCCTTGACAACTTTGAGTTTTTTGTCAGTCTTGATAGCAGCTTTCCAGATTTCGTTAAGAGAGTTGATTGCACTGTTCACTCACTGGCCAATACGCGTATTGCTATCATAACCAGATTCAGTTTGAAACCTTGAACAAGCTCGACTGGTTCAGGATAGGAGTTATGTGGAGCAAAGTATGCTGATTATCCTATTTGGCGGAGCCATTTTCCTTCAGTTTGACTACTAGAACTTGTTATAGGTATTTCCGAGTTATCCACCGGATATACGTGGATCATTCGAATTCTTCCACTGATATATGATCAATGTTCTGAAAACAGCATTCGTAATATTGGTAGGTGGTAATAGTTATGGAAGGTGGCAGAAAAGCTAAACAAATACCTGGAAATGGACAGAGGGGTAGGGGTAATATGGGACGTTACTATTTCTGTAATACTAATACTTGTAGGAGCACTAGGAACCGTTCCGAAAAAAACTGGGAAAAGGACCAGAAAATATTAGAATTAAAGGGAGGATTGCGATCATAAAAAAACCCAACGGAACTAATAAAAGCAGCTAACATATTAAGAGAAAATGCTTGAGTGCGGAAACATACACATATAACAAGGTGGCACTGACAAACTATAAACAAGTTGAAAGAAAATGGCATTGGACTCAAACAACTGAACAAAGTGTAGTATCTGTTCTGATACAACACTTTATCTTTTTCTATCCTTGGTGCATCTCCTAGGTATGAGTCGGATAATACCTAATTCCCGGTCAGGAAAGCTCAAAGATTAACAGAATTATGC
>OY744550.1:47641236-47658736 GCA_963556195.1 Sepiola atlantica
GTACCAGAGTCCGACAGCACGACGAAAGAAGCTATTGGAGTAGAAGGCTATTTGGCATCTGGGGATCTCCACGGTGAATGGATGGCATTTAACTAATTGTCAGGTTGGTCTAGTGCATTTACGTCGAGGAGGCACTTGAGCAGCAAGTTCATCGGAGCACAATCCATTGAAGTACTTGTAGAACAGGCACAAGGATACAACATTGCGGCGATGGGACAGGGACTGGAGCTTGGTGGAGAGTGAGAGACCTATTAGGTTGGCGACTCTTTTATAGACCTTGTCAAAGAGGGAGAGACTGGTAGATGATGCACCAGCCCAGATGTGGCAAAAATACTCCATGCATGGACGGATGGTTGCTTTGTAGAGATATAGGATAATGTCAGGTGTGAGAAGTTTACTAGCACGGTAGAGGGAGCCCACCTTCTTTGCAGCAGCCTTAGCAATGTCTTCTATGTATTTGTTTAATTCATGTTAACTGTGAATGTTATACATAGACCATAAGATCATGAGAGAGGTAAAAGCCATAAAAAGGAACATATCCATGGCATGGATTGGCTACAGGAAACCCTACGAAAGAATCCCTCAAACATGGATGATTGAATGTTTAAGAATGTACAAGATACCCAACAGGATTATTAATCTTATAAAGAAAGCAATAGGGACATGCAGGCTAGAACGTAGAGCTGGAGGTTAAGACCTGACTGAAATAAAAATGTAATGCTCCAAAAATACTCCATATCGCCACAACTATTTATCATTGCCACGATGCAACTCGTTAGTAAATGTGATACTGGATAAAAATTTGCAGAGACAGAAAAAAGAATAAACCACCTCATGTAGATGGACGACCTGAAACTATTTGCAAAAATAAAAAAGGAACTAGAAAATTAGTAAATACGACAAGAAGCATTAGCCATGACATTCAAATGGAATTCGAACTGGAGAGTGTGCACTGCTAAAGAATATAAGAGGAAAACTGGAGACAACATGGAACTGCCAAACCAAGAGGAGATGAGGGCGCTCAGTGAACTGGATAGCTATAGATATGTGGGTGTTCTGGAAGCAGGCACCATCAAATCTACAGAAATGAAAGAGATTGGAAAATGATATTTGCGAAAGAACAAGAAAGCCCTTACAAACGAAATTATATAGCAGACATCTAATAAAATGAATAAACAGCTGGACAGTATCACTAATAAGATACTCTGGACCATTCATAGGCTGGACTAAAGAAGAACTCAAGCACCTTGACCAGAGGACTAGAGAATTAATGACTATGCACAACGCACAACCACTACATCCAAAATACGATACGGACAGACTCCACGTGAAAAGAAAAGAAGGGAGTAAATAACTGGTTGAGTATTGAAGACTGTGTGGAAGACACTCAAATGAAATGGAGAAATAGATAACTCAGAACACGGAAAGGCTGATCATTGCAGCAAGTGACTCCGTCCCAACGAGCAACTCAGGAAACACCGAAATCGAAACAAAACGACAAATAAAGAAAAGTGGGAAGAAAAACAACTACATGGACGTTTCATAAGAATAACAAGAGAAGAGACCCACCAAACATTTCTGAGCATGGCTAATAAAAGGACACTTGAACAGAGAAACATAATCTCTACTGACGGCTGCACCGAACAATGCGATTAGGATAAACTACATCAAAGCTAAAATAGATAACATCCAGGAAAACAGTAAATGGAGATTGTGTGGGCAAAGAGACGAAACAGTAAATCACATAAGTAGTGAATGCAGAAAACTAGCCCCAAAAGAATACAATAACACACATTACTGTGTGGGAAAATAAGTCAACTGGGAACAATGCAAACGACTGTATTTAGAACACGTGGACAAATGGTACAAATATAAACCAGAAACATTACTGGAAAACGAAAATCACAAAATTGTCTTAGAAATGGAGGTATAAACAGATAAACCCATACAAGCAAGCAGACCGGATTTAATAATAATCGACAAGAATGAAAAATGCAGCCAAATCGTAAGATTTGCTGGACCAGAAAACCACAGGGGCAATAAAAAGGAGACAGAAAACCGAAGCAAATACACGCAACTCGCTAGAGAATTAAAAGCGATATGGAGTATGACGAAAGTCTATATAATGCCAATAATCGTAGGAGCACTAGGATAACTCTCCCACAAAAATGGAAAAAGACATGGGGAAATTGGAATCAAAGAGAAGACTGATACCATACAACGGTCGACCATGATAGCAACAGGTGAAATCTGTAGGAAAATCCTTGAATGCGGAAACCAACCCACATAAGCTACGAATGCTAACCAGTCACATTAAAGTTGCAATAAGAGGAAAACAAAAAACAGAAAATGCAATAAATTTAATAAACTACCGCACCCCCTAACAAATAGTTATTGAACCAACCTTGGCTGATACCACACAAAATACGCGTGAAGGGCCAAGGAGGATGGAAAGACCGAGAGGGGAGAGCAATAACTAGTCCTGCACTGGAAGAGTGCGGAGAGTACTCGAACCTTGGAGAGGTTTACTGCAATCAAAATCACAGAGAAGATCAAAAGCCGTTGCCAGCGAAAAATCGATGGTAAGCGTCTGTTGTGATAACGCAAAGTCATTTGCAGTAGTTATCGGAAGAGGTGCAGCCAACTAAAAATGTGGAGAAACTTGTTGTTAATTAGACTCCAGGGAACACCTAGTGAGTACAAAAAATAATAATAATAATTATTATTATTATTATTATTATTATTATTATTATTATTATTATTATTATTATTATTATTATTATTATTATTATTATTAATAATAATAATAACATTAATAATGATGATGATAATAATAATAATAATAATAATAATAATAATAATAATAATAATAATAATAATAATAATAATAATAATAATAATAATAATAATAATAATAATAATAACATTCTTACAAACCATTGGGAAATCCTAACGGCACAAGCGAAGAGTACTGCGACCTTGAGGAAGCTTATTGCCACCCACATTCCAGTAAAGACCAATGCTTGTTGCCAGAGAGAAATCAATGGTAAGCAGCTGTGACGATAATGCAAAGTCATTTACAAAAGTTTTCAAAAGAGGTAGAGAATACTCGAAATCTGGGCAGACTTGTTGTCACCCAGACTCCAGGGAACACTATCGGTTATTATCAGTAAGTAATCTCTGATGGTGATCTGTATGAGAACTCCTAGTGAGTACTTGTGAAAGTAATGGAATTGATCTTCATGAAATGAAAAGGGAATACTAAAAACTGGGGTGAAAAAGAATCAAAGGTTACAAGAAATAGAGATAGGGGGATTTCTTGGAAAGGAACTACACAGTTTATTAAGTTCTCAGGCAAGCTCCGTGTATTTGCTTTGTTTTTCCGTCTCTTTGATATTTACTCCGTGGTCTGCTGGGACAGTACATTTTACAATTTGGAAGTTGGGTTCATGCTTGTTAATTATGATGATGCCCGGTTTCCTTGCTTTTATGTGTTTATCTTTTTGTACCTTCATGTCCCAGAGTATTTAGTGGTATTCGTTTTCCAGTACAGTCTCTGGTTTGTGACCGTACTATTTGTCTGCATGTTACAAAATGACGTCGTTTGCATATATCCCAGTGTACTGTACTGCTGTATTATGTGCACTCACTTGGAGTTCTCACACAAGTTATAGTCAGTGATAGCTCACCGAACAACAACCAGTGGTGTCCCCTGGAGTAAGAGTTCCAGTGTTCTCCACATCTTTTCGATCACCACCGCAAATAACCTTGTTGTATCGCAACAGCCGCCTACCATTGATTACTTGCTGGCAACGACCATTGGTCTCCCCTGGAATTTGGGTGGCAATACGCCTCCCCAACATCCCAGTACTCTCCGCACTCTTTCAGCGGAGGTTCGACTGTTCTTCCTCGGTCTCCCCATCTTCCTTGACCCTCTTCGACTATTTTGAGTGGTATCAGCCGAGGCTGATGCCATTTTTTTGGAGGGGGGGGGGCAGCTTGTTTCTATCATTTTATGTTCCTTCGTTCGTGCGCTGATGCCATTCCTGTGGTTTTCTTTTCTTCCTGTAACTTCCATGTGACTGGTTACCATTCGTAGCTTATGCCGGTTGGTTTCTGCATTCGAGGAATTTCCTTAAGATTTCAGCTGTTTTGATCATTGTCGTCCTTTGTATGGTCTCAGTGATACCTTTTATTAAAATTACAGTCAGTCTTTTTTCCAGCTTTTTTTTCAAACTGTTCCTAGTGCTCCTACGATTATTGATACCATATTGACTTTCTTCATGCTCCATATTCCTTTCAGTTCTCCGGCAAGTTCTGTGTATTTGCTTCGTTTTTCCGTCTCTTTGATCTTCACTCGGTGGTTTCCTGGAACGGCGAAGTCTAAGATTTGGCAGGATTTTTCTTTCTTGTCGATTATTATAACATCGGGTCTCCTTGCTTGTATGAGTTTATCTGTTTGTACATCAATATACCAGTTTTTTTTGTGCTTTTCGTTTTCCAGTACTGTCTCTGGTTTATGTTTCTACCATTTTTCTGCGTATTCGAAATTCTATCATTTGCACAGTTCCAAATATACTGTTTTCCCCACGTAGTTATGTCTGTATTCTTTTGGGGCTAGTTTTCTGCATTCACTTATTATATGATTTACTGTTTCGTCTTTTTGTCAACACAGTCTGTATTTACTGTTATTTGGGTTTTTATCTATTTTAGTTTGATGTAGTTTGTCCTTATCGCATTGTTCTGTGCAGTCAGTCTGTAAAGATTCCGTTTCTCTGTTCAAGTGTCCTTTTCTTAGCAGAGCACAGCTATTTTCGAGTTGCTCGTTGGGACGGTGTCTCTTGCTGCAGTGATTAGTCTTTCCGTGTTCTGGGTTATATATTTTCCAGATTTTTTTGTGTTATCGAAACAGTCTTCTATACTTACCAGTCCTCTTCCCCCTTCATTTCACCCCCACCCCTGTTTATTTTCTTGTAGAGTCTGTCCGTATCGTCTTTTTGGGTGTAATGCGTTGTGCATGGTCATTAATTTTCTAGTCCTCTGGCCAAGGTGCCTGAGTTCTTCTTTAGTCCAGCCTATGAATGGTCCAGAGTATCTTATTAGTTATACTGTGCAGGTGCTTATTCCGTTTACTCGATTTCTGCTTTATAATTTCGTTTCTAAGGGTTTTCTTGTTCTTCGTAATTATTCTTTTCCAATCTTCTCTTTCATTTTTGTAGATTTTATTGTGTCTGCTCGCATACCTCCCAAATATTTATAGCTATCCTGCTTGCACAGCACCCTTATTTCCTCTTGGTTGGACAGTTCAATGCGCTTTGTCGTATCCAGTTTTCCTCTTTTAATTTTTAGCCGTGCCCATTTTTCCATTCCGAATTCCATTTGAATGTCTTGAGTGAAGATTTGGTTGTATTTACCAGTTTTTCCAGTTCCTTTTTGCTGTTTGCAAATAGTTTCAAGTGGTCCATGTACATGAGGTGGTTTAATTTTTGTTCTGTGTCTGTAAACTTGTATATGGCATCACATTTTCTGAGTATGTAGTTGAGTGGCATCATGACTATTATAAACAGTAGTGGTGATAGAGAGTCTCCTTTGAAAATGCTTCTCTGTATTTTCATCTTAGCTAGGTGTTGTCCTCCAGCTGTCAGTTCTAGTCTCCATGTTTCTATTGCTTTCTTAATAGGATTAGTAAGCATGTCGGGTATTTTGTATATGTTTAAACATTCAATTATCCATGCTTGCTGGATTCTGTCGTAAGCTTTTTTGTATTCAATCCATGCCATGGATGTTTTTCCCTGTTTCTTACCACTTTCAGGGTCTTCTGATCTATGTATAGCAGATCATGTGTCCTTCTTTTACCTTTCCGGCATCCTTTTTGTCCTTCGGGGAGAAGTCCACGATTGTTCAGGGATTGGTCCATTTTTCTTCTCAGTTATGTTGTTAGGATTTTCCACATTGTTATTAGTCGTCGTGGTCGTCATTTTTAATAATAATATTATTATTATTATTATTATTATTATTATTATTATTATTATTATTATTATTATTATTATTATTATTATTATTATTATTGGAATTAAATAAAATCTTAACTTATTTATGTCTATGTCAATAATGGTATCAGCCATTTCATGCTGTCAAAAGTTAAATAGCTTAATTAAGTCGTTTCCAACTTCGAAATGGTCACTTATATTCATTCGTTAATTCTCTCTCTCCATCTCTCTCCACCCCTCTCTCTCTCTCTCTCATCTCTCGCTCTGTCTCTCTTCGTCGTTCTATGTGTTACTCTTCTCAAATATCAGACGATTTTTATGAACTTGGAATATCGCCATAAGTAAAGATATTTCTGTTTTTCTTCTTTTCAGAATCAATTTCCTTTTCTCTTGTTTGTAACCTTCCACTTCATTTTCTCGCGGATGATTTCAAATTAGCTGTAGGCGTAATGAACTCGCCGCTAATAGGCTTGACCTTGTACTAGCTTAGCTGTCAAGTTTAGCACTTATTTGGAAGTGTGCTCAAACTACTACTACTACTACTACTACTACTACTACTACTACTACTACTACTACTACTACTACTACTACTACTACTACTACTACTACTTCTGCTGCTGCTGCTGCTGCTGATGATGATGGTGATACTGCTTCCAGCAATAATGCTAAAGAAACATTCCCTATCTATTACATACAATAATGGCTTTGTTTAGTAATAGGTTTCAGTAGGCGACCATTTTGAATATTTTCACCACCATATATACATGGCTTGGCTATCAACCAATTTTAACTTTATTGCACAACGTATGAACTGATATGGTCCTAGAGTCCTTCAAAGAATGGAAGTGTCACACGCACATACCCACACATACATACATACACACACAAACACAATTTTGTCAGATTCTCTGCATAGTCGGGGAATTCTTCTGGTATTGATTATTTTTGACAAAGGGAAGTTTCTTTTCCCGAAATATTAGATAGTGATTTTTTAATCATCCGGACATCACACAAACAGCTAATAACACTCTTGCTGTTATGTAAGATTTTAGGAAAATAAATAGTAAGTCATATTTCGTATTCGATTTATTGTTTTTGTTCCTTATCACTTGTATCTTACCCGGAATTTGCATTGCCCACAGCCTTTAAAAATCATACTACTAATATATATATATATATATATATATATATATATATATATATATATATATATATATATATATATATATATATATATAATAATCCAGGTAAAACATCCACAGGGTAGTAATCCAAAGAATTTCAACCGGGTTTATAAAAAGTGCTCAATATCAAATATATCTTTTATATATTATTATTTTTATTTACACAGACATGTACAAAATCTTCGACACTGGCATGTCGATTTTATCGATCAACAGCTATTATAAACTGAGATCTCATCAGGCAGAGTTAGAATCCGATCTTAACCTTAGATTCTATTTGGAAATATGATCTAAGGTTAAGATCGGATTCTAACTCTTCCTGATGAGATCTCAGTTTATAATAGCTGTTGATCGATAACATCGACATGCCAGTGTCGCAGATTTTGAGCATGTCTGTGTAAATAAAAATAATGATATATATATATATATATATATAAACACTACTCTTTATGTAGATATTAATTATTTTTACCTTCGCAATCTTCAGTGTAGGAGATAGTAATTACTGTCGGTTAAAGGATTCGAACTCAGTTGCAAAGTCACCTTTGACTCTGCAGTCAGGTATTCACTCCCTATGGCTACAATCAAGAATTATGGGAAAGAAGAGAATTTGAATTCTATATAATGTCGAATCGGCGCGCGTGCGCGCACACACACACACACACACACACACACACACACACACACACATATATATATATATATATATATATATATATATATATATATATATAAAGTTAAGTATGTGTATGTATTTATATATTTCTATGTACAGGATGATCTCCTAAACTAATAGGCAGATCATTATTAATTTCCTAATATATATACACAAAGTCAGAATAACGAAAATAATAAGGTGGAAACTAAATCATATTGATATGGCAAATATCTACTCAGCACAATGTGATCCGTTTCAAAGCACTTTTTTGCAACTGCAGACTGTAGTCAGTCTCTCTATACTGAAGGACCGTCCGTATGTGGCGATGAGTTAACAACTTCACTAGGTAACCGTGTTAATGTACATTGGCATAGTCAGAACACAGCGGATTTAGAGGAGTCTAACCTCCATATAAAAAAAAATCCGCCAATCTTTTACGCGTAGTTGTAGTTCACGAGGTGATCAGCGACAAACGGATGCTTCAGCAGAGAGAACATAGCAGCATCGGGGTAAAATCATCCTGCATGACAACCGGAAGTTGCATTGCTTTAATTATCGGGAAACTATAATGCATCTATAATAGTGGCGCACATAGATGTAGTCAGCCATTGATAGTCGGCCATTGAAATATTCAAATAACATATCCCAATGTAGGATGCCCCCCCCCCAAAACTGTTACCCTAATTCTCAGTAGCCCCTTACGTCTACAGTGGCAGCTTACCTTGTTTGGGGTGAACTATGTTATATAATTTAGTCGGAAGCTATAATAACAAAAATAAACCAGAGTGTAAGGTTTTAAAAAGAGGATGGGTTATTACAAAGTATATATCTTGTATAAAACAATAGCACTACCGGTAATCCAGTAGAGTTAACCTAATCCACTCGAATACGCTCGAATACACATGAATACACATACTACTGTTCGTAGTCATATATATATATATATATATATATATATATATATATATATATATATATATATATATATATATATATATATATATATATATATATATATATTCTCTAGATTCGTTTACTTATTAGTGACTGAGGGGAGTCCGGTATCTCATGACAACACTTTGTAAAAAATAAATTACCGTTTAACAAATTTATTGTGTTTGGGGCTTGTTATTAGCAGAAACTCAGAAATGTCGACGCGACATACAAAACTCCATTGATGACTTGAAAATGTGCTTGGCAAAAGCTTGGAATCCGGACAGTATAGGGAGATGGGTGCAGAACAGGAGTTCTGATGGTATGGGCAGGTTGAAAGAAATGATAAGAGTTCTTGGATGAGTAGATGTAGAATAGTTGAGGTAGCAGGCCCTGTTCACAGTAATCTAATCCTAGTTTCATTGCACCGAGGGATATGCTCTAAAAAACTCAGACTTAAATGTCATGGATTACTGTTTGGACCTTGTTATTAACAAACGCGACATAGACGCTATTGATGATTTGAAAACGTGCTTGGTAAGAGATTGGAATGATATCCCACAAGGTACTCTTGAATACGCCACGCGAGCTTGGATTTCTAGGTTAAGACGCTGCTATGAAGTGCACGGACGACAATTTGATCATCTGTGAGTGTATTATAATATTAGTCTTTGAAACACTTTATAAAAAGTTATTCTTTGTAAAAAATAAATAACCGTTTGACAAATTTCCCGCTTTTCTAGCGACCACCCTGTATGAATATACAGTTCAACTTCTCCAAAATGTTTCATGAAATAGACCAAAAAAATGTCTGTAAATTCATTTCTTACCATTATTTCTGAATTCGTCCACGTTATTCTTAAAATGATTTACATTAGAGCTATTTTTAACCTAATTAGATAATTATTTCCAAACGTGTACCGCTTTAATTGTGTTGTAGATTTAGTTTTTGAAGATCTTTCTTGTCAATAAATTACCAGTGCGAGAAGAGATACTCAAAAAAGTGTGTTGCATAGTTAAACATCTCATTAATTATATTCCTAGTAAACAGGTTTGTCAAAAAAAAAACAACCGATATAATGTTATTTATATGTTTGATACTAAAACCATATACGAGGCCTGTCTAAAACGTATCCGACTAAGGTCGGACACGTTTTAGAAAAATATTTCAAATACGTGACGGGGTTTGGACCTTGATCCCCTTCAAAGTAAGCCTCTTGTGCTTGCCCACACTTAGCCCACCGATCCATCCACTGCCGGAAACACCTCTGGAAATCTTCTTTTTGAATGGTGTTCATCTCCGCCGGCGTGTCCCGCATTATCTCTTTTTTGCACCCTCTCAGCAAAAGCTGCACGCGAGCAGTTTGGGGCTTGCCAGAACACTGGTCACTCCCCACTAATGTGTGGCCAATTTTGTAATCGGTTGAACCACTCCTTAATTTGTGTTACACATCGCATCTTTTCTAAACACCTGCTGAATCTAACGTGACGGCGGAGATGAACAGCATTCCAAAACATCTCTGGATAGTTTTTTCTTCCGTGTCCATATATTTATTTTTTTGTATAGCACGTTTAAACGTGTTAATAAATCTTTCGACTTGACCGTTCGTCTAGGATGATATACTGGTGTAGTAATGTGTTCAATGTCCAAGGAACTACAAAAATCTTAAAAATCCGTTCTTGTGAAGGCCGTACCATTGTCGCTAACGAGTGTCCGGGGGACCCCGAAACGACTGAAAATATTATCTAATGCACTGGATTTAGGATGCTTGCACTTGAATACTTCAGGCCATTTCGAGAAAGAGACCAACAAGATCAAGTAATAATATCTATTAATCGGTCCAGCATAGTCTATATGTAGACGTGCCAACAGAAAATCCGTTTTTGGCCAAGGATTCGTTTTTACCGGAGGCGCCCCTGCAGCCAATTAACAACCTCGGCGCTTGCAACCACCACTCCTGCACTGATGAGAGTGGAAGCCCGAAACGACGTCGGCTGTAGGTACGAAACACTTTAATATTTAATAATAATATATATATATATATATATATATATATATATATATATATACATATATATATATATATATATATATATATATATATATATATATATATATATATATATAAAGTAAAGTAACACAGAATCATATAATCACCGGTGCAATAATTTATTTCGACATTTTTGAAAATGTAATCGCCTCGCTTGGATGCTTTCAAAGGCCGTAGGGTCGAAATAAATTATTGCACCGGTGATTATGTGATTCCGTGTTACTTTAAATTATTTTATTCTTGCTCTGTTTATTACATTGAGTTCTCATACTCGGATTTCCTTCTGGAATTTATTTCACTCTAACACACTATATATATATATATATATATATATATATATATATATATATATATATATATATATATATATATATATGGAAAATGAAAAAAGAAAAGTAAAAAGCTATATCATTTATGTGTTTATCAGACCCTGAAAACATGGGGAAACATGCAAGATTTATTGGTTTATCATGAAAACTGACCGAGTTAGTGTTTTAAAACTTAATGGAAAATGACTCGTGAGTCGAAAATGTTCAGCTTCGAAATTTAAAACTGTCCCATACTCAAATCTTGTCCAGCTTTTAGTATTATGTAGAATAGACCCCAACCTGACATAAAACCATGAAAAGAAAAATGTTGCAATTTTTTGTGTCAGTTGGTGCATTGACTCCTCTATATGATGTATTTCTGCCGTGTGTCTTTTTTACTTTCGTTTTTACTTCGTTCATTGGCCATCTCGCATTTTAGCCATTTTTTCTTAATGAATTTATTGTAAAAAAGGTGTGTACATTTTTTAGACGAAAATTTAATGAAGGAAGTGTGTGGAAACTTACAGCCTGTTATAGAACTATTTAGCACAAACAGAAGAATTGTATAAACGATGTTCATATAAAATCGATAGGACGTCGCGCCAAAATATTGACAGTTTACGACAAGAAAACTATTTTGATTACAGTGTTTGCATGTGAAAAATATAGTTACCGTCAATTTGTTAATCTGATATTCCCGTAATCGGGAATAACAAACAAAATTTAATGAAATATTTATTTATTTAGCTTAAGCTTGCTGAAAAACAAATGGACGGACCTTTTGACACAAGGAACGAAATAATGAGTACACCGTGTTACAGCCGCTGATCATTCTACTGCTACAGAAATTATCCCATTAATGACGCAATCCTCTTAACGCTTCTCGTCTCATTTGCGTTTTATTGTCAAACGAACAAAATGTTTCTCATAAGAAAATAATATGACAAAAAGTGTATAGCATGTGGTTCCATGTAGAATTACACATGGGCGCCAACACTTGTCACCAATAATCGGTAAGCGAGAATAACAAACTGAAGTCGGATGATTTTAATGAAATAATTATTTTACTTAGGTGGAAAAATGATTGGATCTTTTTACCGCTCCAGAAAGTATCTCATTCCAGATGCAATCTTTTACCTATATAACAGTCAGATAGTACTATGATGTATCTGGGGAAGTTCCGTTCAGATCGCTCTGCTCTGCCATAACAAAGTACAAAATCGACTTCGAAATCTCGTAAGGGATGTCGTCCTCTGTTCCCTGAGATACTTTCTAACAAAAGACAGTCTTTCTCTACTCTATTGTTATTTTCATGGTAGGTGCTAGACTTAACTAAAACTTCCAGTTCTTCGCGGTAAAACACGTCTAACTACAACAGCTGTCAATAATTTTCCTTTCTTCCTTTGTGTATCAGAAGCTAAACGAAACTTCCATGAGCGATGTTTCTTTCCAAAAATTACCCGTCTTTGAAACACAATACCACGGGACTGCTTCCCAGCTGACTGCAACATGTTCGTGTTCAAGTCCAATGTTAACAAATTCTTCTTGAATATAATGATTCTGCCTAGTTCCAACCATCGTTTCACATCCTCAAGACGCTTGTCTCACCGTTTGCATGACAAACTCATTAATCCTTATCCTCGAGTGGCTTTAGAGCATTGATAAGCGGTGAATCACTTGTTCAAAAAGATACATTACTAAATTAACGAAATAAATAAAGATAGCTCAATGAATGATTATATGAAAAAAAAACGGTTTAATCAAATTCCCTATATTGTTTAAAGTCGGCCATTGTAAGTTTAATCAAACGAGTACGGTATGATTTGATCATTAATATTTACAACGCGCATATGTAACTGTTAGTTTTACTGCCAATGAAATTACTTTTTTTCACTTATCTGGAAAAAAGCTCATTAACCAATGCATAAATATTTTTAATGCAAAAAATAATTGCGTGTATATGAATTTGTACGAATGTCTTCATAATAAAATCCTCCTTGGCCTTTTTTTTCTAAGATCAGAGTGTAGTAGACCGGTACCGTCTTGATTCCGGCGGTCTGGGGTATTGCCCTGTGCAGTTCTAGGAGGTTCACCCTCCCAGCATTTGCCTTCTCATCCTTTAAGAAATGGGGTAGGTCATTGCTAATCACGTACCAGGGAATGCCGACGGGGCTGCTGATGCATGTTTTGTAGGCCAAGAGATATCTTTTATATATTCATCAACGTTTCCTCTATATTTATAAGACTTCCTCAGGATGATAATAATAAGAAAAATGTCATGCAAGTACATCGAAATATTGGTTGACATGATAGGTTGATGAGAAAATGTAGTAGCCGTGGCTACTAAGAGCGCTGGACCAAGGTCCGGGCTGAGAGAAGTCAGTCAGTGGCAGAGAGTGAAATGAATGTGGATGGCTGTGAGTGAAAAAGGGGAGGGGTGGGAGTGTTAGTGAATTTGTCTTAGGGTGGGAGAAAGGGGAGGGGGTGCTGAGGTTTTTATCGTGGTAAAGTGTAGCATGGACTACTTCTTTCACACTCTTACTCACCCACCCCGCCTACTTTCAAATTATCTTCATTTCTTCAAATCTTTTTCTAACACTATGATACTACCTACATACCAAAGACACAGAGTTATCCCCTTCCCTCCTATTCCCCAGCCCCTCAAAATCCATGCTACACCTCACCGCTACAAGTAAAGACGAAACGTTGATGAATATATAAAAAATATCTCTTGGTTTTTCCTTTTTCATTTCCCATATATATATATATATATATATATATATATATATATATATATATATATATATATATATATCATTCCCACACGACCGATTATTGGGCTTGTCATTAATTCAGTTTTCATCCAAACTTGATGCGTTTTTTGCATTAGAATTCACTCGTCCAAAGCCTTTTTTTAACATAATTTTTTTTAAATTTGGTTGAGTAGAATTAAAGTTATTCAAAATATGTGTGGCCATCAGCGTGTAGGATAACCCCCTCCCATCCTATTGACTTTGAATAGCCATACATTTTTATTTGAAACAAATATTTTGGTTTTTATACGAAAAATATATCAAACGGCACAAGGAATCTAAAAATAAATATCTCTCAGAAAAAGATATGGAAGGTTTCAGCAGCTTAAACTGGCAAAAATGCCTATTGAGTAACGCTCCTTTTGCCCTTTAACTCGACATAACTTTTTAAATTATAAATATAATTTAAGGATAGACAAATTTAAAAATAGAGCTCGATGAGCTAATTCGAAATATGTTAGTATTAAAAAGATTGGGACCATAGAAACCGAGTTGTCCGCCTTTTAGTAAATTTTCTTTTTTAAAGTGATAATTGACCAAATTTTTTCAGGAAAAATGTCCAAAAAAGTCTAAACTGAAAATTGAAGCCACACTTTTAGAAGAAGGAAAGACAAAAAAATGGTAAATTAAAAATTATTTTATTAATGAAGAAAAATTGGCTATATTAAAGATATTAACTATTTGGTATGTTGAAGACGTAAACGTTCAATTCTTTGGTACAACAGAGGCGCGTCCGGAAACTTTCGCTTCTTTGGTACACCAGAGGCGGGTCCGGAAACTTTCAATTCTTTTGTACAACAGAGGCGCGTTTGGAAACTTTCGATTGAACTTTCGATTCTTTTGTACAACAGAGGCGCGTCCCTGAACTTTCGATTCTTTTTTACACCAGAGGTGCGTCCATAAACTTTCGATTCTTTTTGTGCACCAGAGGCGCGTCCGTAGCCTTTCGATTATTTTGTATACTTTCGATTCTTGAATAACATAGGCGTGTCTCTAAATTTTCGATTCTTTTGCACACTTTTCAAATTAAAGAAGATGTAATATTATGTTGTACTCCAGAGTAGTAAGAAAAAAAAAACGAACGCTGCAATCACCAATAAAAAAAAATAATTACATAAAAATACATGAAATATTTAGGTGATAAAAATCGTACATATTTCTAGACAGGGCGTCTTGGTCCCATGGTAAGACGCTGCACTATAGACGTCAATATCGAAGGTATTCTTGTCTAAGTTAGCCATGCTGAAGACGGCTATGAGCAAGAAACACGTGTCCATGGATTACTTTTTTGCATAAATAATATAAATATATATATATAAATATATATATATATATATATATATTTATTTATTTATTTATTCAATAGCCACTAAAGATGAAACGGCTTTAGAAATATAGATTTTTACTTGACATGTTTTTTTTAAAATTCGGTTAGAACCGAAGATGTCTGTGTATTCTTAATTATTCTTTATATCTTTCGTGTCCATCTACTTTCTTATATTATGTGTTTGTTTTCTTGATGTTTCCTTCTCATATACTAGAGGTTCATTCGTTCCTTTTTCTATTTTTCTTTTAACTCTTTGAGTCTTTTATTCACATTATATCCATTCTTTGTTCCTCGCTTCTCTTTGCTTATTCAGTCGCGTCTAAATGCATTCACAAGGGTAATTTGTCAATTTTAAAACTATAAACGCTCTCTCTGTGTCTCTCTCTCTTATCAGCGCCATCTTTTCAAACCCATCCGTACGTCATTAAGCGTGCATGTGTGTTCGTGTGCATGCGTGCGTGCGTGCGTGCGTGCGTGCGGGTGGGTTTACCCGGGCATGTGCTCGCGTGTGAAGGTGTGTGTGTGTGTGTGTTTTTTTTTTGCGCGCGCATTCACGATTTGTTTTCTCCTCTTTTGTTAGTCTCCCCCCCCCCCCCTCCTACCCCCACCACCTCTATCTCCGATTCCCCCGTCTTAGTGTCCTAATGTTTCTGACTTTTCTTTTATCTCTCGTCTACATTATCAACATCGTCGTCCTTTTCTTTCAACTTCATCTTCATCAGCCGTTCGACAAGAAAACTCTTCATCCCCTTCATCCGCCCGACTCCCACTAATCTTTGTTTTGCTCCCCCTCTTCTTCCGAGCCGGCCCATCGCCGTCCATCGAATCCCGCTAGACTGCATTCGAAAGTGCATTTTCACATTGTTAGAGCAAAAGAAAACACATTTAATGTTATTGTTTACGTATCTGTTATCTTATTGTTGTTGTTGTTATTGTTGTTGTTGTTGTTATTCTAAAGAAGAAGAAAAGAAGAAAAGGAAAGAATAACAAACATCAGAATGAGTGAAGAAACTACAAAGTAACAGTCCTGATATATATATATATATATATATATATATATATATATATATATATATATATATATATATAGAGAGAGAGAGAGAGAGAGAGAGAGAGAGAGAGAGAGACAGAGAGAGAGACAGAGACAGAGAGAGAGACAGAGAGACAGAGACAGAGACAGAGACAGAGACAGAGAGTAAAATAATGAGGGTTAACAAAATGAAAGAGACAGAAAGAGAGAGAGAGAGAGAAAGAGAGAAAAAGGGTTGAGAAGAGAGAGGGAGTGAATAAAAGTTAGAAAAAATTGAAAGAGAGAGAATGTGAAAAAGAGAAAGATAGAGATGGGAAGATAGATAGATAGATAGATAGATAGAGAGAGAGAGAGAGAGAGAGAGAGGGGGGTAAGAAGAATGAGGGCAAAAAAATGAAAGAGACAGAAGGAAGTATATATATAGAGAGAAAGGGAGTGGGAAGAGAGAGATAGATAAGGGTTAGAAAAACTTGGAAGAGAAAGAGAAATTGAAAGAGAGATAGAGATGGGGGGGGGAGAGAGAGAATAATGAGGTTTAACAAAATGAAAGAGAGAGAGAGAAAGGAGTGGTGAATAGAGACGGAGAGAAAGGCGAATGAGAGCTAGAAAAAATGAAAGAGAGAGAGAGAGAGAGAAAGAGAGTAACATATAGAGAAAGGTAGTGGGAAAAGAGAGAGAGAGAGACGAAGCCGGGTTAGAAAAACTTGAAAGAGAGATACAGTGAAAGAGAGAGAAAGAGATATAGAAAGAGAGAGAGAGAGAGAGGGAGAGAGAGAGAGAAAGAAAGATGGGAAAGAGAGAGATTGAAGAATGAGGGTTAACAAAATGAAAGAGATAGAAGGAGATATAAATATAGAGAAAGGGAGTGGGGAGGGGGAGAGGAGGAGAGAGACGAATAAGGGTTAGAAAATGGAAAAAGAGAGAAAAAAGAAAGAAAGAGGGATAGAAAGAGAGACAGGGGGAAAAGAATTATGGTTAGAAAAATTGAAAGAGAGAGAAAATAAAAGAGGGAGAGAGAGAGAGAGAGAGAGAGAGAGAGAGAGGGAAGAGAGAGGGGAGGAGAAAGGGAGATATCGAAAGAAAAATTGATAAAAAGCACCCTCACCACACCTTCCCCAGAAAGTTTTTAATAATTTTTTTTTTTACTAACAATTGAAAACTAATCGTCTGGTTCCCACAGTTGTGTATTTTTTAGCTGTGAAAAAT
>OY744550.1:47663736-47696236 GCA_963556195.1 Sepiola atlantica
CATTAGTCTGAAATAGTATAGTCAACTGAATTGAGTATTAAAAGATAGTACATTAGTCTGAAATAGTATAGTAAACTGAATTGAGCATTAAAAGATAGTACATTAGTCTGAAATAGTATAGTCAACTGAATTGAGTATTAAAAGATAGTACATTAGTCTGAAATAGTATAGTTAGCTGAATTGAGCATTAAAAGATAGTACATTAGTCTGAAATAGTATATTAAACTGAATTGAGCATTAAAAGATAGTACATTAGTATGAAATAGAATAGTAAACTGAATTGAGCATTAAAAGATGGTACATTAGTATGAAATAGTATAGTAAACTGAATTGAGCATTAAAAGATAGTACATTAGTCTGAAATAGTATAGTAAACTGAATTGAGCATTAAAAGATAGTACATTAGTCTGAAATAGTATAGTCAACTGAATTGAGTATTAAAAGATAGTACATTAGTCTGAAATAGTATAGTTAGCTGAATTGAGCATTAAAAGATAGTACATTAGTCTGAAATAGTATATTAAACTGAATTGAGCATTAAAAGATAGTACATTAGTCTGAAATAGTATAGTAAACTGAATTGAGCATTAAAAGATAATACATTAGTCTGAAGTAGTATAGTAAACTGAATTGAGCATTGAAAGATAGTACATTAGTCTGAAATAGTATAGTAAACTGAATTGAGCATTAAAAGATAGTACATTAGTCTGAAATAGTATAGTCAACTGAATTGAGTATTAAAAGATAGTACATTAGTCTGAAATAGTATAGTAAACTGAATTGAGCATTGAAAGATAGTACATTAGTCTGAAATAGTATAGTTAGCTGAATTGCGCATTGAAAGACATTACATTAGTTTGAAATAGTATAGTTAGCTGAATTGCGCATTGAAAGATACTACATTAGTCTGAAATAGTATAGTTAGCTGATTTGAGCATTGAAAGATACTACATTAGTTTTAAATAGTATAGTTAGCTGATTTGAGCATTGAAAGATACTACATTAGTTTGAAATAGTATAGTTAGCTGAATTGCGCATTGAAAGATAGTACATTAGTCTGAAATAGTATAGTTAGCTGAATTGCGCATTGAAAGACATTACATTAGTTTGAAATAGTATAGTAAACTGAATTAAGCCTTGAAAGATAGTACATTAGTTTGAAATAGTATAGTTAGTTGAATTGGGCATTGAAAGAAAGTACATTAGTTTGAAATAGTATAGTCAGCTGAAATGAGCATTGAAAGACACTACATTAGTTTGAAATAGTATAGTTAGCTGAATTGAGCATTGAAAGATACTACATTAGTTTGAAATAGTATAATTAGCTGAATTAAGCATTGAAAGATAGTACATTAGTTTGAAATGGTATAGTTAGCTGAATTAAGCATTGAAAGATAGTACATTAGTCTGAAATAGTATAGTTAACTGAATTGAGCATTGAAAGATAGTACATTAGTTTGAAATAGTACAGTTAGCTGAATTGGGCATTGAAAGATAGTACATTAGTCTGAAATAGTATAGTTAGCTGAATTAAGCATTGAAAGATAGTACATTAGTCTGAAATAGTATAGTTAGCTGAATTGGGCATTGAAAGATAGTACATTAGTCTGAAATAGTATAGTTAGCTGAATTGGGCATTAAAAGATAGTACATTAGTCTGAAATAGTATATTAAACTGAATTGAGCATTAAAACATAGTACATTAGTCTGAAATAGTATAGTAAACTGAATTGAGCATTAAAAGATAGTACATTAGTCTGAAATAGTATAGTAAACTGAATTGAGCATTGAAAGATAGTACATTAGTCTGAAATAGTATAGTCAACTGAATTGAGTATTAAAAGATAGTACATTAGTCTGAAATAGTATAGTAAACTGAATTGAGCATTAAAAGATAGTACATTAGTCTGAAATAGTATATTAAACTGAATTGAGCATTAAAAGATAGTACATTAGTCTGAAATAGTATAGTAAACTGAATTGAGCATTAAAAGATAGTACATTAGTCTGAAATAGTATAGTAAACTGAATTGAGCATTGAAAGATAGTACATTAGTCTGAAATAGTATAGTCAACTGAATTGAGTATTAAAAGATAGTACATTAGTCTGAAATAGTATAGTAAACTGAATTGAGCATTAAAAGATAGTACATTAGTCTGAAATAGTATAGTCAACTGAATTGAGTATTAAAAGATAGTACATTAGTCTGAAATAGTATAGTTAGCTGAATTGAGCATTAAAAGATAGTACATTAGTCTGAAATAGTATATTAAACTGAATTGAGCATTAAAAGATAGTACATTAGTATGAAATAGAATAGTAAACTGAATTGAGCATTAAAAGATGGTACATTAGTATGAAATAGTATAGTAAACTGAATTGAGCATTAAAAGATAGTACATTAGTCTGAAATAGTATAGTAAACTGAATTGAGCATGAAAAGATAGTACATTAGTCTGAAATAGTATAGTCAACTGAATTGAGTATTAAAAGATAGTACATTAGTCTGAAATAGTATAGTTAGCTGAATTGAGCATTAAAAGATAGTACATTAGTCTGAAATAGTATATTAAACTGAATTAAGCATTAAAAGATAGTACATTAGTCTGAAATAGTATAGTCAACTGAATTGAGTATTAAAAGATAGTACATTAGTCTGAAATAGTATAGTAAACTGAATTGAGCATTGAAAGATAGTACATTAGTCTGAAATAGTATAGTCAACTGAATTGAGTATTAAAAGATAGTACATTAGTCTGAAATAGTATAGTAAACTGAATTGAGCATTAAAAGATAGTACATTAGTCTGAAATAGTATATTAAACTGAATTGAGCATTAAAAGATAGTCCATTAGTCTGAAATAGTATAGTCAACTGAATTGAGCATTGAAAGATAGTACATTAGTCTGAAATAGTATAGTCAACTGAATTGAGTATTAAAAGATAGTACATTAGTCTGAAATAGTATAGTAAACTGAATTGAGCATTAAAAGATAGTACATTAGTCTGAAATAGTATATTAAACTGAATTGAGCATTAAAAGATAGTACATTAGTCTGAAATAGTATAGTAAACTGAATTGAGCATTAAAAGATAGTAATTAGTATGAAATAGTATAGTAAACTGAATTGAGCATTAAAATATAGTACATTAGTCTGAAATAGTATAGTAAACTGAATTGAGCATTAAAAGATAGTACATTAGTCTGAAATCGTATAGTAAACGGAATTGAGTATTAAAAGATAGTACATTAGTCTGAAATAGTATAGTAAACTGAATTGAGCATTGAAAGATAGTACATTAGTCTGAAATAGTATAGTAAACTGAATTGAGCATTAAAATATAGTACATTAGTCTGAAATAGTATAGTCAACTGAATTGAGTATTAAAAGATAGTACATTAGTCTGAAATAGTATAGTAAACTGAATTGAGCATTGAAAGATAGTACATTAGTCTGAAATCGTATAGTAAACTGAATTGAGCATTGAAAGATATTACATTAGTCTGAAATAGTATAGTAAACTGAATTGAGCATTAAAATATAGTACATTAGTCTGAAATAGTATAGTAAACTGAATTGAGCATTAAAAGATAGTACATTAGTCTGAAATCGTATAGTAAACGGAATTGAGTATTAAAAGATAGTACATTAGTCTGAAATAGTATAGTAAACTGAATTGAGCATTGAAAGATAGTACATTAGTCTGAAATAGTATAGTAAACTGAATTGAGCATTAAAATATAGTACATTAGTCTGAAATAGTATAGTCAACTGAATTGAGTATTAAAAGATAGTACATTAGTCTGAAATAGTATAGTAAACTGAATTGAGCATTGAAAGATAGTACATTAGTCTGAAATCGTATAGTAAACTGAATTGAGCATTGAAAGATATTACATTAGTCTGAAATAGTATAGTAAACTGAATTGAGCATTAAAATATAGTACATTAGTCTGAAATAGTATAGTAAACTGAATTGAGCATTAAAAGATAGTACATTAGTCTGAAATAGTATAGTAAACTGAATTGAGCATTGAAAGATAGTACATTAGTCTGAAATAGTATAGTGAACTGAATTGAGCATTGAAAGATAGTACATTAGTTTGAAATGGTATAGTAAACTGAATTAGGCATTAAAAGATAGTACATTAGTCTGAAATCATATAGTAAACTGAATTGAGCATTGAAAGATAGTACATTAGTCTGAAATAGTATAGTAAACTGAATTGAGCATTAAAAGATGGTACATTAGTCTGAAATAGTATAGTACACTGAATTGAGCACTGAAAGATATTACATTAGTTCGAAATAGTATAGTTATCTGAATTGAGCATTAAATAATAGTACATTAGTCTGAAATAGTATAGTCAACTGAATTGAGCATTAAAAGATAGTATTTAGTATGAAATAGTATAGTAAACTGAATTGAGCATTAAAATATAGTACATTAGTCTGAAATAGTATAGTAAACTGAATTGAGCATTAAAAGATAGTACATTAGTCTGAAATCGTATAGTAAACTGAATTGAGTATTAAAAGATAGTACATTAGTCTGAAATAGTATAGTAAACTGAATTGAGCATTGAAAGATAGTACATTAGTCTGAAATAGTATAGTAAACTGAATTGAGCATTGAAAGATAGTACATTAGTCTGAAATAGTATAGTAAACTGAATTGAGCATTAAAATATAGTACATTAGTCTGAAATAGTATAGTCAACTGAATTGAGCATTAAAAGATAGTACATTAGTCTGAAATAGTATAGTAAACTGAATTGAGCATTGAAAGATAGTACATTAGTCTGAAATAGTATAGTGAACTGAATTGAGCATTGAAAGATAGTACATTAGTTTGAAATGGTATAGTAAACTGAATTAGGCATTAAAAGATAGTACATTAGTCTTAAATCATATAGTAAACTGAATTGAGCATTGAAAGATAGTACATTAGTCTGAAATAGTATAGTGAACTGAATTGAGCATTAAAATATAGTACATTAGTCTGAAATAGTATAGTAAACTGAATTGAGCACTGAAAGATATTACATTAGTTTGAAATAGTATAGTAAACTGAATTAGGCATTAAAAGATAGTACATTAGTCTGAAATCATATAGTAAACTGAATTGAGCATTGAAAGATAGTACATTAGTCTGAAATGGTATAGTAAACTGAATTAGGCATTAAAAGATAGTACATTAGTCTGAAATAGTATAGTAAACTGAATTGAGCATTGAAAGATAGTACATTAGTCTGAAATAGTATAGTAAACTGAATTGAGCATTGAAAGATAGTACATTAGTCTGAAATAGTATAGTAAACTGAATTGAGCATTAAAATATAGTACATTAGTCTGAAATAGTATAGTCAACTGAATTGAGCATTAAAAGATAGTACATTAGTCTGAAATAGTATAGTAAACTGAATTGAGCATTGAAAGATAGTACATTAGTCTGAAATAGTATAGTGAACTGAATTGAGCATTGAAAGATAGTACATTAGTTTGAAATGGTATAGTAAACTGAATTAGGCATTAAAAGATAGTACATTAGTCTTAAATCATATAGTAAACTGAATTGAGCATTGAAAGATAGTACATTAGTCTGAAATAGTATAGTGAACTGAATTGAGCATTAAAATATAGTACATTAGTCTGAAATAGTATAGTAAACTGAATTGAGCACTGAAAGATATTACATTAGTTTGAAATAGTATAGTTAGCTGAATTGAGCATTACAAGAAGACCGGACGTTATAATAGTTAACGAGAAAGAAAAACACTGCATTGTAGATTTTAGTCGTCCAATCGGACCGCAGACTGAATATCAAAGAGACTGAATAACGAAGCAAATACACAGAATTTGCCAGAGAACTGAAAGAAATGTGAAAGATGAAGAAAGTCAATAAAATACAAGTAATCGTAGGGCCACTGGGAACAGTCCCGAAAACCGAGGGGAGAGATCAGGAGATATCGGAACTATTAACACTAACAAGCTACATGGAAATTGCAACAGGAATAAAACAAAAACATGCAAGGAACACCACGTAAACCCGAGGGAACTGAAACTGCAATACATCTTATAAACTGTGCCCCCACGAAAAAAGATGGCCACGCCTGATACTACACAAAATAGTCATGAAGGGTCAAGGAGAATGGAAAGACTGATGAGGGAGAGCACTAACCAAACCTCCACTGGAATAGTACGGAAAGTACTGGGCCCTTGGGGAGGCTTATTGCCACCTAAATCCCCGAAGAGATCAATAGTCGTTGCCATCGACAAATCAATGGTAAGCGGCTTTTGTGATAACGTGAAGTTATTTGCAATGGCTGTCGAATGAGGTAGAAGTCTGAGAACACCACCGGTTATTATCAGCGAGCAATCACTGATGATGAATTGTCTAAGAACTAGTAGTGAGCACATCATAATTAATGTAGACTCTGTGGTCAAAGAGACCAAATGGTAAACCATATAATAAGTTAATACAAAATAACCCGCCCCAAAAGAATACACAGACAGACACGATTGCATATGAGAACTATGGAACCGGTTGCACTTTGAAAATGCAAAAAAATAGTACAAGCACAGTATTGATAAATGAACACCACAAACTCTTTTAGGACATGGAGGTACTAACAGACAAATGTATCCAAACAAGAAAACTCGACGTAATAATAGTCAACAAGAAGGAAAAACACCTCCCAAATCGTAGATTTCGCCGTCCCAGCATTCACAGTGTTAAAGTCAAAGATCCAGAGAAACGATCAAATACGCAGAACTTGCCAGAGAACTGAAAGGAATAAGGAATATGAAGAAAATTACTATAATACCAATAATAGTAGGAATACTAGGAACAGTCCACCAAATAACTTGATAAAGACTTGGAGAAATTGGAACTAAAGGGAAGACTGAGACAATACAACGCACGTCAGTGATGAAAACAACCAAAATGCTAAGAAAAATCCTTGAATGCGGTAACCAACAAACGTTTACCAGCGACAAGTAAATGGAAATAGGAAAAAGGAAAATAAATTACACGAGCATAAAAGAACTGAAACTGGAAGAAATTCCATGGACTGATACCCACTCAACCCTGGAGGCAATAAAACTAAACACATAGACACATGCTGTGGCATCAGCCTCGGCTTATACTACATAAAATGGTCGTGGACGGTCAAGGAGGATTAACAGACTGAGGACGGACATTATCAACTAGACTTCATCTGGAAGAATGCGAGAGTACTGGAGCCTGTGAGAGGTCTATTGCCATTCAAATTCCAAAGAAGATCAAGGCTTTTTACTAGCGATAAATCAACCGTAACGGCTGTTGAGATAACGCAAAGTGATTTGCAATTGTTTCCATAAGAGATGTAGGATGCTAGAAATCTGGGGAGACTTGTTTTTGCCAGTGATCAATCACAGACAATAGCGTGAAAACTCTTAGTGAGTAAATAATAAAACATTAAATATCAATAATAGTTCTTTATTGGTATATCCTCAGACATAGGAGGCCATCCCCCATGACACAAAAGGGGGAGGCGAAAGTTTAGCATCTCTCGCCTGTGACTCCCTTCATTAGTGAGGGAATGTCGAGAAGACGTTTTTTTTACCCAACTCATGATTTTACTGAATATATCTGTCTATGGATACTCAGAGGCGTTCTGATTATGCCTATAATAAAAAGAAAATATTTTTGTGGGAAGAGGCAAGTAAATATCAATTCATACAAACGTTTTTTTTTTTGGAATATGCGTATCTAAAACGAATGTCACCAGCCCTGGGAAGCATTCCTCGCAAGCAGGACTTACCCCATGTAACATGTCGCACGTTGCGTGGCGATGAAGCACGGACCGCAATACACGTTAACTTGTGTCATATCTTGCCCTCGTTTGAAAGGCAGTCAATGCAGTTGGTTTTGGGGCGAAACATAATATTCCGATTTAGTATGACGCCGAGTTGGTTATGGTAACAAACACTACGCTAATATTCATTCGCTTTAAATCTCCGAGAACCAAATTAGTGTTTTCTTTCTTTCTTTTTTTATTATATTAAAACAGTTGCTAAAATATGTGCATGATTCAGAGAGAGGGAGAGAGAGAGAGAGAGAGATAGAGAGAAAGAGATAGATAGATAGAGAGAGAGAGAGACATACAGACAAACATACAGCCCGACAGACAAATAGAGACAGACAGACAGAGACAGAGACAGACAGACAGGCAGACAGACAGACATACAGACAGACAAAGAAACGTGACTGAGGATATGGAGAGAGAGAGAGAGTGAGAGAAAGAGATAGATAGAGAGAGAGAGAGACATACAGACAAACATACAGACCGACAGACAAATAGAGACAGACAGACAGAGACAGAGAAAGACAGGCAGACAGACAGACATACAGACAGACAAAGAAACGTGACTGAGGATATGAAGAGAGAGAGAGAGAGAGAGAGAGAGACAGACAGACAGACAGACCGACAGACAAATAGAGACAGACATACAGACATACATACAGACAGACAGAGACTGAGAAAGACAGACGAGAAGTTTAACTCTTCTATTTCGCGTAACTTTTCGTAGACTATCATATTTAATATTTTATAGTAAACTAGCAGGGCTACCCGGCGTTGCCTGGGGCAAAAGTGTAACACATTTCTATTAAAACTTATATCTGTTTACCTCTCTCTTTTCATCTTCTATCTTACACGCTTCCCCCTTCCCCCGTTACCCCCTCCCCCGTTTCCCCCTCCCCTCCCTCTCCCTAATCCCTCAGTCCATTCCTCTCTCTGCACATAAACACAAACAATTTCCTTTATATAGATTCCTAGAGAAATGAGTCGGCACAAGAGAATTAACTCCTTTATTAAAAAGTCAGAGTTACTTCACTTTATTACATAAGATAGACGGTAAACCGACTCCCTTGACAAAATCCGCGCCAGTTTAGGCTAAAAAAAAGGAATATTTTTGTCTAAATTTGAGATATTATTCAAACAGGGCAACGCTGATCAAGACTATATCAACTTTGTGGCTGTTTTCTTTGTAGTTTGAAACTTTTAGCTAGACATACACACACGCATACATAGACACAGGCAACTACCCTTTATATAAATAGAAGACCACACCTTTGTACAATAATTTGTACGTATTTTCGGTTACAGACAGCCCCCACACTATAATATTATAAGATTTAAAGATAATACAAAAAGGAATGAATTAGAAACAAATACATTTAATCACTTCAATAAAAAAAGATTTGAAAATTTACTGAATAAATAATAACACATCGATGATGATGCTACTGTTACTGACGATGATGATTTCGGAAAATAATAACTGAAGGAAACACATTTAATATTACTAGTAGATAAGAAAACTTGCATACATTAATATACTACTACTAATAATAATCCGGATCTATGGGTGATGAGTGCACTTGGTGAACGTGGTTAATATAACTATCTAAGCATTCTGAAAAGGGACATCAAATCAACATATAAAAAAACGAGTAGAAAAACAAGAAATCTAATTATAAAATTGTTATGTAATCAACCTTTACGAACTACACACACTCTTCCACTCACTATAAATACCGGGAGCACATGCTCTCGGTGTTGGATCCACCCCACCCTGACAGGAACTGGGCAATTTCGGTGGCTTTTTATCTATCTGACTGAGCCATTAGTCCTGTGTAGTGCTAGGAGGTCCATCCTCCCAGGCCTTGTCGTCTCTCTTTGGGGTGGAGTAAGTTCATTGATTACTGCCTGAGGCACCCCAACCGGGGAATACCGACGTGACTACTCAGGCAATGTTTAGAGGCCAGAGTGCTCCTTATTAAGGGGCGCTGGTTTGACTCTCCACACCTTTCTTATTTGTGCCACATCTTCCTGCGGTTGGGAGGAAATAAATACCTGGAACTACCCCAGTCTAATACTGGCAGTCAGACAGACGTCCAATCACTCTCTTTATATGTTGTATTTATTACTTTCTTTAATTTACTTTGTTTTACTTAATCCCGAGTTTGTGTCTTCTTTACTCTGGATTGAGAATAAAAATTGTCTCAGTCTAGAAGGACAGAACAGATAATGTGTAGTATATCAGAACAGATACTACGCGTTGCTCCTAAACAAAAGATCAAAGAGTTTGCTGAATTGTCATATATGAGTTGAACTTTGTTTATTTTTCACACAAGAATAGAATTTGTTTTCTAATGTTTCAATTGTTATCTATCCTATAACGACAGTTATTCTTTCTGTTAGATAGTTAGGGATAGCAGAGAGAGAGAGAGAGAGAGAGAGAGAGAGAGAGACAGACAGACAGACAGACAGACAGACAGACAGAGAGAGAGAGAGAGAGACAGTGTGAGAGAGAGAGAGAGAGAGACCCAAAAGGTGAGAGGACGCCCATAAAGGTGGTTGAAATGGAAGCTTAAATCGGAAATGACGTCACGTCCGTTCGGGGCTGATTCTATCTCTTGTTCCTGACCACAAACGAAGGCAGACCTGAAAAACGGCCTATCCCCTGCAAGTAGACGATAGCCGACGGAGGTAGAACGCAATAGCACAAAATGGCATAACGATATATCTATCTAATTCCTTCATTATCTCTCTCTCCCTCCCTCGTCCACATGCAGTAATTTCCGTCACAACATCATCACTATTTTTATTTTTCATACCCCGTAATGCTAGAGTACGATCTGTTCTGCCCTCAATTCGGAAAGAGAGAAATCCTTCTATATTAACGGATTTCTTTTTGTCCTAATCCAGAGTGCACCGATTCGGGAGCTGGAAAGTTGGCTAGGACGCATAAAACATCTAATTAAGTAATACAAATAAAAGAATAGTATAGTATAATATTTATATAAAAGGAATGCCCCCCCCCCCCCGCACAATGCAACGATTAATACTACTTTTAACACAATAGGAGTTATTATATGTTTTGTTGTTATGGATATGGCATCGACAGACTTGACCTTCACACTCTTTCTTGTCTCTTGAGTGCCGGGCGGACACAACATCACTTAGCGATTAATAGACATTAGTCGATGCGCTTTGAGTGTCTCCATCATTTTAGGACCCTGGTGAGATGCCGCTCAGAGCACTGTTTCCTGCTTTGACAGATTACAAAACCGACTTCGCAATCTAGTGGGGATGAGCTCTTCTTATCGTCCCTATAGCCTCTTTCACACAGAACAGATGTATCGTTATGTTCATGGTAGATGCTCGATTGATATACAATCAATAGTCACTCCTGTAAAACATACCCAGCAAGAACTCGTCTAGCTATAATTACTGCAAATAACTTTCCTTTCTTTCTCTATGTACCAAAAACCAAACGGAACTTCCATAAATAAAGCTTGTTTGTTAGAACATCCCATGTGTGAAACAAAATACCACGAGGCTGCTTCTCAACCGACTACAACATGGTCGTCTTCAAGTCTAATGTGAACAAATACTTGTTTAGCCACCCTATTGGATCAGCGATTTATCTTAAATAATCTTCTGCCCATTCCACCCATTAGTATCCCAAACAACTGATTCCCAACCGACTACAAAATGGTCGTCTTCAAGTCTAATGTGAACAAATACTTGTTTAGCCACCCTATTGGATCAGCGATTTATCTTAAATAATCTTCTGCCCATTCCACCCATTGATATCCCAAACAACTGCTTCCCAACCGACTACAACATGGTCGTCCTCAAGTCTAATGTGAACAAATACTTGTTTAGCCACCCTATTGGATCAGCGATTTATCTTAAATAATCTTCTGCCCATTCCACTCATTGATATCTCAAACAACTGCTTCCCAACCGACTACAACATGGTCGTCTTCAAGTCTAATGTGAACAAATACTTGTTTAGCCACCCTATTGGATCAGCGATTTATCTTAAATAATCTTCTGCCCATTCCACCCATTAGTATCCCAAACAACTGATTCCCAACCGACTACAACATGGTCGTCTTCAAGTCTAATGTGAACAAATACTTGTTTAGCCACCCTATTGGATCAGCGATTTATCTTAAATAATCTTCTGCCCATTCCACCCATTGATATCCCAAACAACTGCTTCCCAACCGACTACAACATGGTCGTCCTCAAGTCTAATGTGAACAAATACTTGTTTAGCCACCCTATTGGATCAGCGATTTATCTTAAATAATCTTCTGCCCATTCCACTCATTGATATCTCAAACAACTGCTTCCCAACCGACTACAACATGGTCGTCTTCAAGTCTAATGTGAACAAATACTTGTTTAGCCACCCTATTGGATCAGCGATTTATCTTAAATAATCTTCTGCCCATTCCACCCATTGATATCCCAAACAACTGCTTCCCAACCGACTACAACATGGTCGTCTTCAAATCTAATGTGAACAAATACTTGTTTAGCCACCCTATTGGATCAGCGATTTATCTTAAATAATCTTCTGCCCATTCCACCCATTGATATCCCAAACAACTGCTTCCCAACCGACTACAACATGGTCGTCCTCAAGTCTAATGTGAACAAATACTTGTTTAGCCACCCTATTGGATCAGCGATTTATCTTAAATAATCTTCTGCCCATTCCACCCATTGATATCCCAAACAACTGATTCCCAACCGACTACAACATGGTCGTCTTCAAGTCTAATGTGAACAAATACTTGTTTAGCCACCCTATTGGATCAGCGATTTATCTTAAATAATCTTCTGCCCATTCCACCCATTGATATCCCAAACAACTGATTCCCAACCGACTACAACATGGTCGTCTTCAAGTCTAATGTGAACAAATACTTGTTTACCCACCCTATTGGATCAGCGATTTATCTTAAATAATCTTCTGCCCATTCAACCCATTGATATCCCAAACAACTGATTCCCAACCGACTACAACATGGTCGTCTTCAAGTCTAATGTGAACAAATACTTGTTTAGCCACCCTATTGGATCAGCGATTTATCTTAAATAATCTTCTGACCATTCCTCCCATTGTTTCCAATTCTATTGTGTCGGTGCTCATCGTCCTACTGACAACTTTTATTTTCGAGTTGCCCCCGGTGACACACTATTGAAAACACATTTTTTTAATTCATGGCTATGCATGAAGAAGAGAGCAAAATAAATAAATATCGAGCCATGACGGATGAATTTGTTTCTTTCTCACTTTCCAATGAGATGTCAGGCATAGTAGATACAACGTGGGTTTTTTTACTGGACCGACTTAGCACTGCTGTGGGGACTATAAGTGCTCAAAGGAGATATACTCTCTGGATATATCACAATGAATAAATTGAGAAACCCCTTCCCTATAATTTCGCAGGGCAACATGCTGGAGCATGAACTAATTTTCTGAGGATAAACAAATATCAAAATCTAATTAAAATATGTAGTACCTTTTACGAATTAACATCATATTTCCACGTTCGTTAAAAAAATACATGTATTCTCGATCGCAAATTTGCTATTAACGAAAAGTGATCTCTGCGTGATAATCAGAACATGTCGCTTTCTTTTGTTCCTTAAAAATGTTCCTAAACCTGCACTAATGTTTGAAAACCTGCACCTCAACCTTCACAAATGTTTGAAAACCTGCACCTCAACCTTCACAAATGTTTGAAAACCTGCACCTCAACCTTCACAAATGTTTGAAAACTTGCACCTCAACGTTCACAAATGTTTGAAACCCCGCACCTCAACGTTCACAACCCCACAAAAGTTACCCTTGACTATTTATTACTAACAATGATGGCGTAATCCATAACAACCTCTGGCGACCTGTTCAGACAATCACGGTATTGATGTTAATGTAAAAATGATCTATCAAATGTTTCAAGCGTATTTTATAACCAACAACCGATCGGACAAAAGCCGAAACATTGTGCTATTCACCAGAGCTGTCTAATTGATTATCGCTTTTCCACGAGCTGTATATACACGTTACCAGGCCAACGCGAATGATGAGTAGATTGAAAACGTTTTTTGGCAGGTTGTCAACGTATTTAGCGCCACCTGTTATTTTGAAACAATGAATTCACACACAGATTATCTCTATATTAATTAAATTGTGTAACCGCTTCTCGTGTGTCTGTGTGTGTTCATTGCCTTTATATGACTGACACATTATTATTACTTTTATCAACCATCAATCGATTATTTATTCAAATGAAAAATGCAAAAAATAATTTTAAAAATACCTATTTTGGAAAAGCAAACAAAATAATTAAAAAATACTTATTTAAAAATAATTTTATTACTAAATTAAGTCCATCATTATGCATTTCTGTTTCTTCATTAACAAGTCAACCATTTTAAACTTACGTAAAGAGTGTACAAAACAGAATGAACTTCTTCATGACTATTCGAAATTTGACAGGAACTTGGAAGCCTTTAAACTGTTGAATGTAAATCACTTAAACAAAAAGTCACACACACACACACACACACACACACACACACACACACACACACACACACATATATATATATATATATATATATATATATATATATATATATATATATCCAGGGTTTCGAATCGTGTGACCGGTAGTGAATAGTCGTACTTCTATGCTGATGAGTCTTGATTGAAAAGAGACGAAACGTATACGTCCATAGATAAATAATCAATAACACATATTTATATTTGAAGCTCCTCGTTAAAAAGTAGAGCACTGTAAATGGTAGTAATAACACAGCGTGACGTCACTTGCTTTATATGCATCATTCCTTCACTTATAGAAGTTGAATGCCTGTATGTCTCGCCGCCTTTAAATGTGTTGAAATTATCATTGTTTATAAGCTGTTCAGAACTGGCCTATCGGTTAGCGACGTTGGATTGGGGTTGAAAAATACTTGTAATCCAGGGTTTCGAATCGTGTGACCGGTAGTGAATAGTCGTACTTCGATGCTGATGAGTCTTGATTGAAAAGAGACGAAACGTATTCGTCCATAGATAAATAAACAATAACAAATATATATATATATATATATATATATATATATATATATATATATATATATATATATATATATATATATATATGGGAAAATGAAAAAGGAAAACCAAAAAATGGATGTTTTTTATGTGTACATCAACGTTTCGTCTTTATTTATAAGACTTCATCAGGATTATGATATAGAGAAAACATGTCATGCAAGTACAGATACATGTAGGGTAGACATATTGGGAGGAAAAATAAAATAAAATAATGGCCACTACTGGGTGGACGTCCGTACTTGTTGGAGAAAAATGAATGTTGAAGAAAATGAGTGGGGAAAAATGGAAAGATGGGGTGAGCAAGGACTACTGTGGCTGGTGGTAAGAGAAAGAGGTGGGGGATGAGCTGAGGTAAAGTGGATGGCAGAGAGGGAGTGGAGGAGAGGGAGGAGGGGGGGTGTTGGACCAGATGGCTGCGGTCAAGATTGAAGGGGAAAAAGTAAGTTGGAATGTTTGTGTGTGGGGGGTGTATGCAGGGAAAGGAGGATGGGTAGAGAAGGAGGGGGGGCTGTGATTTTGGTGGATGGGCGAAAGTTATGGTCTTAGAGAGCGTTTTGAGAAAATGAGGGAATTTAAGAAGAGAGTATGGAAAAGTGAGGGTATGGGAGAAAATAGTTGAGAGGGGGAATGGGTGAGGGGGAGAAGGAGGATTTGTTGTGATAGGGTATGAAATATTTGAAATATTTGGAAAATGATAGCAATGAGTGAGGGGGTGGAGGGGTGGAGGAGGGCGGTAATTGAAAGGGTGGGTATGGAATATTTGAAATATTTGGAACATGAGAAAGTTTATTTGGACTGCAGTGTTAAAAATGTGAAGGAAAAACGGAAAAAGTAAGGAGAAAATGAAGATTCAAGGAGAAAAAGGAAGGGTGTGAGTAAATGGAAGAGTGTCATAAAGGTTAGAGATGAAAATAAAAGTTATCTATGATCAGGCAAGAGTCTTTGTTCTGTGAGGATGATCTTGCTTATTAAGGGTGATAGGTTAAAGAAACCATTTCGTTGCTTGATGGTGGTGGAAGCGGTGATGAGGGCAGTTTCCAATAATCTTCGCCGAGATTTGTTGTGGATGTATTTAGTGATTTTGGCTTGTTCAAATTTGAACGCATGACCATGTTCTAGTGCATGGGAGAAAAGTGCACTGAGAGGGTTGTTGTTTTTTATGTCCCTTTTGTGGTCATTTAAACGTTTCTTTAATTCATGTTGTGTTTCTCCCACGTAAAATTGATGGCAATCATTGCAAGGGACAGTATATAAGCCGGCATGGGATGTGGGTGTTTTTTGGAAATGTCTGGATGTGTTTAAAGTTTGTTTTATGGATTGAGATGTGGTTTGTACTGTTGGAATGCCTAGTATGTTAAGCGTGTTGCATATGGATGTGTTATTGGAATGCGTGGGTAGGAGAAGGGGTCTGTCTATGAGAGAGGTGTTAGGAGTTTGATTTTTTTGTGTGGTGTTTCTGGAGAATATGTGGAAGGCTACCCTACATGTATCTGTACTTGTATGACATTTTTCTCTATATCATCATCCTGATGAAGTCTTATAAATAAAGACGAAACGTTGATGTACACATAAAAAACATCCATTTTTTGGTTTTCCTTTATCAGCGTGGGTGATGTAGATGTCCTTGTTTTGGGTAAGCTCTTTGATGGCTTCAGACTATCTCCGTGGAATGGAGCTGTTGTCAGGTAGGCCAGCAGAAGCGGTAATGAAACCTTAGACGTAGCCTTTGTCAAAGTCGGAGTCGCCGTGTCTGTAATTTTTGGTAAGAGTGTCAACAATGTCACCTTTACGTGAGCCGGTGGTGAATTTAAGGCCTAGACTGAGGGCTTCCCGTTGTGTTTGGGTGAGTTTGTGTTTGGATAAGTTGAGGATGAGATTTTCGTTTCCTAACGTTTTCCATGCGCTGTTGTCACATAGTGTGTGTAGTCTCTTGTTTAGGTTGTGTTTTTGTTGGTCGCTTTTCTTCTTAATGTGAGCTTTTATATGTGTCAGTGATGACGTGGTGAAGTCGCTTTGTTGCTGTAAAGTTTTGAGGATGTCGTTGGCCTTTTTACGGAGAGAGAGAGAGAGAGAGAGAGAGAGAGAGAGAGAGAGAGAGAGAGTTGTCATGTAATTCAGTGCTGGCGGTGTGGAGGAAATCCTTAATTTTTATATATTTTTTGTGATAATAGCAAGCTCTCATTGCTAATCAAATTATTTTAATACATCTCTCTCTAACTTAACCCTTATTTTTCTATTTTTAAATTCCACTTTTCTTTTTTTGTTTTTACTCTTTATCTGTTTTTCCCGTTTGTTTCATTTTTCACACATTTTGTCCACCACGGCTTTTTATTTTTATGAATTGCTTTTTAAAAACCTAATGTGTGACAAATTAGCAGACCTATCCCTGTTTCTTTTATTATTTTTTGGATTCTAACATCCAGTGTATCAATTTCATGCCCACCCCTTTTGTTCACTTCAGCCAGCTTCTCTGCCGCCTTTCCCCCTCCCCCACCGCCTTCTCCACACTAGCTAATTAGGTGTGATAGTAAAAGAGAGTAAATAAATAAAAAATATAAACAGAAGAATAAGAAACATAGAAGAATGTGTCACCTACTTATCATATCCCAACATCACTTAATGTCTTTTCATATGGTCCAATCAGATCATCCTTCCCTCATCCCATGTGTGTACCTTCAAAAAAAATTATTTCCATATCTTTATTTTCTGAAGACGTTCGCCACGAACGAAACCAGTCAAAAAATCTCTTGTTTTTGTTTTTTTCCTGCACTTGAACTTGTTTTCCGTTTGTCATTTTTTACACACACACACACACACACACACACACACACACACATATATATATATATATATATATATATATATATATATATATATATATATATATATATATATATATGAGAATACAGTATCGTAATAAAGCAAAAACATTCCATGATATACAAAAAAGTATATATATATATATATATAGTTTAAAGGTTCATACTTTTTTTTTTAATAAGCATCCGTTTGAAATTTAATAAAAAAGAAGTGTGGTAAATAAATACCATCAAAGCTTGTTATAGATGCAATATGTATTTTACAAAAAAGAAAAGACAAATCGAAGACGATTTTTTTTTTTTTCCTCTTTTTATAAACTAACATTAAGTATGTATGTAGTTTATAGTTATACAGATATTTCGCTAATAAAATTAGCTTATTCATTGTAGTTGAAAATTCCGATGTAATTGGAAAGCCCGCTTCTGTTGATGTGAGCCGGCGAGTGGGATGTTGTTTTTTTTTCCTCTCTCGTATGAAATCACGCAAGCACGTGGAAGGTTATAGTTTAAAGGTTCATACTTTTTTTAATTTTTAATCTTTAAACTATAACCTTCCACGTGCTTGCGTGATTTCATACGAGAGAGGAAAAAAAAAACAACATCCCACTCGCCGGCTCACATCAACAGAAGCGGGCTTTCCAATTACATCGGAATTTTCAACTACAATGAATAAGCTAATTTTATTAGCGAAATATCTGTATAACTATAAACTACATACATACTTAATGTTAGTTTATAAAAAGAGGAAAAAAAAAATCGTCTTCGATTTGTCTTTTTCTTTTTGTAAAATACATATTGCATCTATAACAAGCTTTGATGGTATTTATTTACCACACTTCTTTTTTATTAAATTTCAAACGGATGCTTATTAAAAAAAAAAGTATGAACCTTTAAACTATAACCTTCCACGTGCTTGCGTGATTTCATACGAGAGAGGAAAAAAAAAACAACATCCCACTCGCCGGCTCACATCAACAGAAGCGGGCTTTCCAATTACATCGGAATTTTCAACTACAATGAATAAGCTAATTTTATTAGCGAAATATCTGTATAACTATAAACTACATACATACTTAATGTTAGTTTATAAAAAGAGGAAAAAAAAATCGTCTTCGATTTGTCTTTTCTTTTTTGTAAAATACATATTGAATCTATAACAAGCTTTGATGGTATTTATTTACCACACTTCTTTTTTCTTATATATATATATATATATATATTATATATATATAATATATATATATTTTTTATATTTATTATATATATAATATATATAATATATATATATTTATAAATAATATATATATATATATATATATACATATATATATATATACTTTATTTTATATCATGGAATATGTTTGTTTAATTACGAGACTATGTAGCCATATATATATATATATATATATATATATATATATATATATACATATATATATATATATATATATATATTTTACTTAGAAAATAGATTATTCAGTGAAGACCGGGATTAGGCCGATAAAAAACAAGCTCGATGATACTCGATTACAGGGTACAGAGCATTTATATGGGATTTTTTAAGGCTTACCAAAGGATTCCGTTCAGGAGACCAATCATCACCATAAAAGATTTTTTCTTACAAATATTATTTATTCAAATTAAGGAGTTTTGTTCCTACACGTGTTTCACTACTAAGCAGGTACTTGCTTGGCAGATAATCATGGAAATTAAGTATCTGGAATAAGGCTTTCAGCAACCGACAATACACAATTGAGGTCACCTAAGTAGAGCAGAAAAAAATTAAAAAGTACAAAGATAAAAAGAAAACATAGAAAATGTCTTAGAAAAGTAGCTCGTGCATTATTTCTGCCACCAAGCCAACAAGCAAATAATTAGTCCCAAATGCATTAAAAAAAAAGTAAAAAAACAGGAACAATGTGCGAGAATACACCTTCTCGTCGGGCGGCACAACGATGAAAAAATACCCCCCCCCCAAACAAAAACCAAACAGTCAAAACACCGTTCACAAGTTACCATTCCAAGCCACTGATTGTATGGGCATTCTACATCTATTCCATCAGAAGGAAAGGTAACATAAATGTCCGTCCGGAATGCATGCGGTCGAGCGAGCCTTATTTCCAGCGCTGATTTGCTCCCTTTCGAGATAAACATACAACGAGGTGAACGAACATCAAACCCGCAGAAACTCTCCTTTTTTATTTTAAGAAAAACACCTTAATTAGTAGACAAAAACTATTTATCCATAATTTAATTTAATTTGAATAAATAATATTTGTAAGAAAAAATCTTTTATCGAGATGATTGGTCTCCTGAACGGAATGCTTTGGTAAGCCTTCAAAAAATCATATATATATATATATATATATATATATATATATATATATATATATATATATATATATATATACAGGGTGGGCCAAAATAAAGGTCCTATCTTTAAATTTGAATAACTTGAATTTGAATAACTTCCACAAAATAAAAGTTAAACTCACCAAACTTTATGTGTGTGTAGACTGACCCTTCCGAGATTTTTTGAAATAAACAAAACAAATTTTAGCCGAAAAACACTTCTTAAAACTTACAAAAACTAAAGTATTGTTTTTTACACTGTTTTGAGTTTTTTAAGCAAAAATAATGTTTTCTAAATGAGGGTACGTTCCTTAGGGCTAATACGGCTCATGCTTGCTTCGGAAGGGGTCCTTTACTTATTCTAAAAAAAATTTTTTTTTAAATCAATAAATAAAAAAGTTATGAATTTGTAAAAATAGGACCCTTATTTTTGCCCACCCTATATATATAAAGGTAGAAGAAATAAGAGTGATAAACATGTACGAATGTCCAGATTCATTTCAAACTCTCCCCCCTCATGCTTCACTCTACCTTCTCTCAAGCCCACCTAATCTAGCCTCGCTTTTTAACTTAGGGATCTTTTATCAGAATCGCTTGAATATTTCACCACTAAAGTCATTTATTTCTCTACTGTTGGCCCAGGAAGATTTTAGAATGGCCAGATTTCTCATATCAATTCCGTTTAAGTGCGCTCCATCAATGATTTAAATTTGACTTCTCACGATTGGAGTTACTTCATTTTGAACACTTTTCCATACTGCCTCTACGGAAAAAATTGTTTGCTCCTTCTTCAAAATATCCTTTTCATTGGACACTTTAGTAACGGACAATTACCATCTGGACAAATCCCATATCTTTTTCACACGAACTCTTTTTCACTCCATTTTTAATAAAAATATTTTTTCAAATGTTTGAACTTTGGCTTTTCCACAGCCAACTTATCTATCTGTATATCTTATCTGATGATAAGATTTCGATCTTTGAAAAGCCTTGGCTTAAGGAAAGAACAATAAACATTAGTTTATTAAAAAAATATACCTCGCATTGTTTATCACTCTTATTTCTTCTACCTTTATATTGAGCTTTAACCATTTCACTATATGTTCTATCTACTAAAAGTTTTCTTTTAGTTCATATTTGATTATATATATATAGATATATATATATGTATGTGTGTGTGTGTGTGTGTGTGAGAGAGAGAGAGAGAGAGAGTGTATAAGTTATAACTGTCATTTCCCTACAGAACAAGGCCATCCTACGAGACTATATTGCCAGATTGCAAGCGATTACGTAGACTTCTCAGCAACCTAGATTTTTTTTACAAGTCTTGTCGCAGATATGACTTACGAGTCCAATGGTTTTCAGTTGTATATTTAACACTCGCATAGTTGATTATTGCCATGGGATCTCATGTGACTCAGTAGACCATCTCTCGACAGACAGGTCCTGCCACAGCAACCACACACATGGTTGAGCAGAAATGTGCTTGAGACGTTCGGCACTCACGAAAGTGCTCACGCAGCCGTCATACGTACGTTTTCGTCAAACCTTTCGCCCCAGAAGCATCTTCGCCCTCGCCCAGTCCCCGATTTTAATGCTAACGGTTTTCAGATTGGTGAAGCCATTAAGATATCTCTTTGGTTTTTTTTCTCAGAGAGTTACTATGCTGCAGCCCCGATATAGAAGTTGTCTGGGGAGTCTACCATCTTCCATCATGACCAGGTGCCCAGCCTAATATATCTGATTGTGCATACCGTGCACTTTTATGTCTAAAACAGCAGTTTCCTGTAAAACAGTTGTCTGGTGTGAATGGTTGCCAATTAATATTTCAGATTCTCCTAAGGCATGTATGGTGGAACCTACCCAGGACCTTGATGTTTCGGCGCTACGGTATCCATGTCTCCGAGAAATAAAACAGTATAGATAGGATGCATTGATTCGTTAACACTAATCTTTGTTTTGATGATGATGACTCTGTTTGACCACACGCGTTTTCAAGCCTTGCACAGGTTTTGCTAAGCTCTTCGGTCCTTAAAAGTATTTAGAAGCCGAGAGATTTACCTCGGGAGAGAGTACGTCCAAGATATACCAAGGGAGAACTCTACTTTATCTGGTTTCCTTGGCGTAGATGTTGGTTTCGACATCTTGGAGACCCAATTGATTGGTGAACATTACTTTAGTTATTCCAAATTACTGGTGTGTGTAAAGGAAGTGCATGCTAGAGAGAAGAGGTCATCTACATATCCCCCTCAATGTGGGCCAGGAAATCTGCATAATCGGCATGAAGGTGTTCCCGCTTAGAGAGCTATTTGTTTAGTGAGTGCACTGCTAGAGGGAAAATGTGTTTTCATCTCCCGATGAAGTTGTTTTAGCATCTTGACGAATCCTGGTGGCCATTTGATTTTACTGACAATTGTCAATAATGCTGGTTTACAAACGGCGTCAACAGCTTTCATCAGATCCACACAAAAAATGATACTTAACCCGTTGTCATTTCTCTTAAAGTTGGCGGGCAGAGAAGATCATATACATTGTTCTATGATCGAGTTTAAAGCCTCATTATCTCCTACATATCTCTCAAAATGTGGGCAAAGAAATCTGAAGCATTGGTAGAAAGGAGTTCTCGCACTAGAGCTTTGAAGGTTTTGGACTACGGGCGGTTCGGAAACAAAGGTCGGAGAAAGAATATAAGTTGTTTTAGCATTTTGACTGAATCCTGGTGGGCATTCGATTTTACCGACAGTTGTCAATAATGCTGGTTTACCAACGGAATCAAAAGCTTTCGTCAGAACCACACAAAAAATACTTATATTTAACTCGTTGTTCGATCAATTTCTCTTGAAGTTAGCCCAGGCAGAGAAGATCATATACATTGTGCTATGATCGAGTCCACAGCCGCTCTTACATTCCTGTATAACCGAGGAACACACCCAATTAGTGAGCCGGGGGGGGGGGGCTAGACGTTTGAAAAGACCTTACCCACATTGCGTCTATCCAATCCTGAGACACAGAGGCACCCACCCACACATCAGATATAAGACGGTGGAATCTGCAGCGATGTTGGCAAACTCAAAACGCAGAGACTCAATGGGGATGTAATCAAATATTCGTTTCCTTAATTTTATTACGAATTTCCTAGAGTATAGAGTTGTCCATCGTCGCACGTGGCAAACAGTTGACGACACATTATAGATTGTAGAAGAGCTCTTTGAAATGCTCGGTCCACCGTCTCATAATATCCCCAGCACTGTTTTAACGAAGTGACGCATCTTTTCACCTTAGTTATATCAGATATGAGTATTGTTTTAGGGCTTTCCTTTCTGCGTTCTCTCAGAAAGAGAACGGTCGCTACTAGTTCTTCATAAATAAACACACTTCAATAACTTTTCTAAAAGAACCCTGTTCTTACATTTAGAGTAGTACTAAATGTAAATAATAAAATACCATTTCTTTATGTTCTTGTTGGAACCGCTAAATATACGTTTAACACTTCAAGGAAGAAAGTGTAGTATCTGTTCCGATGGATACTGCAACCTATAGACCGATGTCGTCTTGTCCTTCGGGGCTTGATTCCGCCGGTCTGTGGGGTTGTCCTGTGCAGTTCTAGGAGGTCCACCCACCCAGGCTTTGCCTTCCCTCTTTGGGGAGGAGTAAGTTTATTGCTTACTGCCTGAGGCGCCCCTACCAGGGAATGCCGACGGGGCTGCCCAGGCAATTTTTAATGGGCAGAGTGCTCACCTTCTCGGGCGCTGGCTTTTCAAGTCCCACTTTCTCGACCCGACCTTGGGTCACATCTTACCTTGTGCGAGTAAGATAAAACTAGCCTTGTGCCTAACCTCCTGGAGAGGAGGTAAATAAATACACTTCTACTTATTTTTACAAGTTTTTGCGAAAGTATGTTAATCTGTCCTTCATAACATTGGATATGGTATAAAATTAAATAAAAAAAATATTGTATACAACATAGCTCCATGTTATAAAATTTATATTTGAATACAATTTTTTAAAATATAAATTTATATATATATAAAGTTTGCTACATGAATATGTTTATATATACAAATATACATATTAATATACAGTACCGTTCAAAATTAAGGAACAAAAATTAAATCTGAATCTAAACAAAATCATATCAATTTTTGTGAAAATTTCACTGAATATACACATTATGTAGTTGGACTTTTACCAAGATTTTCAGATGAATTAAAATAATATTTTTAAAGTTATCCACCATTTTACAGATTTCAAGTGTCCAAAATTAAGGAACAAAGTATAATTTTTAACTAAATCACATTAAAAAGGCAAGAGATTTTTTTTACTTCCGCTTTTGTTTTCAATAACTGCTGCGCATCTACGACTGCAGGATTTCACTAAATCTTGACATTGGGCCACAGTTATTTTGGCCCATTCATCTTTCAGTGTCAGCAACAAGTCTTCGATGTTTTCCGGATTCTTTGCCATAAAATTCTGTCCTAGAGTCTTCCATAAGTTTTCTATAGGGTTCATGTCAGGACTCTGAGCAGGCCAGTCCATTACCTCTACTTCTTGATCAGCCAGATAATTCATGACCAGCTTTGCCTTATGGCAGGGAGCATTATCCTGCATAAAAACAGACTGTTCGATACCAGAATTGTGCAAGACTGGCAAAACATACTGTTCTAAAACGTTATTGTATACAGTGGCATTTAGTCTAGTATTTAAGCGTACAAGTGGTGATGTACCCTGCCATTATATCATGCCGAAAACCATCACGCTACCTCCACTAAATTTAACAGTTTTTTTGATGCAGCTAGGATCCAAACTTTCGTCTTTTCTTCTTCTTAAAAATTGTTTTCCATCACTGCCAAATACATTAAATTTCGATTTGTCACTGAAATAAACTTTTTTCCAATATTCTTCTGACCATATAACATGCTTTCTTGCGAACGCCAATCTAGCTGCTTTGTTTTTTGTTACTTATTAGCGGCTTTTTACAAGGAGATCTTGCAAAAAGACCTAATTCATGCAACCTTCTGGACACAGTTTGTCATGAAACATTCGTGACACCTTCCATTTGTTTAGAAATGTTGCCAGCTGTAAAGAAACAGTCTTTTAACACTAGGCGTTGTATAACTCTGTCCTCTTTTGCCATTGTCTTTCTTGGTCTACCAGGTTTCTTTGTGTTACTTAACCTTCCAGTTTCTTTATAGAGTTTGAGAACTCGGCTTACAACACTTTTTGAACGTTCCACACGTTTCCCGAATTCTTCTATTGTCAACTTTTCCGTTCTTAATTTAACGATTTTTGCTTTGTTGCTTAAATCAGTTTCATTTCTTTTTGACATGATTGATATCGCGTGACTTGCAGCAGTGATGATAACTAAAGTTTAGAATATTTGTTTTCATCCTTTTATACAAAAAAAACCTACTGTTTTAAACTTTAAACAAATATTTTTCCTTAATATTCCTTAATTTTGGACACTTGAAATCTGTAAAATGGTGGATAACTTTTAAAATATTATTTTAATTCATCTGAAAATCTCGGTAAAAGTCCAACTACATAATGTGTATATTCAGTGAAATTTTCACAAAAATTAATATATAATTTTGTTTAGATTCAGAAGATTTAATTTTTGTTCCTTAATTTTGGACGGTACTATATATATATATATATATATATATATATATATATATATATATATATATATATATATATATATATATATATATATATATATATATATATATTATTTTGTTGTACTGTATACGTAACCTAATGAACCGATCATTATGGATGTTTGAAAATATATTATCAGCAGTGAGTAACGGTGTCACATTATGTTTTTGTAAACATAACCATTTAGGAGGCTACACCCATCCAAGCTCCCACCCGCATAATTAAAAAAAAATCAGTTAGATACAAAAACATTAATAGAGAACATAATTTTTTAACATACAATTTTAAAAAGTATCAGTGTGTGTGTGCATGCGCAGTAGTAATATGTATGTGCTTAGTTGAATGCAAAATTGTTTAACTTATGAATTATGGAATATGTGATTAAGGCAACACGATTAGTAACGTGGGCACATTATTATTTTTTTTTTGTAAACTTTACTATTTAGGGAGAGCAACCCACACCTTACAATATCGTATTAAAAAGGAAAGCATTACTTCTTGGATTATCACACGAAAAAGCATTATTATTTTCTATTGGAGTAAAAATATAATATAACAAAATTAAAACGTAATTTTCGAAATCCTATGTAAAAAAAAGAATACTTGTAAGATTAGATATATTTAAATCAATATTTCTCTTACCACGTGAATGTGTCCCCACTCTGGCAACATCGGGCTGGTTTTAAGATTTTATAAACGTCGAAGATAATGTAAAAAAAACAAAAAAAACAAATAAAAATAAAATACACGAAAGATGAAACTCGCGGGCAACGCCGCGTTGACAAAGAAAACTTTAGATTATTTTCTACTTTTACTTAACATTTGATAAATAATAAACTAAACATAGTAATGTCAGAGATAAAAAAACGAAAACAGTAACTAAATACAGTTACATGCAATTTAGGGCCAGGAGCAGGAGTGTCTTGGGTTAATCACCTTTCCTGGGCAACGTTTAGACGTTAAATTATATACACATGTGTTTCATGCCAAACATGCAGTCATCAGTATAAGAGGAGTCAATCCATGCCGGTCACACGGTTCGAACCCTAATACAAAAGATATATTTGATTCAGTAGTCGGAGCGCGTACCGATACGCCCACCACGCATTGTCTACAATTGGGAGAGTGAATTAACGTAAGAGACATTACATGCTGGTCGCACGATTCGACCCCAATGCGAAAGTCATATTTAACTCAGTTGTCGGATATATATATATATATATATATATATATATATATATATATATATATATATATATATATATATATATGTCTCCGACGACTGAGTTAAATATATATATATATATATATATATATATATATATATATATATATAATGAATATTTTCTTATTCATCGACATACTCACATACATGTTTCGTCTTAATAACTCTCACCAGTGTGGCTAGGTAAGACAATACCACCAGTTGCTGGGTTTGAACACCGAACTAAAGTCACCTTTGACTTCAATCCAACGTCTTCATTCGCTTGGCTAGTGTGCACGTGGGTGCGTAGGTGTGTTGGTCTGTGCGTGTGTATGTGTGTATGTGTGTGTGTGTGTGTGTGTGTAATGTATTCATTTTTAGTTTGTAAATGACGAAGTACCGTGTTTACCATTTTTTATTTCCAGAAGTACCGCAAAAATAAAACGACGCACATCAATCAATGGTTTTACCTACAACGCTGCTTCGTATTGGATATTTCTTTGAACGAAATTTGGTTCTGTTAACGGTTTTTCGTCGTCGGGGTGGGTAAATGAGGAATAACCACCAACCACCACCACAGCCCCTATCCCCATCACTACCACCGCACGACATCAATACCGAAATACAGAAGAAGAAAAAAACAATAACAACGAAAGTAAAATCTTGAACGATGAGTTTGTGGGTGGGGTTCATATGCCCCCGGGGTTTCTGTTTTGGAACGGGATCTGTTGTGGGTTTAACGACGATCTAGATGAAGGGTTGGGCGATGTCGATAGTTGAGTGTGAATGGGGGTAACGTAGCGTAGTGTGGTTAGGGTTAGGCTGGGGCATGTACAATATTGCCGATTCTGGCGCCTATGATGGCATTCGAGGTCTCTTGCCAAGAATTTAAAGATATGTCTATGGAATTTTTTTTTCTTTTCTTCTTCCTTTCTTTTTTTCTTTTTTTTTTTTTTTGAATTGAAGGGGAAATTGAGACTAAAAGACAAAACATATAGGTAGGCACTTAGGTGGGTAAAAAGCGAAACAGAGCGTGTGTGAGATATAGATATAGATAGATCGAGATCGAGAGAGAACTAGAGAGCGAGAGAGAGAGAGAGAGTTCTAAAGAGAGAGAAAGATAGAGAGAGGGAGACAGAGAAAGGATGAAAGAACTAGAGAGAGAGAGAGAAAGAAAGAGAGAACTAGAGAGAGAGAGAGAGCAGGTGAGATAGAGATAGTGAGAAAAAGAGTAAAACAAAATGGAAAGCATCTTCTGTCTGTAGAAAGAAAACAGAAGAAATTTATACAAGAATGAAACAAAGATAAGTTTCTGGATAAAATTTAGTTATTATTATTTAATTAATGGAAAGTTAACAAATCACTGGGTACACCGTGGTTATGAGGAATGACTGCCCAAAAAACGATCTGTCTATCTATCTATTACATATATATATATATATATATATATATATATATATATATATATATATATATATATATATATATATATATATATATATATATATATATATATATATATATATATATTACCGAATGGTAGTTTACTTAGAACATTGATCGTGTGTGGGTATTTATTAAGGCTGATAGCAATGCAGAAAACCGGAATCTTTCCATTTGTTCTTTTCCTTTTCTTCTTTTTCTTTACCCCCTTTTCCCAATTAACGTCTTTGTCGCACTTCCCGCATAATCTTTTCAGATAAGTACGCACGTGCCCAAAACATCCCGTTTTGCGTCTTCTTTTATCCTATGTTTTGCTGTTATTCAATAAATTTCAAATCGTCACTTTTTCTGGTCGTTTATCCGTACAACACCGGTAAATCTCTCGTTTTGATGTGTTTCCTGTATTTAATCGTGTTTTCTTTCCACGTTTTCATGCATCGTGTCTCCACATCATTCCATTTTATGATATATCGTGTCTCTCTCTCTCTCTCTCTCTCTCTCTCTCTCTATATATATATATATATATATATATATATATATATATATAATGTATTTTTATGTAATTATTTTTATTGGTGATTGCAGCGTTCGTAGATTTTTGCTTACTACGCAGAAAATTGCATTATTAGTCGCCATTAACTTAATCACTTAAGAAGTGAGACAATCGGAATAATAGTAAGAACAAAAACAACAAATGTGGCAATCAGCAATACAAAATAAGTACATAACGATGCATTAAATATTTAGGTGATAAAAATCGTACATATTTCTAGACAGGGCGTCTTGGTCCAATAGTAAATACGCTGCACTATAGACGTCAATATCGAAGGTTCGATCCTTGTCTAAGTTAGCCATGCTGATGACGGCTGCGATGACTTTTATGTACGTATAAAAAATATATATTTATTTATTCATAAATCAAATAGTTATTCACGGACACGTGTTTCGCCGTTACTGCAACTGATCAGCATGACTAAATATGACAGGATTCGAACCCACGAACACAGAGACTGCAATCGAGTGATTTACTAGTAAGCTATGAATACGTGATGATTACTCGCTTATAAATTTTGTCATTATTTCTTGTTATCGTTAGCTGTGTTTAAGCTTTGTAAACGCTTGAGCGAGTTTACTCTCTTACACACATTATGTCGCCTATATTTTTATGGACGTATATATATATATATATATATATATATATATATATATATAATAGTTATCCACATACACGTGCTTTGCCGTTACTGCGGTTCATCAGCATGGATGACTATATATATATATATATATATATATATATATATATATATAGTTTAGGAGGTTAGTTACTATGGTCTGACAATGTTGAACTTCGAATGAAGTTGCAGCTGAAACATATATGCAGATATGTAGCCAATATTATCGGTATAAATAATAAATTTACTATAGTACAGCTCTATCTATTATTGAGCACTATCTTATAAACATTGGAGTTTCATTATTTTATATCAAAATATAACTTATTTCTCCGATAAGAAAAAAATATTTTTTAAAAGTCTATTGGATCTAAGGGATATTTAATTCTTAGTTTCACACACTTATAACACACATAAATATGTTCAGTCTTCGATAATATTTTGGTTTTGGCTATCATGTATATATATATATATATATATATATATATATATATATATATATATATATATATATGTTTATGGATAAATATTAATTATTTATTACATACAGACATCGATGTTTCCTGCTTACGCAATCTTCAGTGCAGGAAGCTAATTCCTGAGGGTCGATGGGCGCGAACACCGATCACAAATCGCCACTGATTCGCACTCAAGAGAGTTACCAATTGGCCATCAGAAATTAGCTTAGAATTTAGGAGGAATTTAACTTTGTAAATACCAAGTCGGCGAGTATTCACAGCAATATATATATATATATATATATATATATATATATATATATATATATATATATATATATATATATATATATATATGCATAAATACATGTTTATTTATTTTGTTTGTTACATTTACTGTGTGCTACACACAATTTGGCCAGGGTATAAATCAAAATATATTTAGCCGTTAATCATAAAACTAATTCTTTTTTTAAATTATCAGAAACAAAATACTGTTAGAATAAAATAAAATAACAATAGTATGTAATTAAAACAAGAAAAGTAAATATTAAATAAATAAAATTAGGAAAAAAAATTAATTGAACACCGCTCTTAACTGTTACTCCTATCCCTACTCCCACAAAAATATATTTAAATAGTTAATTGTATTCAAACAAATATAAAACTTCATCAGTTAAGTACAAATATGAAATATTCAGAAAAAAAGAAGCATTTAGTTATAGTTTTATTATATTTGCTGCGGACATTAATATTTTCTGCGTTATAAGCAATATTGTCATTCCGCGCGTGTTTTTGAGATTTGAAACACCCACCATTTGATTAAGAGGTATTTCTGAAATATAGTATGGGACACGATCAAACACATTACATAACAGTGCTGAAGTCTTGCCTAATAAAGTAAGATTTGCTGTTAAAAAATATTAAACAAATTTTAAAATATATATAAAAAAATTACTTGTCTTTGTCTTACTTCTGAACGCCGGCATATTTCCATTTCTTACATTGTGATAGCCTTCTAATAATCCTCTATATACGTATTACACACAACGCTTCAAGCAAATTACCTCTGCTTATATATATATATATATATATATATATATATATATATATATATAGATATATATATATACATATATATATATTTGTTTCATTTTACTTCAGTCGAAGTTCTCAGAAATCAAGGGGCCCCTTCCTGGGGTTGACACTTGATCTCTATGTGAGATACATAGATATTCTAATATTCCATTAAAATTCTGCTTTACCTCTCAAACGTTGATTTAGTAAAAAGATGAGGAACATGAATTCTCCTCTCGCCAGTCAACTATGTTATATTATATCTTTCTTCTGGTCTCTTGGTCCTACCGGATTCTAAGACAAGAATTTATCTAGTCTGGTGGATTATCCAACTTAGTGTTGTAACTATAGGCAACATCACTAAGATAAAGACCACCATTTATTGAATAAGCCAGTGTGGTGTAGCCATACCGAGGGGATCTTATTTGTGCTTCGAATACTATGTTATTTTGAATATTTGGTCAAGGTTTACTTGTAGGGGAAAGTATCCTCATGTCAGGTTGTTCTGACCAACTCTTGTACAGAGAGACCGAAGACACTCGAGGATGGTTTCTAGTAGGTAATTCAAACTGTCTCTATATATCCTTTGTTTCATTTTTCTTCAGTCGAAGTTCTCAGAAATCAAAGGGCCCCTTTTCCTGGGGCTAACAATTGATCTCAATATGAGAAACATAGATATTCAAATATACTATTAAAGTTTTATTTTACCTGTCAAACGCCGAGGTTTTAAAGAAATTAAGAAGATTAATTTTCGTCTCCTCTATCTTTTTTAAATGGAAATCGCTCCAGACAAGGCATGAGGCCACTTGATGTAAGGAGCTAACAAACAACTACTACTTCATGGTCAAAACCCAGTCAACGGTAAGTTTTATATGGATATATTTCGACCCATAAACCATAAATTCTTTCCTCTTTGTCAGAAACATCGCTCATGGAATGTGATGACTAAAGATCAAAATAAGGGAATAGAGAATTAAGGTCCACTATCTACTCTGTTCAATTGACCAGTTTATAATGTTATATTATCTCTTGTTGTTTGTTGGTCTTACCAGATTTCAGGATAATAATTCATCTAGTCTGGTGGAGTAGCCATCTCAGTGCTGTAACTTGAAGTAACATTACTTAAGGGAAAGTGCACTATTCCCCGTATGATCCAGTGTATAGTCGCATTGAGTTGATCTTATTTGTGCTTCGAATACTATGTTATTCTGAATATTTGGTCAGGGTAGAGTATCCTCATGTCAGGTTGCCCTGACAAACTATTGTACAGAGATACCGAAAACACTCCAAAATGGTGTCTAGTAGGTTATTTAAACTATCTATATTTTTCCCTTG
>OY744550.1:47701236-47746236 GCA_963556195.1 Sepiola atlantica
TTTATTTTAAAGGGTTGTATTTTGAAAAGTTTTATTTTAAAGGATTGTATTTTGAAAGGTTGTATTTTAAAGGGTTGCATTTTGAAAGGTTATATTTTAAAGGGTTGTATTTTGAAAGGTTGTATTTTAAAGGGTTGTATTTTGAAAGGTTGTATTTTAAAGGGTTGTATTTTAAAGGGTTTTATTTTGAAAGGTTGTATTTTAAAGGGTTGTATTTTGAAAGGTTGAATTTTAGAAGGGTTGTATTTCGAAAGGTTGTATTTTAAAGGGTTGTATTTTGTAAAGGTTGTATTTTAAAGGGTTGTATTTTGAAAGGTTGTATTTTAAAGGGTTGCATTTTAAAGGGTTGTATTTTGAAAGGTTGTATTTTAAAGATTTAATTTTGACAGGTTGTATTTTAAAAGGGTTGTATTTTAAAGGGTTGTATTTTAAAAGGTTGTATTTTAAAGGGTTGTATTTTGAAAAGTTTTATTTTAAAGGATTGTATTTTGAAAGGTTGTATTTTAAAGGGTTGAATTTTGTAAGGGTTGTATTTTAAAGGGTTGTATTTAGAAAAGTTGTATTTTAAAGGGTTGTATTTTAAAAGGTTGTATTTTAAAGGGTTGTATTTTAAAGGGTTGCATTTTGAAAGGTTATACAGGGTGGGCAAAAATAAGGGTCCTATTTTTAAAAATTCATAACTTTTTTATTTATTGATTTTAAAAAATTTTTTTTAAAGATAAATAAAGGACCCCTTCCGAAGCAAGCATGAGCCGTATTAGCCCTAAGGAACGTACCCTCATTTAGAAAACATTATTTTTGCTTAAAAAACTCAAAACAGTGTAAAAAACAATACTTTAGTTTTTGTAAGTTTTAAGAAGTGTTTTTCGGCTAAAATTTGTTTTGTTTATTTCAAAAAATCTCGGAAGCGTCAGTCTACACACACATAAAGTTTGGTGAGTTTAACTTTTATTTTGTGGAAGTTATTCAAATTCAAGTTATTCAAATTTAAATATAGGACCCTTATTTTGGCCCACCCTGTATTTTAAAGGGTTGTATTTGGAAAAGTTTTATTTTAAAAGGTTGTATTTTGAAAAGTTTTATTTTAAAGGGTCGTATTTTGAAAAGTTTTTTTTTAAAGGGTTGTTTTTGAAAAGTTTTATTTTAAAGGATTGTATTTTGAAAGGTTGTATTTGAAAGGGTTGCATTTTGAAAGGTTATATTTTAAAGGGTTGTATTTTAAAGGGTTGTATTTTGAAAGGTTGTATTTTAAAGGGTTGTATTTTGAAAGGTTGAATTTTGAAGGGTTGTATTTCGAAAGGTTGTATTTTAAAGGATTGTATTTTGAAAGGTTGTATTTTAAAGGGTTGTATTTTGAAAGGTTGTATTTTAAAGGGTTGTATTTTAAAGGGTTGTATTTTGACAAGTTGCATTTAAAAGGGTTGTATTTTGAAAGGTTGTATTTTGAAGGGTTTTATTTTAAAGGGTTGTATTTTAAAAGGTTGTATTTTAAAGGGTTGCATTTTGAAAAGTTGTATTTTAAAAGGTTTTATTTAAAAGGGTTGTATTTTGAAAGGTTGTATTTTACAGGGTTGTATTTTGAAAGGTTGTATTTTAAAGGGTTGTATTTTGAAAAGTTGTATTTTAAAGGGTTGTATTTTAAAAGGTTGTATTTTAAAGGGTTGTATTTTGAAAGGTTGTATTTTAAAAGGTTGTATTTTAAAGGGTTGTATTTTAAAGGGTTTTATTTTGAAAGGTTGTATTTTAAAGGGTTGTATTTTGAAAGGTTGAATTTTAGAAGGGTTGTATTTCGAAAGGTTGTATTTTAAAGGGTTGTATTTTGAAAGGTTGTATTTTAAAGGGTTGTATTTTGAAAGGTTGTATTTTAAAGGGTTGCATTTTAAAGGGTTGTATTTTGAAAGGTTGTATTTTAAAGGATTTAATTTTGACAGGTTGTATTTTAAAAGGGTTGTATTTTAAAGGGTTGTATTTTAAAAGGTTGTATTTTAAAGGGTTGTATTTTGAAAAGTTTTATTTTAAAGGATTGTATTTTGAAAGGTTGTATTTTAAAGGGTTGAATTTTGTAAGGGTTGTATTTTAAAGGGTTGTATTTAGAAAAGTTGTATTTTAAAGGGTTGTATTTTAAAAGGTTGTATTTTAAAGGGTTGTATTTTAAAGGGTTGCATTTTGAAAGGTTATACAGGGTGGGCAAAAATAAGGGTCCTATTTTTAAAAATTCATAACTTTTTTATTTATTGATTTTTAAAAAATTTTTTTAAAGATAAATAAAGGACCCCTTCCGAAGCAAGCATGAGCCGTATTAGCCCTAAGGAACGTACCCTCATTTAGAAAACATTATTTTTGCTTAAAAAACTCAAAACAGTGTAAAAAACAATACTTTAGTTTTTGTAAGTTTTAAGAAGTGTTTTTCGGCTAAAATTTGTTTTGTTTATTTCAAAAAATCTCGGAAGCGTCAGTCTACACACACATAAAGTTTGGTGAGTTTAACTTTTATTTTGTGGAAGTTATTCAAATTCAAGTTATTCAAATTTAAATATAGGACCCTTATTTTGGCCCACCCTGTATTTTAAAGGGTTGTATTTGGAAAAGTTTTATTTTAAAAGGTTGTATTTTGAAAAGTTTTATTTTAAAGGGTCGTATTTTGAAAAGTTTTTTTTTAAAGGGTTGTTTTTGAAAAGTTTTATTTTAAAGGATTGTATTTTGAAAGGTTGTATTTGAAAGGGTTGCATTTTGAAAGGTTATATTTTAAAGGGTTGTATTTTAAAGGGTTGTATTTTGAAAGGTTGTATTTTAAAGGGTTGTATTTTGAAAGGTTGAATTTTGAAGGGTTGTATTTCGAAAGGTTGTATTTTAAAGGATTGTATTTTGAAAGGTTGTATTTTAAAGGGTTGTATTTTGAAAGGTTGTATTTTAAAGGGTTGTATTTTAAAGGGTTGTATTTTGACAAGTTGCATTTAAAAGGGTTGTATTTTGAAAGGTTGTATTTTGAAGGGTTTTATTTTAAAGGGTTGTATTTTAAAAGGTTGTATTTTAAAGGGTTGCATTTTGAAAGGTTGTATTTTAAAAGGTTTTATTTAAAAGGGTTGTATTTTGAAAGGTTGTATTTTACAGGGTTGTATTTTGAAAGGTTGTATTTTAAAGGGTTGTATTTTGAAAAGTTGTATTTTAAAGGGTTGTATTTTAAAAGGTTGTATTTTAAAGGGTTGTATTTTGAAAGGTTGTATTTTAAAAGGTTGTATTTTAAAGGGTTGTATTTCGAAAGGTTGTATTTTAAAGGGTTGTATTTTAAAAGGTTGTATTTTAAAAGGTTGTATTTTGAAAGTTTTTATTTTAAAGGGTTGTATTTTGAAAGGTTGTATTTTAAAGGGTTGTATTTTAAAGGGTTGTATTTTGAAAGGTTGTATTTTAAAGGGTTGTATTTTAAAAGGTTGTATTTTAAAGGGTTGTATTTTGAAAAGTTGTATTTTGAAGGGTTTTATTTTGAAAGGTTGTATTTTAAAAGGTTGTATTTTGAAAGGTTTTATTTTCAAGGGTTTTATTTTGAAAGGTTGTATTTTAAAGGGTTGTATTTTGAAAGGTTGTATTTTAAAGGGTTATATTTTAAAGGGTTATATTTTGAAAGGTTGTATTTTAAGGGGTTGTATTTTGAAAGGTTGTATTTTAAAGGGTTGTATTTTGAAAGGTTGTATTTTGAAGGGTTTTATTTTGAAAGTTTGTGTTTTAAAAGGTTGTATTTTGAAAGGTTTTATTTTGAAAGAGTGTATTTTAAAGGGTTGTATTTTGAAAGGTTGTATTTTGAAGGGTTTTATTTTGAAAGGTTGTGTTTTAAAAGGTTGTATTTTGAAAGGTTGTATTTTGAAAGGTTGTATTTTGAAAGGTTGGATTTTAAAGGGTTGAATTTTGAAAGGTTGTATTTTAAAGTTTGTCTATAATGCATAGGAAGCCTTCAGCGCCTCAGAAATTAGTTTTTGTAAATAAATTATTTGTATTTAGCTTTCACTTCTCTGCGATCGAGCACTTTATTTATTTCTGTTCAACATAACCTGGCACACACACTTTATATATATATATATATATATATATATATATATATATATATATATATATATATATATATATATATATATATATATATATATATATAGTTAGTTCCATCTATACGCGTATATATTTTATCTTTTCGGGAATCGTCAGTGTAGAGAAGATTATTTATATCGGTCGCCGGACTTGAGCCCAGGAAGACAAGTCATTTTTCATACTCAAATGCCGAAATCTTAGTCCACACGGTCGTCATCAACAACCCGATAAAGCAGCAAGTGATTAAACCTATTTAAAGGCAGCCGTCGTAAACGTGTTCGACTACTGAAAAGAAAAGGCATATATATATATATATATATATATATATTAAAAGAAAAGTTTAGTTTAATAACTATAACTTTAGTTATGTCACATGGAGATTGTATAACACCGACTTTTTATATAAATATATATTTTAAAATCTCCAGGTTACAAATAAATAGTGCAAGTGAAATTAAGCTCAATGATTAAAACTTACAGAGTTCATATATTATATAACTTCATAGAATTAAAAAAAAATATGCATCACAACAATATCTATCCTTACGTACATATGTTTCAGAAATTTAAATTTATTATCATAAAATAAGAATGTTTTCTGTATTTTCTTTTATGTTTTGTTTATGATTATTGAATAATTTAAATGAATATTACCTGTATCGAATAGATAAAGAATGTATCTGTTGACGATGATATTTATATAATTGCCAATGTTTTACACTGCCGTGAAAGTGATAATAAATTGAAATTTCGGAAATACATGTACGCAAAGATAATTTTTTGTCAGCATGATTACAAATTTTTAATTATGTCATGAATTTTATATTCTACTAAGTTATCATATAACTATTCAGTATATTCATTATTTATTATTGTTATAAAACTTTATCTTTAATTATATCGAGCTCTTTGTTTGTAGAAGATCTACTATCGATTCGGCTTTTGTTCGATTTTTTAAAAATTGATTTTCATGTTACTGATATTTTCGACGAGTTTTTATTTTCAATCTCAGCGCCAAGTTTCGGTGTCCCTCACTACATCGTCGCTTTCGTCTTAATGGAGGCATTCTCTGTCCGTGTTTCTGTACTGTCGAACACCCATTCAGAGTTGGTTATGAAGATGCCTACAATAGTCGGGTTTTGAGTGGCCTAGGAAAAACATTCAGACTGTATATGTAAGTGAAATGTCTTCAATCTTTTGTATGGCTTGTTGCACTTCAATATTTACTTTTGCCAATTAAGTTGATTAAATTTGATTTGATGACTATATGGTGTGTCAAATGTGTTCGAAGGATTTATATCTGAGACAATGTGTTGGTATCACCATTATTTGTCCCGTGGTCTGGATGACCGTTGGAGCGCCAAAGATGATCTGAGAATCAGTTTTCTCGAGCTCTCCCGATTTTCTGTCATATGCCCTTCATTCTTTCTATTTGTTCAGTTTCTTGCGGGATTGTCTTTACGAGACCTGATGAGCATGTGACATGGCTGCACCACTTTATTGTCCTTCTTTTAACAGTGGTCAGTAGATTTTCATATGCTCCGAATGCTTGTGTGAATCAAATTTTGCCCATATCCAACCATCGTCTGCGATCTTCATGGTGTAAATCTCACTATCCACCTGACACAACCCATTAACTTGTGTCCTCGAGTGGCTTTCGAGCAGTGATTCCTTAGTAAAAAAAATAAAACAAAATAATAATTTCTAATAATTTCTGATTTCTTTACATTTCTCATTTTCTTCGTCGAATCTTATTGTCGTTCAGAACTTAACCTCTTCCGTTGACATACAGCCTATTTCGTCTTCCTCGACCACCCCTCAACCTTCTTCTTCTTCTTCTTTTTCTTCTTCTTCTTCTTCTTCTTCATCATCATCTTTTCTTAATCTTCCTTTTCTATTTTCGTCTGCCCCTCCATCTTCTTTTTTATAACTCTCTTCTTTTCTTCTTTTTCTTTTTCTTTCCATTCTGTAATCATCATCATCATCATCATCATCATCATCATCATCATCATCATCATCATCATCATCATCATCATCATCATCTGTCCTGTTACATGGATGACCGTTGGACCGCCAAAGATGACCTAGAAACCAGCTTTCTCCAGCCATCTCGATCTTCCGAATTTCTGAGCATGCTACTAGTGTCCATTCTCGAGTATTCTCCTCCCACCTCTGCCTTTGCCTGCCCATCCTTCTTCCTCCCTGTACAGTTCCCTGCAGGATTGTATTTGCAAAACCCGATGATCGTGTGACATGGCAGTACCACTTTATTTTCCGATTTTCCACAGTGGTCAGTTGATCCCATAGATCATATAGCCCGATTGCTTGTCTGACCAGTTCTTAACCTCCTCACCAGTAATGTGATCGCTGTATGAGACGTTTAGGATCTTTTGGGGGCATCTCATCTATGTGGTCTGTATTCTTCTCACCAGGTCCTCAGTTAGGGTCCATGACGTATACAGGAATATGGAGATGGCCAGGGAGCGCATCAATCTGTTTTTTGAGCTGAATGTAACGTTTCTGTCATTCCATTTGGTGTTGGTATACGTCGGAATAAAGGTAATAAGCAAAAGACAGACCATGAAAACGTTTCATAACTGAAACGAAACATCAATTCAACAGTAGCCTGATTTTATGTTATTTTTTCTGTTCTTTGTATTCTTCAATCAATCAATCAATTTTATTGTAAAAAAATAGCAAAGTGCAACAAGCCATGTAAAAAGACAGACGATATTTCATCTGTAAACTGTCTGAATGTTTGTTTGTTCAAGGCGACTTTAAACCTGGATATGGTAGGCATTATCACGACCTCCTCTGGCAGGCTGTTACAGAGAGCAGAAACACGGTCAAGGAATGCTGCTGTTCTTTTGTTGAGCTTAAAGCGACGATGGTACATCTTCTGTTGGTGACTGCGGAGACTGCGATTAGGTGTTAGGGTGAAACACTACTTTAAAGGTAGATTTATATTCCCGTTGATGATGCTGTATGCTAGAATCAGGTTTCCTCACGCCCTTTCTACCTATACCAAGATAAGATTATACACTGTATATACTACTGTTTTATATTATAATCCTTTGAGAAATACGAGGTAAACACTTCCCAGAATTCCACTTTACTGTTGTATCATGGAATAGTCGAAGGTTTCGCGTCTTCATGACACCAGGAACAGCTGATGGCTAATATCCCAGCTAGCATACATTAAAACAGAGAGGGGGGAGAGAAAGCGAAAGGGAGAGATAGACAGAGAGAGAGAGAGAGAAGGAGAGAGAGAGAGAGATAGGAGTCAATAAGATAAGCGGGCATAGTTGTTGATGTCACAAAATTATGACGTCATCCATCAATTTTCATCTACAAATATTGCGAAATATTACGTTTGTACCACCTGTTGTCACAAAAAAGTCAATCATTGTAGCTATTTTCTAGGAAGAACATAACAATTTGTCTCTGCCAACTATCGGAGAGCACGGGGTATTCGTCCATGGATAATGATGAAAAACGGATTTGTCTCGCATGGGCAGAAAACGAACTTTTCAGAAAGAAATAGAAGGTGGATCTTTTCCAATACGCGCTTCCCCAAATTACCTGCTCAGTTCCGTTTCATAGGATCGTCGGAAGTTTCGAACCTTCATGACAACAGACTTCATATCCCATTGGGAACACAGCCGAGAGTTAATCTTATCACAGCTAGCATATTGTGTACTTTATTGAATAAATACAGAGTATGACAATGAGTGTACTTTTATGTAGGCTGATCAACTACCACTTAGTTATTTGAGTTGTTATTATAGTATTTTTTGTGTTACTGACTATATGTGTGCATATTCAGAGGAGAAATAGAAATGTTTCTTAATCTGATCTAGTGTAAGAGTGATGCAGGGTAAGTCTAAGGGAACGTGTTATTGTAGTGCAACCAATGTAACTATTATAAAACATCTACACCTAAATTGACGATGTGTCTATGATATCGCCCCATATATATATATATATATATATATATATATATATATATATATATATATATATATATATATATATATATATATAGGGATTATAATATATATGCTAAAAATAGATATGGCAAGCTAATAAGGCAAAGCCATTATCCCATTCATTTCTCGCGTCCCTTGAAAGATACAGACTGCTAATGATAACGAACTAACCAAAATCGTGATTTTTATTCTTTGCTTGTTTACATCCACAGCAATGCCGAAAGTTGGACAATTTGCTGGCAATTCAACATTAATATTCTGTATGATTTTTCTACATTGTTTCTTCATCCTGAGGACGTCTTTCAATAAAGACGAAACGTTGATGAATTCATAAATAATATAATTTTTGGCTTTCCTTTTTCATTTTCCACACACACACACACACACATACACAGACACACACAGACACACATACACACACACACACACACACACACACATATATATATATATATATATATATATATATATATATATAATACTTTACCATTTTAAATGTCAGTGTTGTGCTGGTAATATTGGGTGTACTTGCTTGCATTTGCAGACCCGCATAAACAAGCACGTTTTATCTAAAAACATACAAGGAAGGACATCATCACTGTGTCACTCTTCCTCTGCGACTTTGGACTTTGCTATTGGTCAATCTCTGCTTGAAATTCCATGTGTTTTCAGGTGCTGCATAGAGCGGATTCCAAAATTATTCAGTCTGCGAAAGTTTGCTGATGATTGGATCGCTTACATACTAGTTTAGAATAAGTTCTCGACAATAAGTCCGACAGAGACTGGTCATTTCGGTGGCTTTTGTCTGTCGGACTGAGGTATAATGTCTTTCAGGTGTTATCGCTCTGATGCATAGTACTGGCTTTTATCTTATTTTCCTCCAGACAGTATATAATGATTACACATTTAGAACCTCCACACACAGAAGCCATAAGCTTGCCAATAATCACTGCCTTCGGTTTTGAGAATCAGGGGTTTTCTATCGTGTTCTTTAAATCTTTGATTCATGTCCGAATTGGTGAACATGGGTTTCATCTCGTGTTGCTAATCTGCGGTTAAAATTCTGGATCAGGTTAGATGTGTCCTGGCAAATATTAGAACTCATCTTCCATATCGTTTTGTTAGTATATACATTATTTTGATTAATAGCTCATGTATTAAACATATATTCTAAACATATCCATCATTAGAACAAAAAACTAAAACCAAATGTGTGGCTAACACATTTATTTACAGTCGACAATTATGAAAGACAAGCAAATTACATTATACAAAACAATAAAAGATATTTAGTTCTTATTCAACCTTTCTTATCGGGATATCTAGATTTTTAGTTTTTTTCTTGTTTTTATGCAAATCACTCCAGACAATGCATGAATACACTTGATGTAAGGAGCTAAACATATACCACTTCAAGGTAAAAACAATGAATAGATTCCGACCCAGGAAACAGTAATTCTTCCCCATTTGTCAGAAACATCGCTCATGGAATGTGAGGACTAAAAGACAAAATAAGGGAGGCGAAAATTACAAGACTGCCGAAAGTAAACCCAAGCTCAACTTTCTACTCTTTAGGAGCCAAATGGAAAAAAGTCCGACAGGTGTATTTTTAATACCATCTGGTCCGTTTCCTGTACAAAAAAGAACACTCAGTGGTATTCAGAATCGGTGCACAATCAGAATCGGTTTCCTGTAGTTTTCTGATCCCCAAGATCTCAGTTTAAAACTGTGGACTGAACCAGAATAAATACCTATGATTTAGCTATCTGCTGGATGGTAAGCCGTCTGTCATCTTAAACTATACGCCGAATGGTATCAACTTTTTCATCGATGGTGTAGGTTTTACGACAATCTGGACAAAGGACATCTTTTGTGCTCTTGTTGATTTTCTTTGTCGTTGTTGATGAGCCAATCGGAATCGGTTTACTGTAGTTTTCTGATCCCCAAGATCTCAGTTTAAAACTGTGGACTGAACCAGAATAAATACCTATGATTTAGCTATCTGCTGGATGGTAAGCCGTCTGTCATCTTAAACTATACGCCGAATGGTATCAACTTTTTCATCGATGGTGTAGGTTTTACGACAATCTGGACAAAGGACATCTTTTGTGCTCTTGTTGATTTTCTTTGTCGTTGTTGATGAGCCAATCGGAATCGGTTTACTGTAGTTTTCTGATCCCCAAGATCTCAGTTTAAAACTGTGGACTGAACCAGAATAAATACCTATGATTTAGCTATCTGCTGGATAGTAAGCCGTCTGTCATCTTAAACTATACGCCGAATGGTATCAACTTTTTCATCGATGGTGTAGGTTTTACGACAATCTGGACAAAGGACATCTTTTGTGCTCTTGTTGATTTTCTGTGTCGTTGTTGATGAGCTAATCAGAATCGGTTTCCTGTAGTTTTCTGATCCCCAAGATCTCAGTTTAAAACTGTGGACTGAACCAGAATAAATACCTATGATTTAGCTATCTGCTGGATGGTAAGCCGTCTGTCATCTTAAACTATACGCCGAATGGTATCAACTTTTTCATCGATGGTGTAGGTTTTACGACAATCTGGACAAAGGACATCTTTTGTGCTCTTGTTGATTTTCTTTGTCGTTGTTGATGAGCCAATCGGAATCGGTTTACTGTAGTTTTCTGATCCCCAAGATCTCAGTTTAAAACTGTGGACTGAACCAGAATAAATACCTATGATTTAGCTATCTGCTGGATGGTAAGCCGTCTGTCATCTTAAACTATACGCCGAATGGTATCAACTTTTTCATCGATGGTGTAGGTTTTACGACAATCTGGACAAAGGACATCTTTTGTGCTCTTGTTGATTTTCTTTGTCGTTGTTGATGAGCTAATCAGAATCGGTTTACTGTAGTTTTCTGATCCCCAAGATCTCAGTTTAAAACTGTGGACTGAACCAGAATAAATACCTATGATTTAGCTATCTGCTGGATGGTAAGCCGTCTGTCATCTTAAACTATACGCCGAATGGTATCAACTTTTTCATCGATGGTGTAGGTTTTACGACAATCTGGACAAAGGACATCTTTTGTGCTCTTGTTGATTTTCTTTGTCGTTGTTGATGAGCCAATCGGAATCGGTTTACTGTAGTTTTCTGATCCCCAAGATCTCAGTTTAAAACTGTGGACTGAACCAGAATAAATACCTATGATTTAGCTATCTGCTGGATAGTAAGCCGTCTGTCATCTTAAACTATACGCCGAATGGTATCAACTTTTTCATCGATGGTGTAGGTTTTACGACAATCTGGACAAAGGACATCTTTTGTGCTCTTGTTGATTTTCTGTGTCGTTGTTGATGAGCTAATCAGAATCGGTTTCCTGTAGTTTTCTGATCCCCAAGATCTCAGTTTAAAACTGTGGACTGAACCAGAATAAATACCTATGATTTAGCTATCTGCTGGATAGTAAGCCGTCTGTCATCTTAAACTATACGCCGAATGGTATCAACTTTTTCATCGATGGTGTAGGTTTTACGACAATCTGGACAAACGACATCTTTTGTGCTCTTGTTGATTTTCTGTGTCGTTGTTGATGAGCTAATCGGAATTGGTTTCCTGTAGTTTTCTGATCCCCAAGATCTCAGTTTAAAACTGTGGACTGAACCAGAATAAATACCTATGATTTAGCTATCTGCTGGATAGTAAGCCGTCTGTCATCTTAAACTATACGCCGAATGGTATCAACTTTTTCATCGATGGTGTAGGTTTTACGACAATCTGGACAAAGGACATCTTTTGTGCTCTTGTTGATTTTCTTTGTCGTTGTTGATGAGCCAATCGGAATCGGTTTACTGTAGTTTTCTGATCCCCAAGATCTCAGTTTAAAACTGTGGACTGAACCAGAATAAATACCTATGATTTAGCTATCTGCTGGATAGTAAGCCGTCTGTCATCTTAAACTATACGCCGAATGGTATCAACTTTTTCATCGATGGTGTAGGTTTTACGACAATCTGGACAAAGGACATCTTTTGTGCTCTTGTTGATTTTCTGTGTCGTTGTTGATGAGCTAATCGGAATTGGTTTCCTGTAGTTTTCTGATCCCCAAGATCTCAGTTTAAAACTGTGGACTGAACCAGAATAAATACCTATGATTTAGCTATCTGCTGGATAGTAAGCCGTCTGTCATCTTAAACTATACGCCGAATGGTATCAACTTTTTCATCGATGGTGTAGGTTTTACGACAATCTGGACAAAGGACATCTTTTGTGCTCTTGTTGATTTTCTTTGTCGTTGTTGATGAGCCAATCGGAATCGGTTTACTGTAGTTTTCTGATCCCCAAGATCTCAGTTTAAAACTGTGGACTGAACCAGAATAAATACCTATGATTTAGCTATCTGCTGGATAGTAAGCCGTCTGTCATCTTAAACTATACGCCGAATGGTATCAACTTTTTCATCGATGGTGTAGGTTTTACGACAATCTGGACAAAGGACATCTTTTGTGCTCTTGTTGATTTTCTTTGTCGTTGTTGATGAGCCAATCGGAATCGGTTTACTGTAGTTTTCTGATCCCCAAGATCTCAGTTTAAAACTGTGGACTGAACCAGAATAAATACCTATGATTTAGCTATCTGCTGGATAGTAAGCCGTCTGTCATCTTAAACTATACGCCGAATGGTATCAACTTTTTCATCGATGGTGTAGGTTTTACGACAATCTGGACAAAGGACATCTTTTGTGCTCTTGTTGATTTTCTGTGTCGTTGTTGATGAGCTAATCGGAATTGGTTTCCTGTAGTTTTCTGATCCCCAAGATCTCAGTTTAAAACTGTGGACTGAACCAGAATAAATACCTATGATTTAGCTATCTGCTGGATAGTAAGCCGTCTGTCATCTTAAACTATACGCCGAATGGTATCAACTTTTTCATCGATGGTGTAGGTTTTACGACAATCTGGACAAAGGACATCTTTTGTGCTCTTGTTGATTTTCTGTGTCGTTGTTGATGAGCTAATCGGAATTGGTTTCCTGTAGTTTTCTGATCCCCAAGATCTCAGTTTAAAACTGTGGACTGAACCAGAATAAATACCTATGATTTAGCTATCTGCTGGATAGTAAGCCGTCTGTCATCTTAAACTATACGCCGAATGGTATCAACTTTTTCATCGATGGTGTAGGTTTTACGACAATCTGGACAAAGGACATCTTTTGTGCTCTTGTTGATTTTCTTTGTCGTTGTTGATGAGCCAATCGGAATCGGTTTACTGTAGTTTTCTGATCTCCAAGATCTCAGTTTAAAACTGTGGACTGAACCAGAATAAATACCTATGATTTAGCTATCTGCTGGATAGTAAGCCGTCTGTCATCTTAAACTATACGCCGAATGGTATCAACTTTTTCATCGATGGTGTAGGTTTTACGACAATCTGGACAAAGGACATCTTTTGTGCTCTTGTTGATTTTCTTTGTCGTTGTTGATGAGCCAATCGGAATCGGTTTACTGTAGTTTTCTGATCCCCAAGATCTCAGTTTAAAACTGTGGACTGAACCAGAATAAATACCTATGATTTAGCTATCTGCTGGATAGTAAGCCGTCTGTCATCTTAAACTATACGCCGAATGGTATCAACTTTTTCATCGATGGTGTAGGTTTTACGACAATCTGGACAAAGGACATCTTTTGTGCTCTTGTTGATTTTCTGTGTCGTTGTTGATGAGCTAATCGGAATTGGTTTCCTGTAGTTTTCTGATCCCCAAGATCTCAGTTTAAAACTGTGGACTGAACCAGAATAAATACCTATGATTTAGCTATCTGCTGGATAGTAAGCCGTCTGTCATCTTAAACTATACGCCGAATGGTATCAACTTTTTCATCGATGGTGTAGGTTTTACGACAATCTGGACAAAGGACATCTTTTGTGCTCTTGTTGATTTTCTTTGTCGTTGTTGATAAGCCAATCGGAATCGGTTTACTGTAGTTTTCTGATCCCCAAGATCTCAGTTTAAAACTGTGGACTGAACCAGAATAAATACCTATGATTTAGCTATCTGCTGGATAGTAAGCCGTCTGTCATCTTAAACTATACGCCGAATGGTATCAACTTTTTCATCGATGGTGTAGGTTTTACGACAATCTGGACAAAGGACATCTTTTGTGCTCTTGTTGATTTTCTTTGTCGTTGTTGATGAGCTAATCGGAATTGGTTTCCTGTAGTTTTCTGATCCCCAAGATCTCAGTTTAAAACTGTGGACTGAACCAGAATAAATACCTATGATTTAGCTATCTGCTGGATAGTAAGCCGTCTGTCATCTTAAACTATACGCCGAATGGTATCAACTTTTTCATCGATGGTGTAGGTTTTACGACAATCTGGACAAACGACATCTTTTGTGCTCGTGTTGATTTTCTTTTTCGTTGTTGATGAGCTAATCGGACTGTCGCTTTAATTCCGCTTTAATTCCGCACTTCACAATAACATAGGGAACTGTATCCTCGGATGCTCTGGCTCCATTTGTTCGAGTGCTTTTTGATTCATAGTCTTGTTTTTTCTTAATTTATTTTACGAGTGAGTCATTGCTTATCAAGACCCCGTAGCCACTCGAGGATAAAGGTTAAAAAGATCGTCAAGTAGATGGCCGAAAACAACCCATGGGATGGGCAGAAGATATAGCTATTTGTACTACTATATATATATATATATATATATATATATATATATATATATATATATATATATATATATATATATATATATATATATATATATATATATATATATATATATATATATATCCCCTTTATTTACTAATTAGTTTCCAGTGGCCTTCGGGTAAGATCTTCGACTACGAATCAGTGGCGATTTGTGTTCGGAGTTCGCGCCCGGTGACCGGTGAGAACTAGTTCCTAGACTGAAGATTGCGTTAGCATGAAACATCGATGTCTCTAGGTATATTTTAAATATTTAATATTTATAAAAAATATTATTGTTTATCAGCCCCCTCCCACAGAGGCTGGGCACTTTTCGTGGAGCTTCAATAACAAGTAGTACAAATAGCTATATGCAATGATCCGACTCGTTGATCACTCTCAATTACTTGGTGGATAGTAGTAATTCTACTATTTACAGTTGAAATTCCCCTTTATTTACTAATTAGTTTCCAGTGGCCTTCGGGTAAGATCTTCGACTACGAATCAGTGGCGATTTGTGTTCGGAGTTCGCGCCCGGTGACCGGTGAGAACTAGTTCCTAGACTGAAGATTGCGTTAGCATGAAACATCGATGTCTCTAGGTATATTTTAAATATTTAATATTTATAAAAAATATTATTGTTTATCAGCCCCCTCCCACAGAGGCTGGGCACTTTTCGTGGAGCTTCAATAACAAGTAGTACAAATAGCTATATGCAATGATCCGACTCGTTGATCACTCTCAATTACTTGGTGGATAGTAGTAATTCTACTATTTACAGTTGAAATTCCCCTTTATTTACTAATTAGTTTCCAGTGGCCTTCGGGTAAGATCTTCGACTACGAATCAGTGGCGATTTGTGTTCGGAGTTCGCGCCCGGTGACCGGTGAGAACTAGTTCCTAGACTGAAGATTGCGTTAGCATGAAACATCGATGTCTCTAGGTATATTTTAAATATTTAATATTTATAAAAAATATTATTGTTTATCAGCCCCCTCCCACAGAGGCTGGGCACTTTTCGTGGAGCTTCAATAACAAGTAGTACAAATAGCTATATGCAATGATCCGACTCGTTGATCACTCTCAATTACTTGGTGGATAGTAGTAATTCTACTATTTACAGTTGAAATTCCCCTATATTTACTAATTAGTTTCCAGTGGCCTTCGGGTAAGATCTTCGACTACGAATCAGTGGCGATTTGTGTTCGGAGTTCGCGCCCGGTGACCGGTGAGAACTAGTTCCTAGACTGAAAATTGCGTTAGCATGAAACATCGATGTCTCTAGGTATATTTTAAATATTTAATATTTATAAAAAATATTATTGTTTATCAGACCCCTCCCACAGAGGCTGGGCACTTTTCGTGGAGCTTCAATAACAAGTAGTACAAATAGCTATATGCAATGATCCGACTCGTTGATCACTCTCAATTACTTGGTGGATAGTAGTAATTCTACTATTTACAGTTGAAATTCCCCTTTATTTACTAATTAGTTTCCAGTGGCCTTCGGGTAAGATCTTCGACTACGAATCAGTGGCGATTTGTGTTCGGAGTTCGCGCCCGGTGACCGGTGAGAACTAGTTCCTAGACTGAAGATTGCGTTAGCATGAAACATCGATGTCTCTAGGTATATTTTAAATATTTAATATTTATAAAAAATATTATTGTTTATCAGCCCCCTCCCACAGAGGCTGGGCACTTTTCGTGGAGCTTCAATAACAAGTAGTACAAATAGCTATATGCAATGATCCGACTCGTTGATCACTCTCAATTACTTGGTGGATAGTAGTAATTCTACTATTTACAGTTGAAATTCCCCTTTATTTACTAATTAGTTTCCAGTGGCCTTCGGGTAAGATCTTCGACTACGAATCAGTGGCGATTTGTGTTCGGAGTTCGCGCCCGGTGACCGGTGAGAACTAGTTCCTAGACTGAAGATTGCGTTAGCATGAAACATCGATGTCTCTAGGTATATTTTAAATATTTAATATTTATAAAAAATATTATTGTTTATCAGCCCCCTCCCACAGAGGCTGGGCACTTTTCGTGGAGCTTCAATAACAAGTAGTACAAATAGCTATATGCAATGATCCGACTCGTTGATCACTCTCAATTACTTGGTGGATAGTAGTAATTCTACTATTTACAGTTGAAATTCCCCTTTATTTACTAATTAGTTTCCAGTGGCCTTCGGGTAAGATCTTCGACTACGAATCAGTGGCGATTTGTGTTCGGAGTTCGCGCCCGGTGACCGGTGAGAACTAGTTCCTAGACTGAAGATTGCGTTAGCATGAAACATCGATGTCTCTAGGTATATTTTAAATATTTAATATTTATAAAAAATATTATTGTTTATATATATATATATATATATATATATATATATATATATATATAAATATATATATATATATATATATATATATATATATATATGTGTGTGTGTGGGGTGTGTGTGTGTGTGAGGTTAGTAGGAGAGCACCCTAGCAGAAACGTGATATGGATCACTAGAGACATGTCCAGAAGCCTTAAGGTTAGATTGTCTAAGGCACTCATTCTACCAATAGCCATATACGGTTCAGAGACGTGGACTACTGGAGAAAAAGAAGTCAGAGCCCTGTTGGTGTTTGAGATAAAATGTCTTAAGACAAGTATCAAGGTTACTAGGAATGACAGATTTAGTAATGCTTCGATACGCGAAGCGCTGCCTATGATGGAACCCATCGAATATGTGATGTCGGCTAGGAGGCTGCGATGTTTTGGTCATGTTGCTAGGAGTAGTGGTATGATAAATGCCAGCTACAGAAAAGACTTCTCAAACGCAAGACCAAGAGGGTCCTTAGCAAAACGATGGTCCGACAGCATTAGGGAACAGTGCGGCGTTTCTTTTCTTTAGACAGTATAAAATTTACCCTCAAGTGAATTAGAATTTTTATAAATAAATTATAGAACTTATTAACAATTTTAAGAAATATTACTGAATTAAAATTTATAAATGTCCACACAAAAAACAAAGAAAAGAGAAAACTCACACATGGGGGAACCCACTAATACGCCATTTTGAATTTTTCGTTCAGAGCTAGTACATCCTTAAAATAGGATGTACTAGCTCTGAACGAAAAATTCAAAATGGCGTATTAGTGGGTTCCCCCATGTGTGAGTTTTCTCTTTTCTTTGTTTTTTGTTTGGTTTCACCCAAAAATGAACCACTGTATAGTGTAGGGTTTTTTTCAAGTCACTTTAATCCAATTATTTTTTTTACTCTTTGTGAATTTTTCTGATGATTTTGTAATGTTGCAGAGACGACATTAACATAAAATTTTTGTTTAGCACAAGATAAATGAAACGGTCCGTAAAAATATATCTCACAGAAATTTTATGTTTTTGGAAATGTGAAAAAATAAAAAATAAAAATAATAAAATAAAAACATGTTTATTGGAATATAATATGAACCTGACCTATATATATATATATATATATATATATATATATATATATATATATATATATATATATATATATATATATATATATATGTGTGTGTGTGTGTGTGTGTGTGTTTGTGTGTGTGGCAAGAGAAAATAGTTGAACCCGCTTTACCACATTGTATCATAAGGGAACATTCGTAGTTTTAGTGAAATATTTAACTTAAGTTTTTAGTTTAGCTTTAAAATTGTTATGAGCGGTGAATGAAAAGTACTAAAGTTCCTCAAACAATCATTTGTGGAATAAACAAATAATAAAGGTGACAGAAGACTGTCACTTAGAACTGATTATTACTTAGCACTTTTATTCGTTGCGCCACGGGTCTTTGAGAACATTTTTTCTATGAATTTAAGACTCTTTAGATTTAGGATTATTGTTTTAGATGCGCAGTCTTCCTACCTATTGCCCTCTCTCTATATATGTGCCTATCTCTCTCTCTCTCTCTCTCTCTCTCTATATATATATATATATATATATATATATATATATATATAGAGAGAGAGAGAGAGAGAGAGAGAGAGAGAGAGATAGTACACACAAAGAATACGTACAATACTATCTGCGCCTCTCTCTGTATCTCTCTGTCTCTCTGTCTCTCTGTCTCTGTCTCTCTCTCTCTCTCTCTCTCTATATATATATATATATAGAGAGAGAGAGAGAGAGAGAGAGAGAGAGAAAGAGAAAGAGAAAGAGAGAGAGAGGGAGGGAGGGAGAGGGGGAGGGAGAGAGGGAGAGAGATATTAACGGTGTTCTAATCTATTATTTATAATTAATTGTTCCCTGGACGCAGTTCGACAAGACGAACCCGAAGAAGGTCGGAGATTACATCGGCCGAAACGTTGTAAAAATAACATCCAATATGAGAACAGTAGTCAGAATAGTCCAAATTATACAAATTATCAATCCTTATCTAAAAGATTCCGAAGACTAACACTTTTTGTTTTATTTTTTGCAAGTTGTTGAAATGAAAGAACCGATGCATTTCTAGAAAACAGAGAAAATCCGAGTATGAAACCTGAGTATGTATATCTGCATTTATACAAGAAACAAAAATGAAAAAAAAACAACAAAAAGATTCCCGAGCAACACCGGATATATACAGTTAGGTATTCTTGAATAGTATTACTATATTACAATGTGAAAATAAGATGAAATTTAAAAAAAAATGAAAAAACAAACAATACATTAGTTTTTAAAAAGTGGGTTCGTTGCTTGTTATATATAAAAAAAATCATCTTTTGAAACTTTTCAATGCACAAAAACATTTTATTTAAAAGAACATTTGCTTAACAATGGTTTCTTTGACAAAAAAAAATAAACATCTAATTAATAACAGTTGTTTAGCTATGTTTAGTTCGTTCTTTATTTTTATAGATGTATTTTACATATTCTTATACTCTTATAGAGAACGCACTGCGTTTCCGTGCCTTCGCGTCGTCACCGTTCGTGCAGTTCTCGGAATCGCCTAAGAGTTGACGAGGCGAAAACTGGCAAACGATAAATTGAAGACAGGCAGACGATAAATTGAGACGAAGAAAATCAAAGTAAAATACATATATAAAAATAAAGAACAAACCATAGCTTTTATTTTTTGTCAAAGAAACCATTGTTAATAAAATGTTTTAAAATCAAATGTAAATTTTTGTGCACCGAAAAGTTTCAAAAGATGATTTTTTTTTCAAACAACGAAACTATTTTTTAAAACCAATTTCTTGATTGTTTTCATTTTTTTTTTCAATGTTTTCTTCTTTTTAACATTTTCTGGGTTAGTGTTTAGGGTTAGGGTTAGGGTTCAGGGTTTAGGGTTTAGGTTTTAGGGTTAGGGTTTAAAGTTAGGGTTAGGGGTTGGGCTGGGTTTACTCTTTCGCTCGAAGTGACCGTTGCTGACAAAACTCAATGAGTCCTTCGCGCTGGCACAGATCGTAGAAATTTATTTTGTTTTTCAACGCGCTGCAGATCGTAGAAATTAGTTTCTTCCAAAAATTATCGTCAGCTTGCTTGGAGCCTAATTGTCTAATGTCTGCTGCAACCTGATTGGTCAATAGTTTCGTCAATTCTCGGAAATGCGGTACGTTCTCTATAAGAGTACCTTATACACTCAAATACACTACGCACCCTAACCACATGTATTTATACATGTGGTTGGCACAGTGACTGATGACCTGGGTGTACCGGGTTCGAATCTAGTTCGTTCCACAGAAACACTGTCCTCAAAACCCACACCTGACCTTGTGTCTAACCTCCTGGAGAGGAGGTTAATAAAATACACAGAGTGGCTAAATAGTAATGCATTTAGTGGTTAATATCAACTACAATATTAAGATTCGTGGGGAGAATTATTGAAGGACTGATGAAATAAGTCTTGGCTCTAAACCGTTCATGTGGAGATGAGATCTGCTTGCTTCGTAAAAGGTGCTTGGTTAAGAAACTATCGTCTCTTCCGATCTGCACTCTCTGTAGGTTGTCTGACGACTTCTAATCGGAAGTGGCAAAAGATGCACTCGTGGTTGAAAGATTTTTGCGTGCCTTTCCGCCAGGTGCCTATTTCTTTAAAAAAAACGCGAAAAATAGACTCTTCTAAACCGCCTTGGCGATGAATAGTCAATATGATTAAAAGGGAGATAAATTATATATATTTTTTATATAATTCTTTAAAAATTCCCGAATTTAGTAAGAAAATACTTTTCACAATGTTTGCTTAAAGATTTATAAGAAAAGAAAATGTAATAAGCAAATAAAATATTTTATTATCAGTATTCTGTTGAGCCTATATTGTCTGCAAACCTCTCCTCATTTCTATTAACAGTCATATTTTTTTAAACACTGGTTTTGAGAAGGGGAGAGTTTCTCTCGAAATATTAAAATATTTTTTTACCATCTCGGATTCTATTAACAGTTAATGAAAAAAAAGACTAAAAATAAGTGAAAGATTTACTGACAAATAAATAGATAAATTTTCTAGAAGTAAAATGTCGCATATATTGTCTTCAATTATTTGCTTTTTGTTCTCTTTCACTGCTCCGACTTTTACCGCATTGCACACAGCCTTATTAAATACCCGTATGGAAGGTTGCCAAAGTGCTATCATTTACCGCTCGCAATAATGGCCAAATAATCACACAATCGCTGTTAAGACACGCTGCAAGTGCCACTCCATTTCACAAGGTGCAACCCAGTTTAACTCTGTTTTAATGTCGCAAATCATTAAAAGGAACGCAATTGGACGATGGCTAACAACTCCAGAAGTCACCACTACTACTTAAGTAAACATATATTATGTGCATAAATCGATTCGTATTATTTAGATTATTCGGACTACTGTTCTCATCTTTAGGGTTATTCTCACAAGGTGTCGGTCGATGTAACCGCGGACATTCTTTAGGTGTATTTTGTCGAACTTGTGAACCTTTCTGTCGAACTCGGGAATCTGTACGAAATTTCGAACAGAAACTTTTATTTAATCAACGGGGAAGCATGCTTTAGTTCTGGCGCCAATGACCGGTCAGATGTCTTAAGTAATTCGTAATTGTATTCTTCGTATCGCCCGCACTGAGGATTGAACCTTCAACCCCCAGAAGAGTGTCACTTAGAACTGAATTTTGCTTTGTACTTTATCCGTTACGTAACAGGTCCTTGCGGACGTTTTGAGAATATCACTCAAGATGAGAACAGTAGTTCGAATAATCAAAATAATACAAATTATTAATTCTCATCTAAAAATATTCAGAAAAAGGCAAAATTAAACACGAGGTTGTTTTTTAATATAATGAACATCCAGCTCTCCCCAAAATGGCACACTGGATTGGGAACAAAAGATAAAAATGATTAATTCCTATTTTAGTCACGTAAAATATTTAGAGCGAAATGATAAAAAAAATGTCGATACACCGTAAATTCAAACAACCAACTTTCTCTATTTCTCTCTCACACACACACAGACACACTTACCGGAATCACACTGCCCTATTTATTGGATAAACGCGTTGCAACAGGGATACTCCGGTTGGCTGGCAGATTACACTGAGGAAGCTGAATACAGTTTTCAAAATAATCGTATTTAAAGCTGTGACTGAAGAGGAAACTTCAAACTGATAAACTTGAAGGACGTTCTCTATTTTAGAGCATGTTTTTGTTATATATGTTAGTCTACATGTTAATATACATATATCTACATAGCAAATAAAAAAGAAATGATTATTATCAAGAAACATATATATATACAAATATTTATTAATGTTATACGTACATGAAAGTAATCCATGGACACGTGTTTCTGGCTAACTTCCATCATCAGCATGGCTAACTTAGACAAGGATCGAACCCTCGATATTGATGTCTTTAGTCCATCATCTTTACCACTGGACCAAGACGTTTGTCTAGAAATATGTACGATTTTTATCACCTAAATATTTAATGTATTTTTATGTAATTATTTTTATTGGTGATTTTGCTTACTATTATTTCGATTGTCTCACTTCCTAAGTGATTAAGATGCGGAAAATTGCATTATATAAATATATATTAATTAATTAAGTTCAAATATTAACTAAATGAACAAAACCATTACTTTTCAAAAGTGCTCAATATATATTAGAGCTTTTATATTAAAATAAACATAGTTGGAGTATCCGACAATTGTTGCAGAACCTTCTCGGCTCTTCCTCAGGGATATACTGATGAGCAAATATTATACCCGCCAATACACAATCATAAGAAAGAAAAAAAAAAGTAGACAAATTACATTTCAAAAAATTTCAGACGAGAAACCCTTTTCCACAAGATGACAACTTTGACACCTACCTATCTACGCATAATAAATTCGGTCATGCTCATGCACACCGAGACACATTCACAGATGCACAACCCACGCTTATACGTACACATTTATATTCTCACAAACACACATACACACTTATATATAGATCTAAAATTGAAAACATATATACATATAAATATACACACACATACACCCATATATATATATATATATATATATATATATATATATATATATATATATATATATATATATATAGTCTAAAGAAGCTTTGAGTCATTTTAACAAAAAAAAGTAAAATGCAGTTTAAATTCCCAGAGAAACTAACTAAATCAAAGATATTGCAGACTTAACATTCGTTGGGAAATTCATAAATAAATAAAAATAATAAGTAAATAAAATAAAAAAGAAGGTGGTTAAGTATCTAACAGTAAAACAAAAACAGGAGACCTTATGCGTCTAATATTAACACGGGGATCATCACCTGTTTACCATGTAACTGTTTCGGAGATTTAAAAACATGGCTCTCCAATGGTACTGATTAAACTACCATTTCCCCAATAATCAAGTGTCGAAATAATTCAGCTTAACATTTCACTAATATATACATAAATGAATAATAATAATAATAATAATAATAATAATAATAATAATAATAATAATAATAATAATAATAAAATAATAATAATGATAATATAATACCCTTAAGACTACCGTATGATATGGTAATTTGCATATCAAAATAACATTAATTATAACAATAATAATAATAATAAAAAAAATAATAATAATACTATCTAAACACTACACCCAATATTCCAGTAGCTTTTCTTCAATAACTGCAGGCTTGTGGAACTCTCTTTCTGGTGATTGTTTTCTTTCTACCTATAACCGTGGCCTTTTCAAGACTAAAGTCAATATGCATCTACTGTTTAAGCGATAATCATATTTCGTTCTTATTACCTTCTTACATCAAGTGGCTTCATGCTTTGTCTGGAGCGGTTTCCATAAAACAGTGAGAATCAAGTACCATTTAAAAAAAACTTTTGCATGACTAGGCCGCTGATTGAACCCGTATATCCAGGCTCATTAGTGAACAATCTTACTAGTATGCCAAAATAGAATAATACTGACCCAACGTCCCTCATTTATGATAATTTAATGTTATGTTTAAAGAAATAATGATTTTAATTTCTAATCTTTGTTTTTATTTTTTATTTATTTATTATTTATTTATTTTATATTTTTATTTTTATTTTTATTTCTTATTTCTATTTATTTATTATTTATTTTTAAGTTATGTTTACATCGTTCTCACAGTACTTATCTAAGGTGAACTTTTTGAAGTGCCTGCAATTGTAACCTACCTCGTCCCTCTGGTTTAGTAGATCATTCTTATTAGGAAACAAAACTATAGCCAGTTTTTCATTTAAACACAGAAAACAGGTAGGGTTGTTTAGTGTAGGTATTCGTGTTTTTTAAAAAAATACTCCAGTTCACTACAGGAACTATGCCATTTCTTTTTAGGGATAAAATATATCTAGATAATGAAGTGCCGTTTCTATCAGTATCTATGTTGTTAAATGAGCATTTATGGTTTCTATACCTATCCTTAAATTCAGTACTAGTACCCCCTATGTAGATTTTTTTCAAATTAGTATCATTCTCTGGCAAAACTCTACTTAGATATACTACATTTTTAATTAAACATTTTTCTTGTAACGGGCACTCACTTTTATTTCTACAATTGCATTCATTATCCTGTATGCTACTTACGTTGTTTGTATCATTATCCTTTAGTATTTGTCTATTGTGACCTTTGATTATTTTTCTAAATTATTAGTGCAACTATAACTAAGTTTAATTGTTTTTGTTAAAGATTTTATGCAATGGATTATTAATTGGGAAATGCTTATTTAACAAGTTAAGAAACATATCTCCAATATTTGATTTTACTAGTTGGTTAAACGGAGGTGTATACCAAATAATTTTTCGTTTTCTATTTGTCTTACTTTTATTTCTATTCCTATTATCTTGATATTCGATAGTCGTGTTAATATTACCACTATTACTCAGAGCATCATTGTAAGCACTACTATTGTTATTGAAAATTTCTTCATTAGAAGAATTATTGCTAATTCTATGACCTATGGATAACAGTATGCGTTTAATAACGCTTGGTGGATGGTTTGAGTTTGGATTTACGTATATTGGATCATCGTTATCTTTCATATATATATATCTTTTATATATATATATATATATATATATATATATATATATATATATATATATATATATATATATATCATCGCACGTATGAAAGGAAGACGAATTTTATCGTTCATGATTAAAAGTTAATCAAGAAAAAACCCAGCCGACCGGTTTCGCCCTCTCTTAACAAAGGTTGTATCGAAGGATTAAAAAAACGAGGGATTTAATAAAGGGGGTGAAAAAGAGAGAGTACAGAAAATAAAATAGCGTTATGGTATATGTACAATGGATGATGAATCTTAGAGACTGATCACATCTAGTCCCAATAGACATTCCCTTTGTTTACAAAGGGAGGTACGTTTAAGACGAACGTGGATCGTCTCCAAGATTTTTAGATGGTATAATGAGTGAGCATGACTGAGAATGGTGAAGGAGTTCTTGTTAAGATTCCTAGCGCACGGCGGGTTTTTAAGTAAATGGTCTGTGATGGAAGACCCGTATGTGTTGTTTTGAACGTCCGTTGACCGGAAGGTTCCATTCCTAATCCTACTCGGAATGGTTTGTTGGACTCTACTATCCAATCTTAACGTCGTCTCATCCACGTAGTCAGCACTGCAACTACATTTAAAATGATAAATTACATTATTTTTATGGTGGGGTGGGGGTGGGGGTGTAAAACGTCTTTACGAGAGGACGCCAATAAAGGTTTTGTAGAATACACAACACGCACATTCGAAGCAAAATAGCAATTTTCAACTGCTAAGCTGATTTGCTTGGCGAATTCCTCACTTACTGGGCCTAACCAAGGTAAACGAATGTAAATCGGATATTTAGTCACCGTATTTAGTTTTATTTCGGAAAAAGTAATTATTTTCCTTTAGGTGACTGACCTAATCACATCAAGAGGATAGCCGTTATTGGACAAAGTATTAGTTATAGTTTTAATTTCTTCGTCAAATTTTGATTTTGAACAAATTAAAAGGGCTCTGTGTGTTAATGTCCAAATCAAGTTTACTTTTCGTTTATTAACACAAATTGAATCCTAGCGAATATATAATCCTGTAAACGTAGGTTTACGGTAGATTGATGTAAGGTAACTCGATGGGGTTTTTGTTACCAATACATCGATGAAGGCTAAAGTGAAATTACACTCTCCTTCATAGGTATATTTTAATTCGGGATGCATTTTATTGAGTAAATATAAGAATGTATTTGCCTCCGTTTTATTATTAAAAAGGCAAAATGTATCGTCTACATATCGAAAGTAGACTAAAGGTTTAGTGGGTCCAGATAATAAGCCTTCTAAAAATACACACAAAAATATTCGCCATAGTCGGCCTTAGGACTGAGCCCATAGATATACCGTTTCTTTGCCTATACATTGCATCGTTAAAACTGAATTCAACGGATGTAGTGGCAAATTTTATCAACTGCACGAATATGCTTACAGGAATGGAAGGAGACGATAAATGGCTACGATATAAAAAAATCGGCACAGATATCGATTGTTTCCAAAATAGGGATACAGGTAAATAGGTTGCTAATATCGTAGGAACACATACATTTATTAGCAACCTTAAACTTTTGAATGTACTTTGAAAAATGAAATGGATCTTTTCAGCAGTATTTACTATAATACTTCAATACTGGCTGTAAAATATTGAAGATCTATTTTGCAACCTTCTACTGTGATGACCCTACCATACAGAGAATGGGCCTAACTGGGATATATGCGTTGTGAGTTTTGGGTAATCCGGTCGGCTGGATTTTTTTTTCTTGATTAACTTTTAATCATGTACGATAAAATTCGTCTTCCCTTTATGCTTGCGATAATAAAATTTTGTACTCCCCGAAAAATCATGAAATATATATATATATAATATAAAGCACGTTTTATGGCGTCATTTATTTTCAAGTATAAACACACACACACACGCACACATACATACACACATTATATATATATATATATATATATATATATATATATATATATATATATATATATATATATATATATATATATATATTAGTGTCTGTTATAGAGAAATAAATTCCAGAAGGAAACACGGGTATGAGAACTCAATGTAATAAACAGAGCAAGAATAAAATACAAATAAAATAACACGGAATCACATAATCACCGGTGCAATAATTTACTTGAACCCTCCGGTATTGTCAAGAATCCAAGTGAGATGATTATATTTTTGAAAATGAGAAAAGAGAAATTCACACTCACCAATTCAATATATATATATATATATATATGGGAAGAGAAGGATGAAGGTAATCAGACGTGATGGGAAAATGAAAAAGGAAAACCAAAAAATGGATGTTTTTTATGTGTACATCAACGTTTCGTCTTTATTTATAAGACTTCATCAGGATGATAAAATAGAGAAAAAATGTCATGCAAGTACAGATACATGTAGGGTAGACATATTGGGAGGAAAAATAGAATGAAATAATGGCCACTGCTGGGTGGACGTCCGTATTTGTTGGAGAAATAGAAATGAATGTTGAAGAAAATGAGTGGGGGGAAAATGGAAGGACTACTGTGGCTGGTGGTATATACTTCAAAATGGATGACGCCATAAAATATGATTTATTTTTATAGTCATCATAGTCAAGGGCGACTCAAAAGCCCTCTTTTCATTGGCTGCTACTACTACACCAACGGATAGGGAGTGTGCCACACCTTTCCAAAGATTACATTTGATCTTCACCTTATAATGCTTAGTGCTTAGCAAGGACCTGGGTTCAGTTGTAGATTAGGGTACGAAATGGCTTGTTTCGTTTAACCATGTTAAGACTCAACTCGTGTCTTTCAATCGTAGACGTGTCTTTTTTCTACCTGTGATTACCATGGATGGCTCTGCTCTTGAAGAGAAATCGACTCTGAAACTTCTTAGTCATTTCTTGGACTTTATATATTAGATCTATTGCGCTTTCTGCTACTCGTAAAGCTGGCCTTTTGGCTAAGATCAAAGTGTAGTATCTGTTCCGATGGATACTGCACCCCATAGACTGGTATTGTCTTGGCCTTCGGGTCTTGATTTACGCCGGTCTATGGGTCTGTCCTGTGCAGTTCTAGGAGGTCCATCCTCCCAGGCTTCACCTCCCCTCTTTGGGGAGGAGTAAGTTTATTGCTTACTGCCTGAGGCGCCCCTACCGGGAAATGCCGACGGGGCTGCCCAGGCAATTTTTAAACCCCATTTTCCCGACCCGACCTTGGGTCACATCTTACTTGTGGGAGTAAGATAAAAACTGGCCTGGTTCTCTTTATCGCTCCAAACACTTGAGGCTATTCTCTATCTCTACAAATCTACTATCAGACCATGTATAAAATACCGTTGGTCTATTTGGGATAGTGAATCTCTGTCTTGTTTGAAGGTTCTAAATAAGGTGCAGTAACGTATCTGTAATTTGTATTGGCTTCACCCTTTCTTCTTCTTTATACCTTCTCTCTCACAGACATGCTGTTGCTAGTCTCAGTCTTTTCTATAAATACTATTATAGCATGTGTTATTCATAATTATGTGATCAATTCCCTGCTTCTTTTGTTCCAGCTCGTTTGACTCGTTGGTTCAGTGGTCTTCATCAATTCTCTGCTTTGATACCTCATTGTATTCCAGTAACTTTTCTCCAATAACTGCAGGCTTGTGGAACACTCTTTCTGCTGACTGTTTTCTTTCTACCTATAACCGTGGCCTTTTCAAAACTAAAGCCAATAGGCATCTACTGTTTAAGCGATAATCATATTTCGTTCTTATTACCTTCTTACATCAAGTGGCTTCATGCTTTGCCTGGAGCGATTTCCATAAAACAGTGAGAATCAAGTATTATTTTAAAAAGACTTTTGCATGACTAGACCGCTGATTGAACCCTTATATCCAGGCTCATGAGTGAACAATCTTACTAGTATGTCAAATAGACCAATACTGAACCAACGGGTCACGGATAGTCTACTGTACTACTAAAACTCTGATGTTGTTCTTTACTTGCTTGCTTTCTTCCTGGTCACCGTGCACACTTCTTCGTCTGTGCATGAATGATTATTTATCGTTATATTAGAAGCCGTTTATTTATTTCTTTATTTATTTTACTATTTTCCGTTCGTTCTCCTTGTTTTTCTCACTTTCTTTTTTTCCCTTCTTTGCTTACATCAAAATTTTTATTCTTTCTTCCCGCTTTTATCTCACTGATTGAACATACTTTCTTTGCTTCTCTTTTGTCGTTGCGTCCATCGCACTATATTAAACATTCCGTTTGCAGTGTCTCTATGGTCGCCAGCAAGTCGCAGTTTTATTTTATGCTTTCTACAACGAAATGCATATTTCATACTTCAGAAATCCGATCCGACGTTGTTCTCAGCCATAACGATTTTCTCATTTTATAGAAGAGGAACTCACGCGACAGTGAGTGTGTTTGTGTGTGTGTGTGTGTGTGTGTGTGTGTGTGTGTGTGAGAGAGAAAGGGAGAGAGAGAGAGACAGAGAGAAAAAGAGAGAGAAAGTTGGTTGTTTGGATTTACGGTGTATACACAATTTTTGGATCATTTTACGCTGAAAGCGTACATATGCTTTGTATGCGATTGATTTGTAATTCTCTCTATAAACTTATATATATATATATATATATATATATATATATATATATATATATATATATATATATATATATATATATATATATATAATTATTAAAAAGAAAAAACTATACACACATTAAGGTTGTATACATTATAAATTATTTCGACCCTTTAATTAGGTCTCCTCAGACGTATAAACAACCACGTCAACAAACCAATAATTCTGTTTTGCTCTGTTTAAAGGTACATTGAGCTCTTTTATTCGGATTCCCAACGCAATATTGAAATCTACACAATATATATATATATATACATATATATATATATATATATATATATATATATATATATATATTCACTCGAAAATACCGAGTCCGTTCTTTAGAGTCTAACTGACTTCACGTGCGCATTCTTACTGCCTTTTGAAATTCTCTTATTTTCTCCCACTTTTCATTCATTCTTTTTTATCACCTGAAGATGATTCCACGAAGAATCGAAGACGTTCGGTGATACATATAGAGCATACAATAATTTTTTTTTTATTATCCTGATACAATTTTTATTTTAATGCAATTTTGTATCATTAGAAAAGTTTTGAAAAACATAAAACTAAGTAAAATTAAGTATAGTAATTCTGTTACGTTTTAAATGTTTGCTTAAATGAAAAAAATAAAATAAATACATACATACACGCAATATATATATATATATATATATATATATATATATATATATATATATATATATATATATATATATATATATATATTTTTTTGTTGATTTTATTCAATTAGTTGCGACAAAACAAGTTTTGTTTCATTGGTGCAAATAGCGACCAACTCATCGGGCTGGCGAAGGAATTCAAATGGCATAAATTTTAACTTCACTTTAACGGGAGATTGAAAATTGAAAATACATTGGAGGGGGAGGGGGACAGAGTTGGGGCTTTGTCTATAACGGTGACATGGGACATGAGAGGGGAAGGGGGAGGACCCCAACAAGTCGCGTTTCAAATTATTACGCGGGAGGTTTTTCACGTGTCCGTGCTGTGATGATCTCAATTTCGGCCGGGGTGAGAGGAAGGGAGATGGAGCGACGGCCAGAAAAAAAAAAAAAAATTTTGCTCTGAATTTTCATTCAGCACTCTCATAAACCCGGTTTCAACTTCCTTCGGATTCATACCCGCTGGATATTTGTAACAAGTTAATTATATATATATATATATATATATATATATATATATATATATATATATATATATATATATATATATATATATATATATACTATTAGATCACTACTTATCACTTATACTGAAAATCTACTATACACAATATATTATATCAGCTCATACTATTATATGTGTATATACATGTAATATGTAATATACGGCAAAATCACGTTGACACACCGGTTCCCGCTAGATCACCAAAGTTAAGCGACATTGACCATGGCCAGTACCAGATAGGTGACCATTTAGGAATAGCAGGCGCTGTATGTGGACACCTAGCTATGGGCAAATAGCGTCGCCAACCCGCAGTACCTAACGTGGAAACTATGGCAACCCCCCCTGAATGACAATCACCAATGGGGTGGTCGGAAACCATGAAGGGTTCCTCCTCCATGAGTGATAACAACCCTGATGGTGATAGTGGTGATGATATATGAAATAATAATTAATATTATTAGGCAAACATAATGAAGAAAACAGCTAGAGAAAAAAATATACTTTTTAAAAGCCTTAAATAAAAAAAATGCTGCCTAAATACACATATATATATATATATATATATATATATATATATATATATATATATATATATATATATATATGTATATGTGTATATAAATGGCGTATTAGTGCGTTCCCCAACGTGTGAGTTGGCTCTTTTCTTTCTTTTTTTGTTGTTTGGTTTCACCCTAAAATGAGCCACTGTATAGTGTAGGTTATTTCAAGACACTTTAATTCAAGAACTTTTTACTCTTTGTGCATTTTTCTGATGATTTTTTAATATTGCAGAGACGATATTAACAAGACAAATGAAACGGACCGTAAAAAATATATCTAACAGAAATGTTATGTTTTTTGGAAATGTGAAAAAATAAAAATAAAAATAATAAAATAAAAACATGGTTATTGGAATATAATATGAACCTGACTTTTATATATATATATATATATATATATATATATATATATATATATATATATATATATGTATATATATATATATATATATGTTATTAAATCACCACTTATAAAGGCCAGGAGCTACTCAAAGATAAGGTTTCATGAGACGGAAATGATCGAGAAATTCTATGAGAGTACTAACATACAACTAACTGATAGTTATTTAGGTGACGGTTAATAGCAATGAATTTCTTAACGTAATATTTTAAGACGATCGTGTTGTAACTAGCAGGAAAGAAGTTCCGCGGTAATATGTTCCACGAACGAGAAGCTCGTGCAAAGATAGTCCGCCTACGAAATATCAGCCTGAAATTAGGAGAGAAAGGAAAACAAGTTATTCATGCGAATGTCATACAATGGAGGAACTATAAATTAGAGCTGAGTCGAGCACTTTCTACTGAAATAACGATAGAGCAGAGAGAGACTATCAACTTCTCTCCTTTGAGAAAGAGGTTGTAGAGAAGCGAAGAGATAAACCCTCACTAGATTGCGAAGTCGATTTTGTACTCTGTCAAAGCAAGAAAGCCTCTCCAACTATGGCAGCAGTACCTCCCCATCTTAGGACGCATCTTAGGACGCATCTTAGGACGCATCTTAGGTACAGAATCGCATCAGGAGTCTACTATTTTCCCATTTACTAGTGACACAGATTCGATATAGTTTGTTTTTTTAGATCTGGGATGAAGAAGAACTTCTCCAAGAAAAGAGCCATTTATTTCGACTGGGGCAAAACAGGGATCCGAAAGGAGAACAGCTTAGTTTTAGAGATGTTAAATGTAACAAGCGACTTCTTCCCCGGTTATAAAGAGTGAAAATCAGCGATATCTTGATCACTAGTGCCTTTCCAGGTGTGGCCATAGACAGTTATGTCGTCTGTGTATATGTCAACAAATGATCTTAGGATATGATTTGTCAGATCATTAATGAAGATCAAGTAATGTATTGGCCAAAGAATCGATGCCCGCGGCACGCCGGCATTGATTCTGTGTTCTTCCGACCTCTGTCCGTCAAAAACTATTTTATAAACCTGTTAAATATCCAAGCCGTGTGTACAGAAAAAAATCACGTTGACAAGAAGAGATTCACCTGGCGATTGTCAAAGGATAAAATAATTGTTGGATTTACCAAAAGGTCATTTGAATAAAAATAATTCATTTCGCAACGAAGTCAAGAAAAAAACATGCATGATCGATTAGCAAAAGATAAAATAATTGTCTGATGTATCAAAAGGTAATTTGACAAGATATCTCTGCAGCTGAAATCGTATCGCACCGAAAGACGAAAACAAATATGTTGGATTGTCAATTGATTGAAACAACCGTCGCTGAATAAAATGCCCTTGGGGATGTGTGGCTATAGTAATAACGCCGTCTCATGAGGGCGTTTGAGCTGGTCACAAATTGTTGTATAATAACAACTCGAAATTGATATCGGAGTTGGTTGACTATTTGGGCCTTGAGAAGAATCAACCGTCGAAATCCTTGAGCGTGTATCTTCTCCCTACCAACCCACCATCCTTCCCTGTCACCAGCAATAAAGATATATCCTTATAATTTAATATATCAATGTGTCGTCATTCCTTTTTAAGCACAAAAGTAATACACCAAACCTAGCCGAAGTAAAAGATTCAATTGTTGCAAATATTTTGTCAGATATTCCATAGCTAACAAGTTTGTGCATAAATCTTTTATGCCAACTCTTATCAAAAGTCTTTGATACGCCAAGATCAACTATTCTAGAAACAAAGCACTCTCAAAAGATTTGCTAATCATTTGCGATATTACAGTTAGCACATCAGCAGTTGACCTTCCAGGACGAAATCCGTGTTGTTTGTCACTAAATAGGTTGCTTTTGCTGAGGCGATTAGTAATTGCTTGATTTATCACAAATTCAACCAACTTGCTCATCGCGCATTGGAGACTGATCGGTCTGTAGTGAGATGTGGAGGGCTGATCAGAAGTATTTTAAAAATGCTGGACACACAAACGATGTTTTCAAAAAAGAAAACGGTCTGTAAATGATACTTTCTAATAAATCTATATATAACTAACCCGACAGTTCAGTGGACCTGAGAGTACTGGTAACTAAGGGGTTATTCTACACTTTCCTAAGCTCTCAAACTTGAGCTTAGGACCAGGATGCAATTTAGGCTTATTTCCAACATCGGGAAGAATGTATATATATATATATATATATATATATATATATATATATATATATATATATATATATATATATATATATATATATATATTATGGGTTTATATAAAGAATTTATCTGTCTAGGGTGTATATCCTTTACTATATTATGCAAATTGTTTCAGAGTACAAGCTCAATGAAGTTATGATCCCAGGTTCAGAGAACACATATTGATTGGAATGCAACAAATCAATATATATATATATATATATATATATATATATATGGTAAAATGAAAAAGGAAAACCAAAAACTGGATGTTTTTTTATGTGTACATCAACGTTTCGTCTTTATTTATAAGACTTCATCAGGATGATGATATAGGGAAAAGATATCATGCAAGCACGGATACATGTAGGGTAGACATGTTGGGAAGAAAAATAAAATAAAATGAAAAATAAAGGCAGCGTCTAGCTGGACGTCCGTACTTGTTAGAGAATGAAAAATGAGTGGGAGAAAAAAGGGGAAGGGTGGAGGGAGCAAGGACTACTGTGGCTGGCGATGAGAGAAAGAGGTGGGGGATGAGCAGGGGTAAAATGGATGGCAGAGAGAGATTGGAGGAAAAGGGGGAGGGGGTGTTTGACCAGATGGCTGTGGTCGAGGTTGAAGGGGAAGAGTGAGTTGGAATGTTTGTGTGTGTGGGGTGTATGCAGGGGAATGGGGATGGGTAGAGAGGGAGGGGGGCTGTGATTTTGGTGGATGGGCGAAAGTTATAGTCTTAGAGAGCGTTTGAAGAAAATGAGGGAATTTAAGAAAAGGTATGGGAGAAAATGGATGAGAGGGGGAAGAGGGAGGATTTGTCGTGATAGGGTGTGAAATATTTGAAATATTTGGAAAATGATAGCAATGAGTGAGGGATTGGAGTGGGTGGGGGAGGGGGGTGATTGAAAGGGTGGGTGAGGAATATATTTGAAATATTTGGAACATGAGAAAGTTTATTTGGACTGTAGTATTAAAAATGTGAGGGAAAAAATGAGGAAAAATAAGAGAAGATTCAGGGAGAAAATGCTCTAGAATATGGTCATGCATTCAAATTTGAAAAAGCCAAAATCACTAAACACATCCACAACAAATCTCGGCGAAGATTATTGGAAACTGCACTCATCACATCCTCCACTACTATCAAGCAGCGAAATGGTTTCTTTAACCTATCACCCTTAATAAGCAAGATCATCCTCACAGAACAAAGTCTTTTGCCTGATCATGGCTAACTTTTATTTTCATCTCTAACCTTATGACACTCTTCCATTCACCCACACCCTTCCCTTTTCTCCCTGAATCTTCTCTTATTTTTCCTCATTTTTTCCCTCACATTTTTAATACTACAGTCCAAATAAACTTTCTCATGTTCCAAATATTTCAAATATATTCCTCACCCACCCTTTCAATCACCCCCCTCCCCCACCCACTCCAATCCCTCACTCATTGCTATCATTTTCCAAATATTTCAAATATTTCACACCCTATCACGACAAATCCTCCCTCTTCCCCCTCTCATCCATTTTCTCCCATACCTTTTCTTAAATTCCCTCATTTTCTTCAAACGCTCTCTAAGACTATAACTTTCGCCCATCCACCAAAATCACAGCCCCCCTCCCTCTCTACCCATCCCCATTCCCCTGCATACACCCCACACACACAAACATTCCAACTCACTCTTCCCCTTCAACCTCGACCACAGCCATCTGGTCAAACACCCCCTCCCCCTTTTCCTCCAATCTCTCTCTGCCATCCATTTTACCCCTGCTCATCCCCCACCTCTTTCTCTCATCGCCAGCCACAGTAGTCCTTGCTCCCTCCACCCTTCCCCTTTTTTCTCCCACTCATTTTTCATTCTCTAACAAGTACGGACGTCCAGCTAGACGCTGCCTTTATTTTTCATTTTATTTTATTTTTCTTCCCAACATGTCTACCCTACATGTATCCGTGCTTGCATGATATCTTTTCCCTATATCATCATCCTGATGAAGTCTTATAAATAAAGACGAAACGTTGATGTACACATAAAAAAACATCCAGTTTTTGGTTTTCCTTTTTCATTTTACCATCACGTCGGATTACCTTCATCCTTCTATTCCCATATATATATATATATATATTATTAAAATTAACCGACAATTTTTGTCTGGTTATTTTAGTGTTGATCCCTTCCATTTTCCGGATTAAAATCTTAATCTCGGAAGGAAATTGGCTGATGAAACTGCCATAGTGTACTAATATACTTAAATGCTTATAATACCTAATAAACATAGTTAAATTTTCCCGCCATAATTAATTATAAATCTCACTCCAGGTCTTTACCTGTTTGTCATTATTCCACTGACGATGGACCCAGACGGGTCAGAAAGTACTCTGGACCAACATGTACACTATGGCAGTTTCATCAGCCAATTTCCTTCCGAGATTAAGATTTTAATCCGGAAAATTGAAGGGATCAACACTAAAATAACCAGACAAAAATTGTCGGTTATTTTTAATAATACGTGTCTTAAAGAAAAAATGCTGCCTCGATACACACACACATATATATATATATATATATATATATATATATATATATATATATATATATATATATATATATATATGTGTGTGTGTGTGTGTGTGTGTGTTTGTGTGTGTGTTTGTTTGTACATGTCTGTATGAACAAAAGTATAATTATAAATAGCTCTATTTCCTATTGAGCACTATTATATAAGCCTGATTGAAATTCTTTGGATTTTTATCCGGTGAATATATACTTAATATAAATATATACTCAACCTGGATCATATATATATAGATTGGTTGCATTTCAATCAATATATGTGCTCTGAAGCAATGAGTGGTTGACACATAGGTACGCGCTCCGACTACTGAGTCAAAAATGACTTTCATATTGGGGTTTTAACCGTGTGACCGTCAGGGATTGTCTTTTCTCATAATTATAATTGCAGGTGTGACATCAAACACACGTGTATGTGGGTTTATTGGAAAATATTATTTCTAAATAATGATATAAATATATGTATCTCTCTCTCTCTCTCTCTCTCTCTCTCTCTCTCCCTATATATATCTATATATATATATATATATATATATATATATATATATATATATATATATATAGAGAGAGAGAGAGAGAGAGAGAGGGAGAAAGAAAGAAAGAAAGAAAGAGAGAGAGAGAGAGACTGACAGATAGACAGAGAGACAGACAAACAGATAGACGGGGGAAGGAAAGTGAGATAGAGAGAGGCGGCATGCATACATACAGAAATATTGAGGCACGTAAATAGATCGAAAGATGGAGCCAGAAAAACAGACAGAAAGAGGAAAACTGTTGAAAATCACACAGGAATACTGAAAGAATGTTAAACAATAAAGAAACCGTTAATTAAGAACGCATCTTCTTAAAATAACAGACATAAACGTATCAAAAGAATTACTCACATTTCTTTCTTTTTCATTCGTTCAATTTTTCTTTGTTGCTTGTTTAGTTCTTTCTTTCTTTTTTACTTTCTTTATTTAATTCTTCTTCTGCTTTCTTTCCGTTGTCTTTTCCTCTTTTCTTTCTTTCTTTCCTCCTTAATTTCCTTCTTTATTTCCTTCTTTTTCTTTTCATCCTTTCTTATTTTATTTTTTAAATTCATTCTTTCTTTCCTTATTTTTTCTTTTCTACTCTTTTCTCTCTTTCTTTCTTTCTTTCTTTCTTTCTTTCTTTCTTTCCTTATGTCTTCCCTTCTTTGTTTCTTTTTATTTCCTTCTTGTGTTGCCTTTTTATTCTATCTAAATTTTCTTCTTTATTTTCTTCTGTATTTCCTTCTTTGATTATTTATTTACTTCAGTTTTTATTTCTGTAATTCTTTCTTTCTTTTCTTCTGTATTTTCTTCTTTCTTTCTTTATTTTCCTTATTTCTTTCTTTCGTTGTTTCCTTTTTATTTCCATCTTGCTTTCCCTTTTCATTCCTTCTTTATTTTCTTTCTTTCTTTCCCTTTTTATTCCTTTTTTCTTTTTTTCTTTCTTTACTTATTTCCCTTTTTCTGTCCTATTTTCTTTTCTTATTTCTTTCCTTTCTTTGTTTTCTTTTTATTTCAATCTTGCTTTCCGTTTTATTCCTTTTTATTTTCTTTCCCTCTTTCTTTATTTTAATCTTGCTTTTCCTTTTCATTCCTTCTTCATGGTCTTCTTTCCTTATTTATTTCTTCCTATTTCTCATTCTTGCTTCGCTACATTTTTGCCCTACATTTTTACTCCTTTCTTTATTTCCGCAATTCGACCGAACAGTCCTCGGTCATTTGTTATGATCTGTGCCGACCAGACACTAGATTCTAGATTTTACGATTTCAGATTTTTTTCATCTCGTTGAATAATGAATACGATAACAACAATTTTTTTTTCTCGGTTCATGCACTTTTGTTTTTAAAGGAGTGTTTTTCGGTGGTTAAATCTATGATGGAAAAAGACATTCAAAAGAGAGAATTATATTATGACGTTATGAATGATTTGCATATAAGCAAGGGGCGGTTTGGGAGGAAAGCCGTGTTGTGAGGGGGATCGATGGATTGTTAAAATATGAGAGAAAAGAAGAGAGAGAGAGGGAAAAAGGAGAAGAGGAGAGAAAGAGAAACGGAATAAAAAAGGTAAAAAGAGAAAGAGAGAGACAAACATACAGACATACTAACGGAGAGACAGAGAGAGTATGTGAGAGAAAGAGAGAGAGAGTGAGAGAGAGAGTGAAAGAGGGAGGAAGAAAAAGTGAAGAAGCAGTAAAGCGAAATTTGATATCTACTATATAAATAAAGTCAGTCGGATTCTTGAAGTTAAACCGCTATATCATTGCATCTGACAAATCGATACATGGTTCAGACTAGGCATTCATTTACGAGGATTTTCCAATCGATTTCATCAATTACATACTATACCCGGTGAGATATTTGTTTTAGCAAGAGAAACTTCACGATGAATAAGTGGGCAAAGTAAGAGAATGTCTTTGGTGGAAGTGAAAGTAGGGTTGGTCGCAAGTAGGATGTAGTGAATGTAAAACTTGATTGGTGGAAGGTCAAGTAGTGAGTGTGCAAAAAGTGGGTGTCGTATGGATGAAACAGAGTTTCGTGGTGATAAAGCTGGTGATCCTAAACTTGCAAACTAAGGCTTGCGACTTTTGAGAAATAAAATGTTAAGACAGAAGGCCCAATAAGTTTGTAGTATGAAAAGGATGTAAATAACTGAACGTTGAGTTGTCTACTAAATTCTGATCATGTGATGTCCTTTTCTCAAAATATACTTTCTTCGATTGTTAACTATTATCGGCCTGACGAGACATTGCCATTTTGGCTCTAGTCTAAACATGTACTTTATATAAATAAAAAAAACATGCGATATATATATATATATATATATATATATATATATATATATATATATATAGTTATTCACATACAGACCGTTTCGCTGTATCACAGCACTTCAGTGCGACTAAATAAGCAAGTGCCTCAAGACAAAGAGAGAGAGAGAGGGGGGGGGAGAGAGAGTGTGTGCATCATTTTCTAATTTCTGCAAACATTTGTTAAAAATAGCATAATTTGTCTGTTTAATTGTACTTGTTTTTATTTTTTCAATTTTTCTGATAGTCTTTTTATATTAAAATAAAAATAAAATAAAATAAATGCCTCATAGAGTTCACGTACGTTTTCGATTTTTAAGGGATGATTCTTCTGAGGATTATTCGATGAAGAATCGAAAACGTCCGTGACCCATAATTTTCTTTAGTTTAATACAAAAAAGACCATCAGAAAAATAAAAAAAATAAAAAAGGTACTATAAAACAGATGAATTATTTTACAATGTTTGCATATAAAAATATATGTATGTATATATATATATATATATGTGTGTGTGTGTGTGTGTGTGTGTGTGTATATATATTATTTATATTCAGAATTTTTTATATATATCCAAATATAAATTTTATAACATGAAGCAATCGTAATGGCTAAATAGTGTAACGCCAGAGTTATGTTTTATTCAATATTTTTTATTTCATTTTATACCATATCAATGTTATTAAAGGCAGATTCACATCATTCCACAAATCTTATTATTTTTCAGCATGCAATTGTTTCGGCTTACACCAAGACATTTGTAAAATGTTCCTGTGCATTTATTTCTTTCTGTGGCTATCCCCAGTGATAATTATCTAAAACAAAGCAAATACAATGAACATATAGGCAAGCAAAGCCTAAATTACAATCAGTACTCATTATAATCACTATATCCTTCTTTTCAAATTTAACTATGATCTTAATGTGTCCTAGTCGCGACATATACGCATTTTATGCTTTTCGCTGTTTGTATTTTAATCATTCATCATCAATTTAAATATTGACATTAATTGCTGAATTAAGACATATATTTCCACTGTATTTCGTTGTTTCGCCCAAATATGCCATTTTTTCTTCGGGCTGTAGCCATCTATTTTTCCTGATTTTATATTTTCTTTCTTACATTATACTTTTTATATTCGTAAAGTTTTGTGACTTCTGTTTCATATGTATATATCTATCTATATCTATATCTCTATATATAATATATATATGTATATATGTATATATGTATATATATATATTATATATATATATATATATATATATATATATATATATATATATATATATATATATATATATATATATATATATATATATATATACCGACGTACATCTGATGAGCGTCGGCTTTTGGAATCCGGTTAAAAACTTTACAGTACACTTATATACAGTGCTGGATAAAGAGCGTTATAATAATTGAATAAGCACGTGTGTAGTTTTATAAATAGATCACCATTTATCAGGGCCAAAAGTCATCGAAGATCAGGGTTAATGAGATGGGTGTATTGTCACTTAAATTATAAAGTATATTATGAGAGGATTGAAAATGCTGAATGAAATGAACAAAATTTGATTATATTATGAGGACAGTTTATGACAAGTATTTGTTTATATTAAACTTTAAGACGGCCATGTTGTAGTTTGAAGAGAATCAGTCACGTGGTAACATGTTCCACAGATCGGATGGTTTCTAGAAAGAAAACCAGTTCATGTAAAATTCCGGCTGTGGCTTAACACACTCTTTTTTTATTTATTAGTCACGACCATAGGTTTGGACGATTCGCCAGATGATTCTAACATGTATACATGCTTTGTTTACATCCGTTCAGTACATGATTCCTACGAGTCACTTATGTCTTACAGCTTTGCAGTCAAAAATCTTTTATTGATTTTATATTATTGTATTGCTTTAATGGTATTTTTACAGTAGTATTTTAATTAGTTAATTTCATAATTGAAATTAACTAATTAAAATGCCACTGTGAAATTACCATTAAAGAAATACAATCATATAAAATCAATAAAAGATATTCACAATTATATGCAATTAAATATATATATATATATATATATATATATATATGGTTATGTTTTTATAGATAAGTATACATAATCTGCGACACAGGCATGTCGATGTTGTCGATCAACAGCTGTTAAAAGCTGAAATCTCACCAGGCAGAATAAATATCTGATCCTTGACTTAGGTCATATTTAAAAAGAATAAAATAAATAAAAGTTAGGTTCATTTTATATTCACATAACCATGTCTTTTTTTAAAATTAAATTTAATTTTTATTTTAATAAATTAATTTTAATTAGTTTATATCTATTTTAATTTCTTTGTGGGTAGTTTTTGTTAGAATTATTTTTCTTTATATTAGTCAATGTACGTTTTTTTTTTAAATTACAAGTGGGCAATAGGCACCTTTAGTTATATATATATATATATATATATATATATATATATATTTAATTGTGTGCTGCTTTGCGAGAGTGTGTTGAAGGTTATATTTGTTTGTGCGTCTTCTTATGCGGTCTTTATTTTTACCTGTAATACTGATCAGGGCGCAGATGACAGAGAAGATATTTATTTGAATGTCTACATTTAGTTATGATTTTTTTGTTTTTTATTGGGTAGTTTGCGTTTTTATTTCATATGTTAAACAATTTTAAAATAAAATGATCTAAGATATAAAATATAAATTCCCACGGATATCTTTGAGGAATATATGGGGTAGTTGGAACCACGATATTGTAACTTATTATAATGACAGCGTGACAAAAACCGAACGAACGAACGAAGAAAGGTGCAAGCATATAAATATATACCGTGCTAACTTGTATGTCTCTTCGCACATAGGTGTAAAAATTTAAGTAGGGCTCAGAGATACGTAGATGAGTACACACTAGTTAAGTGTACGCACCTCTTCATCCTATTGGCTTCATTCTATCTATCTTATGCTACCACATACTGGCGTGCGCACACACGCACGCATCTCTCATTAGACTGAAGAAAGTCGCAGTAAACGTCTGAAAATTATGTTTTTCAAAGACATTTTGTATTTCTATACGTCAACAAATAAGAAAGAAAATAAAAGTATATATAAATATGTATATATATTTTACAGAAATTGTATATATACGTTTTTGTTTATAATATTGTCCGGTTTTCGTCGATCCATAGAAGTACTTCTTAATAACCCCAAATATGCCTCTTTCCTATTGCCAAATTTCTTTAAATAATTTTCCAGTGAACTAGGACTATACTTCGACAGGGCTCTAAGTCTGTTAGTGTAATTCGATGTGTGTGTATGCGTGTGTGTGAGTCCGTGCCCCCAAATATAAGAAACTAATCCAACCAAAATCAGCTCCCCCCCCTCCTGGCAAAACATCTAAAAGAAGAACCCAATGACCCTAACCTATAAATAAAACACCTTTACAAATATAAGTCGTCTTATCTCAATGCTATAAAGCTGTGATTTTTATCTCCCAACCCCACATTTCAACGAGTTTCAATCCAACCCGAGTTCCAATCTAAAGCGTCTCTGGCCATTCCTTCTGTGGTCCTAATGTGGGAGTAATCTCAACGACTCTGCACCCAGACTGTCCACATTAAACTTCCACCTCTAACTTAACCTTAATAACTCAAAAATCGCAAACGTCAAACACTCTCATTCGAGCGCTGAAGACAATAGCAGTGACACTCGTTTGACTTCCAACGGAAAATATACTGTGAGTAAATATCTACGAATTGCAGTTTTTAAACTCCTAACCAACAGGATTACATACATAAAACGTATGTAAAAGGGAATTCTAAGGATATACGGACTAACGCCTCGGAGGTATGACGACATTTTTTTCCCAATAGAATGTGGGTTAAAACCAATTCCTCCAGGAAATATATCGGATCTTCGAAGCACATACTCTGTTTACTTCGACTTTCTCCTAAATAACGCATAACCGCCAGACTAAATTTATAACATTTCCTGATATAATTCACCCTCCCACATCTAATGTCATTCCAGTTGGACTTGTTGGTTCAAACGCCAAATTTGGTGGAAGACCACGACGAGAGATAGATGATAATTATTTCCTCTAAAGCACGTTCTCTCCTCCTGAAGAACCAGCCGAATTAATAAGAAATTATTTTTCTCCTCGCTCTTATCTCACATGTACTCATGCACTTGTCTGTGCACGGATGTTAGTATAGTCCTAAATATACTCTCATTCTATTACATCCCTTATTTCATAGTTACTATTGACCCCTCCCCTATGACCATTTTTTATAAGGTCCTTTTCTCCCCATAACATTTTTTCTCCTCACTCTTATCTCACATGTACTCATGCACTTGCATGTGCACGGATGTGAGTATAGTCCCAATCATACTCCCATTCTATTACATCCCTTATTTCCTAGTCACCCTTGACCCTTCTCCTATAATAATTGTTATAAGGTGTTTTTCTCCCCTTTAAAATTAACCGTTGTCCATACCTTCCCATCTGCCCTCCCTCCTCCCCTCCTCCCCTACTCATCTCCCTACGAGATGTTTCCTTTAAAAAAACTCTAGAAAAGGAGCCTTGAAAATATTCAACTTTTGTTCGAAACTTATATATGCTTCGATCTTATTTTTATTTATAGTTGTAAGTTCTTAATTCATACTATTACTATTAATTATTTATTTTATATTAATCCTATATTCTCATTTTGTATTTCTAATTTTTATTATAATCTCCTGATTATTAACTCTGTTTTTTTATCTTTATCTTTATTTTTATTTTTAATTATACCTTTATAATTTCTAATTTTACCTTTATTCTAAATTATTAATTAACTATTTTATTTCTTTATTTTTATTTACTTATTTATAATTTTATTAATTTTATAATTTTTTTATATATTCTTTATATTTATATATACATATATATATATTATTTCTGTAAATTTCTATTATTATACTTAATTTTATTTCTTATTATATTTTATTTTATTTTTTTATTTTTTATTTATTTATTTATTTTTCTATTTTTTATTTTTTATTTATTTATTTAAAAAAAATATTGTTTACTTTATTTTATTTTACTCTACTATACTTCCGTTTATTTTTTATTTTATATTTTTATTTTTATTTTTATGTATCATATTTTTATTTTTTATATTATTTTTTATAGTTTTTTTTTATTATTGTATGTCTTATTTTGTATTTTTGTATTTTTTTAATTTCCTATCGTTTGTGTATTTTTCTTTTATATATTCTATTATTATTTTTTTATATTTTATATTATATTTTACTTTATTTTATTCCTTATATTATTTTCATTTTATCTTCATAATTTTGATAATGTTTATAGTGTTTTTCATCATCATCATCATCATCATCATCATCATCATCATCATCATCATCATCATCATCATCATCATCATCATCATCATCATCATCATCATCATCATCATCA
>OY744550.1:47751236-47768736 GCA_963556195.1 Sepiola atlantica
ATGACCTATGAGGGCGGTTTATGGTAACTATTTATTGGCAGTAGGGAAGCAGTCATATGATAACATGTATTACAGGTGGGAGATTTTCGGAAAAAAAACCTCTGCGTTATTTAGATTATTCGGACTACTGTTCTCATCTTGGATGCTATTCTCACAACGTTTCGGCCGATGAAACCTACGAACCGGTTCAGTTGCGTTTTGTCGAACTCCGGGATCTTTATGCCGAACTCGGGAATCTGTACCGAATTTCGAACGAAACCCTTTGCTTAATCAGCGAGGGTAACATGCTCTCGTTGCCTCAGCAACAGGTCATAGCGCAAGGACCCTAACCCTAACTTTAACCCTAACCCTAACCTGTAGCGTAACGGATATACGTGCTAAGTGATAATTAGTTCCAAGTGACGATCTTCTAGCGGTTAAAGGTTCAATTCTCAGTAAGAGCGATACTAAGAATACAATTGCGAATTAGGCTCAACTTCGCTTAACTTCTGTGATCTAGCAGGAACCGGGTGTCAACCAGTACTTACTAGGCTCAACTTCGCTTAACTTCTGTGATCTAGCAGGAACCGGGTGTCAACCAGTACTTACTAGGCTCAACTTCGCTTAACTTCTGTGATCTAGCAGGAACCGGGTGTCAACCAGTACTTACTAGGCTCAACTTCGCTTAACTTCTGTGATCTAGCAGGAACCGGGTGTCAACCAGTACTTACTAGGCTCAACTTCGCTTAACTTCTGTGATCTAGCAGGAACCGGGTGTCAACCAGTACTTACTAGGCTCAACTTCGCTTAACTTCTGTGATCTAGCAGGAACCGGGTGTCAACCAGTACTTACTAGGCTCAACTTCGCTTAACTTCTGTGATCTAGCAGGAACCGGGTGTCAACCAGTACTTACTAGGCTCAACTTCGCTTAACTTCTGTGATCTAGCAGGAACCGGGTGTCAACCAGTACTTACTAGGCTCAACTTCGCTTAACTTCTGTGATCTAGCAGGAACCGGGTGTCAACCAGTACTTACTAGGCTCAACTTCGCTTAACTTCTGTGATCTAGCAGGAACCGGGTGTCAACCAGTACTTACTAGGCTCAACTTCGCTTAACTTCTGTGATCTAGCAGGAACCGGGTGTCAACCAGTACTTACTAGGCTCAACTTCGCTTAACTTCTGTGATCTAGCAGGAACCGGGTGTCAACCAGTACTTACTAGGCTCAACTTCGCTTAACTTCTGTGATCTAGCAGGAACCGGGTGTCAACCAGTACTTACTAGGCTCAACTTCGCTTAACTTCTGTGATCTAGCAGGAACCGGGTGTCAACCAGTACTTACTAGGCTCAACTTCGCTTAACTTCTGTGATCTAGCAGGAACCGGGTGTCAACCAGTACTTACTAGGCTCAACTTCGCTTAACTTCTGTGATCTAGCAGGAACCGGGTGTCAACCAGTACTTACTAGGCTCAACTTCGCTTAACTTCTGTGATCTAGCAGGAACCGGGTGTCAACCAGTACTTACTAGGCTCAACTTCGCTTAACTTCTGTGATCTAGCAGGAACCGGGTGTCAACCAGTACTTACTAGGCTCAACTTCGCTTAACTTCTGTGATCTAGCAGGAACCGGGTGTCAACCAGTACTTACTAGGCTCAACTTCGCTTAACTTCTGTGATCTAGCAGGAACCGGGTGTCAACCAGTACTTACTAGGCTCAACTTCGCTTAACTTCTGTGATCTAGCAGGAACCGGGTGTCAACCAGTACTTACTAGGCTCAACTTCGCTTAACTTCTGTGATCTAGCAGGAACCGGGTGTCAACCAGTACTTACTAGGCTCAACTTCGCTTAACTTCTGTGATCTAGCAGGAACCGGGTGTCAACCAGTACTTACTAGGCTCAACTTCGCTTAACTTCTGTGATCTAGCAGGAACCGGGTGTCAACCAGTACTTACTAGGCTCAACTTCGCTTAACTTCTGTGATCTAGCAGGAACCGGGTGTCAACCAGTACTTACTAGGCACAACATCGCTTAACTTAAGGGATCTAGCGAGAACTGGTGTGCCAACCAGTACTTACTAGGCACAACATCGCTTAACTTCCGTGATCTAGCGGGAACCGGTGTGCCAACTAGTACTGACTAGGCACAACATCGCTTAACTTAAGGGATCTAGTGAGAACTGGTGTGCCAACCAGTACTTACTAGGCTCAACATTGCTTAACTTCCGTGATCTAGTAAGAACCAGTATGTCAACCAGTGCAGACTAGGCTAAACATCGCTTATCTTCCGTGATCTTGGATCTAGCTGGAACCTGTGTGTGAACCAGTACTGACTAGGCTGAACATCGCTTAACTTAAGGGATCTAGCGGGAACCGGTTTGTCAACCAGTACTGATTAGGCTCAACGTAGCTTATCTGACGTGTTCTAGCGGGAACCGGTTTGTCAACCAGTACTGACTAGGCTCAACGTAGCTTATCTGATGTGATCTAGCGGGAACCGGTTTGTCAACCAGTACTGACTAGGCTCAACGTAGCTTATCTGACGTGATCTAGCGGGAAACGGTTTGTCAACCAGTACTGACTAGGCTTAACGTAACTTATCTGACGTGATCTAGCGGGAAACGGTTTGTCAACCAGTACTGACTAGGCTCAACGTAGCTTATCTGACGTGATCTAGTGGGAACCGGTTTGTCAACCAGTACTGACTAGGCTCAACGTAGCTTATCTGACGTGATCTAGCGGGAACCGGTTTGTCAACCAGTACTGACTAGGCTCAACGTAGCTTATCTGACGTGATCTAGTGGGAACCGGTTTGTCAACCAGTACTGACTAGGCTCAACGTAGCTTATCTGACGTGATCTAGTGGGAACCGGTTTGTCAACCAGTACTGACTAGGCTCAACGTAGCTTATCTGACGTGATCTAGCGGGAACCGGTTTGTCAACCAGTACTGACTAGGCTCAACGTAGCTTATCTGACGTGATCTAGCGGGAAACGGTTTGCCAACCAGTACTGACTAGGCTCAACGTAGCTTATCTGACGTGATCTAGCGGGAAACGGTTTGCCAACCAGTACTGACTAGGCTCAACGTAGCTTATCTGACGTGATCTAGTGGGAACCGGTTTGTCAACCAGTACTGACTAGGCTTAACGTAGCTTATCTGACGTGATCTAGCGGGAACCGCTTTGTCAACCAGTACTGACTAGGCTCAACGTAGCTTATCTGACGTGATCTAGCGGGAACCGGTTTGTCAACCTGATTATGCCAATAATAATAATAATAATAATAATAATAATAATAATAATAATAATAATAATAATAATAATAATAATAAAGAAGGTTTGTACAAAATGTTTTACTATTAAAAAACGGGGATGATTTACCAAAAGTTTTACAAATAGCCTGAAGATCACACAGTTTTATTTTCACGCCCTTCTTGTTATACTACACTTTTAATTAAAAAAAGAAGCACAATTATAAATGTACGCAGTGTTTTGGTTACGATTCAACCGGAAGTAAAAGTTTTTTAAACATTTTTTCCGAGGTAAAAAGTTTCTTTTTAGTCGTTATTGATTCTGAGTTGCCTGAAGTACAATTGATCCTTGCATAGTTCTGTTTTGTTTTATTTCTTTTAGATGAGCGGGATATTTATATACTTACATATTTTACACAAGTAGTATCTTGGATTCCGCTTAATATGCTCTATACTTTCTTTTCTGGTACTGTTTTTCTTTAGTATCAATTAGTGGTACTGTTCCAGATGACGCGCCTGATTTCCGTGACTTCGCGTCGACAACGATCAGGCATGTCACGGAAGCGCCCGAATACTGACGGAATAATATCATTTTTTCTTTCTTTTATCTTATAAAAACATTGACAAAATGTTAGCCCCCCCCCCTAAAAAAAAGAAAAACATTATTTTCACAAAATAAAAAAATGATTTTAATCTATGTATTTTTTCTTTGAATTTATTCGTCTATTAGCGTCTGCTAGTCTTCCAGTTAAAGCTTGGCAGTCTGAATGCAGTGCTTGGCTATCGCTAAGAACGGGAGCCCAAACCCTAACAGGAATCCTAACCTCATAACCTTACCCTAACCCCAACCCTAAACCCAACCCTACACCCTAACCCCTAAACCTTACCCACTTTTCATCAGTTCTTTGTTTTATGTGAGCAAGAAAAAAAAGAAAAACAGCGAAACAAATAAAAAAGAAAATATTGGTACCCCCCCCCCAAAAAAAAAAAAAAATTGTCTTTCTACACATTTAATTGAAAATGGTTCATTTGACCCCCACCCTACAGTTTGTTCGGTTTTTATCTTTTTATCTATGTATATTTTTTTTCCTTTGAATTTATTCGTCTTATATTATGGCCTGCAAGTCTTCCATTAACGCTTGGTGTTTTCATCTCGGCAACTCTTGGGCGCTTCCGCAACCTGCCCGATCGTTAAGTCACGGAAATCAGGTGCGTCATCTATAACAGCACCCAATTAGTTTTAACTAACCATTTATTGATTAGTATGAACTGGTTATTTGTTTCATTTTTAAAACTTTTATTTATGAGTTTAACGAGACAGCCTATCCGTCTATCTATCAGTCTGTCTTTCCACCCACGCGTACGAATCTGACCCGTCCTTCTAATGTCTTCTGTGAGTGTTCTCTCTTTAAATACACCTTTTCTATAAATCAACATCGGCGCTCGAGTGGTTTTGTATCCATAAACAAGCGATCACTTGGGTTCGACGACGACCACGACGCAGGTGTGTATAATAGTTTTTCTTTGTGTCAGTAAATATATACTCTGCATTACATCTCTTGTATATTTCGGTGAGTGACATAATAAGAATGACAGAGAGTCTTCCTGTATCTTTATCTCTTCCAGGTGTGGTCACTTCCAGTTTCCAATCTTCCCATTGCTTTTTCTACGAACTTAACACTTTTGTCTTGTATTTTGTACATCTTTAGGGAATTGTGTGGGAGGTGACGGTGGTTAAGTGGATATCGACACGGACTGAAGACCTGGGTGTTCCAAGTTCGAATCCAGTCGGTTCCACAGTACCACTTTCACTTAGGGATGTTGGCAACCTTCTCTTGGTCCTTCCCGTAAGTACCCGATGTATTTCCAGAAAGATTTCCAACTATAAAAACGTCGGAGAAACTAATGCCAACACCCGAATCATATGATTCACACGAAAGAAGCAGAAGGGAATTGTGTCGTATACTTTATTGTAGTCAATTAATATCATGGCTATGTTATTTTCCTTGTATTTGATTTCCTTCAGTATACCATTTGATTGATGCATAGAAGGTCATTTGTCCTTCTTGTTGTTTTCAGACATCCTTTCAGTTCCTCGCGGCTATGAGATCAGTGATGAATCTCTTCGCTAAGTTCTTATTTACTTGCTTCACCACGAGGGTAGATTAGACACAAGGTCGGGTTTTAATGTAGAGAACATCCAGTTCTCTAAAAATGGGCACTCTAGATTGGAACAAAAATTTTAATTGCCTCAGTCTGGAAAGATTTCTCCTTCACTGATCGAGGAAAGAAAAGAGGAAGTGTAATAAAATAACAGATACTAAGTTGTGATGTTAAAATCTTACACACGGTCGGTAGGCAGGCTATCGGTCTGTAATTCTCTGGGATCGTTCTCTTCTCTTTTTGGATTAACGTGGTTTTTCTAGTCATTCACTCCGGTATGTCTTTTATGCGTATACATTCCAGTTTCTTAGCTAGGCGTTCATTATGAGTAGTAGCTTTCTTGAAGTATTTCCCACGCACTTCTTTGTGATCAGGTGCGTTCATGTCTTGCATTTTTCTTGAGGACATATTGAGGGTTTTATTTTTTTCATTTTTTATTATTTTTTATATTTACCCCCAAACAAGGCAGGACGCCACTGTAGACGTAAGGGGCTACTGAAAATTAGGGAGTACGTTTAGGGTGTCATTCTAAGTTTGGAGCTGTGCAGCGAGATGTCTGTTTACATTAGTTTTAAACTTCTGCACGTTGGTACTGTCAGGGAAACAGTGAGTGGGGAGGGAGTTCCAGAAGCCAGCAGCACGAGGAAAGAAGCTATTGGAGTAGAAGGCTCTCCGGCATCTGGGGACCTCCATAGTGAATGGATGGGATTTAGCTGATTGTTGAGTTGGTCTAGTGAATTTACGTCTAGGGAGCACCAGAGTAGCCAGTTCATCGGAGCATAATCCATTGAAGTATTTGTAAAACAAGCACAAGCATGCTACATTGCGGCGATAGGACAGGGGCTGGAGCTTGGTTGACAGTGAGAGACCTATTAAGTTGGCGACTTTTTTTTGGACCTTGTCAAGGAGGGAAAGACTAGTAGATGATGCACCAGCCCAGATGTGGCAGCAATACTCCATGTATGAGCGGATGGTGGTTTTGTAGAGATACAGGTTAGTGTCAGGTGTGAGGAGTTTACTAGCACGGCAGAGGGAGCCCACCTTCCTTGCTGCAGCATTGGCAATGTCTTCAATGTATTTGTTCAAATTCATGTTATCTGTGAATGTTAGGCCGAGGAGTTTGAATGTTAAACTCTCAGGTAGGGTGTTATTTGCCATGACAATCGATGGTGGGAGAGGTTTCTTGTAGTTAAAGAGCTTTGTCTTTGCAGCATTAAAAGTTACCAACTATTTATGACCCCAATCCACCACAGAGGTAATTTTCTAAGGATTCGGCTATTGCCTCGAATATGATTGCGTCCGTTTTGCCAACATTACGAGAGTAAAGCTTGGTATCGTCAGCAAATAAACCAATCTCAGACTCTATGCCATCAGGGAGATCGTTTATGAAGATCAGGAACAACAAAGGTCCAAGGATAGATCCCTGGGATACACCTGCATTTATGTCATGTGGCTTAGATGAACGGCCATCGAAGACAGCTTGGATCTTTCTTTTGGTTTGGAAGGATCTAATTATATTAAACATTCGTCCAGTAATACCATATGAGTGAATTTTTAGGAGAAGCCCCTTATGCCATACCTTATCAAAGGCATTGGATATATCAACCGCCACTGCCCTAGCTTCACCTGACTTGTCTACTGTATGATATATGAATTCAGAGATGACCGTTAAGATGTCCGCAGTAGATCGGGCTTGTCTAAATCCATACTGGTGGCCAGAAAGAAGTTTGGCATTAACTAAGTGCCGGACTATCGCTAGATTGATTAAGGATTCAAAGATTTTAGCAAAGATCGGGAGCAGACTGATTGGACGGTAGTTCTGAGGATCGGTTCTATTCCCAGAATTCTTTTAGACTGGTACAACAGAGGCAATTTTCCAGCTATCGGGGAAGCAAGATTCAGCTAGGCATTTATTGTAGAGTTTGGAGAAGGCAGGGGCCAGTTCAGCAGAGCATTTCTTTATCACTATTACAGGTATAAGATCAAGCCCGCAAGCTTTGGAGGTGTCAAGGTTTTTATGATGTCTCTTACATGGGATGGGGTGATGACCAGGTTATCAAGTGTGGCTTTGGTCCGCAATAGGAATTTAGGGAGAGGGTGGTTTTCTGAGTCCAAAGTGGAGCTTGAGGCGAAACGCTAGGCAAGTAGTTCAGCCTATCAGTTGCCGTGCAAACGACATCATTGTGGTTTGATAGTAGGGGGAATCGTTGATTGACCATTGTTCACCACACTATTGTAGATTTTCCAGAAATCGCGAGTACCTAGTTTCTGTGACTGAATGCGTTTTTTTTGTTAACTCAGTATTATGATAATTTTTAGACATTTCTGTTGTGCTGATGTCGTTGTTCCTATATATTGCTCCAGAAGTGTCCAGCCCCTCTGCCATTGTCCTTCTTCTGTTTACGTCTTGGTAAAACTAGTTTTCATTATTCTCAGCTTTTCTGTTTTGTTTGTGCTATTACATCTCAGTCATCGTTATTTTTCCAATATTTTTTACGCCCTTCCTTTATGTTTTTTGCATAACATTTCCCCTTCTTTGTCGTATTCGTTTCCTTCCATTGTTTTATTATCTTCTAAATTAGTTCAATGATTTAGCTTCTCTTCTTACGTTATTACTTTTATTCCAGTCTAGTTCCCCATTAAGGCTTTATTCGCTCATTACTTTGGCGTTTTATTTAAAATATTAATTCTCATAATTGCAGATTTGTCCCAGCATAGATTATGTTGTTCGATTCAGTTGTATTGTCTGTTGATGTATGCTAGAATAGTCCTTTTACATTTTCTGTTTCTACCCTCATCTAGTTTTCGTTCCTCAAAGTGGGTTGGTTTCCGCATTCAAAGATTTTCTTTAAAATCTAAGCTGTTTTCCTTATTGTCGTCTGTTGTATAGTCTAAGTCTGTCTCTTGATTCCAATTTCTGCTAGTCTTTTCTCCAGTTTTATTTGAACTGTTCCTAGTACTCCTACGATGATTGGTATTATATTGACTTTCTTCATATTCCATATTGGTTTTAGTTCTCTGGCAAGTTCTATGTATTTGCTTCGTTTTTCAGCCTCGTTGATCTTTAATCTGTGCTGTGCTAGGAAGGTAAAATCTACAATTTGACATTTTTTCCGACTTATTAACTATTATGATGTCCGGTTACCTTTCTTGGATAAGTTTATCTGTTTGTACGTCCAGAAGATTTTGTGATGTTCGTTTTCCAGTACTGTCTTCGGTTTGTGTCTGTACCATTCGTCTTTGTGTTCAAAGTGCAGTCGTTTGCATAGTTCCCAGTTTATATTTTCCCCACTCAGCCGTGTCTGTCTTTGTACTTTCCTCTTTGATGCATTTAATTATTATGTCATTTACCGTTTTATCGCTTTTTCAACAGAGTCTACATTTACTGTTTTCCTGGGGTTGATCAATTTAGCTTTAAAATAGGTAGTTCTTGTCGCATTGTTCTATGCAGCTGTCAGTAGTGGTTCCGTTTCTAAGTTCAAGTAGCCTTTTCTTAGTCATGTACAGGGTGTTCCGTGGGTCTGTTCTTATTATTCTTATGAATCGTCTATGTAGTTGTTTCTCTTCCACTTTTTTCCTCGTCATTTTGTTTCTGGTCTCACTGCTTCTTGGATTGCTCAGTTTAACCTTTCTCTTGCTACGGTGACCAATTTCTCTGTGTTTTGAGTCATGTACTTTTCAAAATCTTCCAAACAGTCTTCTATACTTTCCAATCCTCTTTCTTCTTCGTTCCTTTCAGGTGTAGTGCATTGTGCATCATCATCAGTTTTCTAATAACGATGACTAAGCTATTCGTTTGTTCAGCCTATGAATGATCCAGAGTATCTTGTTAGTGATACTGCCTAGATGTCTATTCCTCTAACTAGATCTCTACTATATAATTTTGTTTCTAAGAGTTTCCTTATTCTTTTCAGATATTCTTTTTCCATATTCTCTTTAATTTCTATAGACTTGATGGCGTCTACTTTCAGAACTCCCAAATATTCATAGCTATCATGTTCGCCACACGCCCTTATATTTTGTACATTCTGAAGCATTCAATTATCCATGCTTGATGGATTCTGTCGTAGGTTTTCTCATAATAAATCCACGCAATGGCTATGCTCTATTTTTTCTGCTTTTTACCTCCTTCAGGATATTTTCATTTATGTGTAGCAGGTTTTCCCATTTTGGCATCGTTTTGTTCCTCAAGAAGTAGCTCACGATAGATCTGCTCTCTCAGTTGGATCTTTTGGATTTTCCAAATAGTTGGTAAACAGGTTATTGGTCTTTAGTTGCTTGCGATTGATCCATTTTTTTTTGTGATTTCCTGTATCATCGTAGTTCTTCCTTTTATCATCCATTCTAGTAGGCCCGTTTTGGGGCTACATATTCGCAGTTTTTGCTTTAGCCTTTCATGTAAGGTCGTGAATTTTTAAAACCAGTATGCATGTATTCCATCGCATCCTTGCACATTATTATTATTATTATTATTATTATTATTATTATTATTATTATTATTATTATTATTATTATTATTATTATTATTATTATTATCATTATTATTATTATTATTATTATTATTATTATTATTATTATTATTATTATCATTATTATCATTATTATTATTATTATTATTATTATTATTATTATTATTATCGGTATCTTTATTGTTGTCGTTATTATTATTATTATTATTATTATTATTATTATTATTATTATTATTATTATTATTATTATTATTATTATTATTATTATTATTATTATCGGTATCCTTATTGTTGTTGTTATTATTATTATTATTATTATTATTATTATTATTATTATTATTATTATTATTATTATTATTATTATTGCTAGTGATGCTTTCAAAAAGACCACTATGAAATTTAAATTGGTTGATAGGTAAGCCATTTATATATGGTCGTAAAAATATTCAAAATGGTCGCCTATTACTAATCAAAGCCATTATTGTATGTAATAAAGAATGTACTATTTGTGGAAATAGTAGTAGTAGTAGTAGTAGTAGTAGTAGTAGTAGTAGTAGTATCGTTTTAAACACACTTCCAAACAAGTGTTAAACTTGACAGCTAAGCTAATACAAGGTCAACCATTACCGGCGATTCATTACGTCACCAAGCTAATTTGAAACCACCCGCGAGAAAATGAAGTGTGTGTGTGTGGGAGGGGGGGGGGGGACACATTAACAAAAGAGAAATTTATTCTGAAAAAAAAACAAAACAATATTTCAAGTTTATAAAAATCGTCGGATATTTGAGAAAAGTGAGGTAGAAAAACGAAGAGAGAGAAAGAGAGAGATGAAAGAGAGAGAGAGAGAGAGAGGGAGAGAGAGAGGTGGGGAAAGATGGAGAGAGAATGAACGAATAAATTTAAGTGACTATTTAAACGACATAATTTAGCTATTAAACTTATGACAGCATGAACTTTATATGACATGGACATAACTAAATTCAAATTTTATTTAATAATAATAATAATAATAATAATAATAATAATAATAATAATAATAACAACAACAACAATAATAACAATAATAATAATAATAATAATAATAATAATTATTATTATTTGCTCACGATAACTCCTAGTGAGCAAATAATAATAATAATAATAATAATAATAATAATAATAATAATAATAATAATAATAATAATAATAATAATAATAATAATAATAATAATAATAATAATAATAATAATAATAATAATAATAATAATAATAATAATAATAATAATAATAATACTGGTGAGTATTAGTGAGCAATCCCTGATGATGACATTATTATTATTATTATTATTATTATTATTATTATTATTATTATTATTATTATTATTATTATTATTATTATTATTATTATTATTTATTTATTATTATTATTATTATTATTATTATTTATTATTATTATTTATTTATTATTATTATTATTATTATTATTATTATTATTATTATTATTATTATTATTATTATTATTATTATTATTTATTTATTTATTTTTATACTCACTAGGAGTTCTCACACGACTCATAACCAGCAATCGCTTGCAGACCACAGCAGGTGATTTTTCCGTGCAGTCCAAGTAAGAACAAGTCTCTCCATATTTCCAGTACTCTCCATTTCTTTCAATCACCGTTGCGAATGATTATGCGACTTCGCAACAGCCGTTTACCACTGAATTCTTATTGATAACGACAGTTGGTGGTATGTAAATTTTGAGTGACAATAAACCTCGCCAGGGTACCAGTTCTCTCCGTGCCTTCTGTTGGATGTCTAGATGACGCTCTCTCTTCTTGGTCTTTTTATTCTCTTAGACACTTCAAGACCATTTTGCGTGGTACTAATCGAGGCTGGAGCCACCATTTTGTGGGGGTCGGGGAGAGGTGTCAGATTATTGAATTTCTAGTGATTCGTGTAATGTTTTTTCTTAATTTTCAGCTGTGTTTAGAAAGTAGTGTTCTATTTGGACTTACCTGTAGTGGGTCGATCCTACTTGACTTAATAGATTGACTTTCCCACCATTTTTTTTAAATAGTTCAGTTGTTGTGCTGTGCTTTGTATTGTGTCAATCTTCCTGTTGATTAAAAGTTATTTTAGTCATGTTTCCGGATTTTTCGGAACTGTTCCCTGTGTTCCTACTATCATTCGTATTGCAGTGGTCCTCTTAATGTTCCATATGCCCTTAAACTCTTTGGAGACTTCCACGCATTCGCTCAGATTTTCCGTCTCCTTGATCTTCACACTGTGACCTACTGTGACGACGAACTCTTCTATTTTGGCAGGCTTTTTTTTTCGTTCTCGTCGACTATTATCACAACCGATCTTCTATTATGGATGTGTATCTTACTAGGGACACTGTTTAAGTATTTATTCCTTTTATTAGGTTTCTACTGTGTAATTTAGTTCCAACGAGCTTTCTTGTTCTTCGCACACAATATTTTAATCATCTCTTTCATCCCTGTTGATTTTTTCGTTTTCCGCTGTCAGAATGCCTAGATCTGGACATCTGGACATCTGGACATCTGATTCGTGCTCTTTATTCTCGGTCTTTCCATCCTCCTTAGTCCTTCGAGACTATTTTGTGTGATGTTGGTCGAGGCTGGTGCCACCACATGCCTGTGTGTCTATTTTTTATAGGGGGGTGGAGATAGTTTATGGGATTTCTAGCAGTTTCAGTTCCCTTGGGCTCGTGTTATGTCCTTTCTATATTTTTGTTTATTTATTAAACGATCGTTGGTTCTGTGTCTTGGTTTCAGCATTCGATGGCTTTTTATGCTTGAAAATCGTGTAGTAGATTTTCTGATAGTCGATACATGATACGGTCATGTTCTTTTTCTGTTTTCATCACTTTCAGATTATTTTCATCTATGTATACCAGATCATGTGTCTGTCTTTTCACTTTCCGGAATCGTTTCTGTTCCTCGGGGTGGAGATCACAGTTATTACCGGAATGGTAGACCTATTTTCTACATGGTTTGTAGACAGGTTATTGGTCTGTAGTTGCTCGTATCGTTCCTTTTCTTTCTGTCTTCGTTTCTTTCTATAACCCTTCCTTTTATCACCCACTCCCGTTTGTGTATTCAAGTTTTGCGTTAACCTTCCATGCAAAGTCGCGTATTTGTAAAGTCAGAATACATTTATTTGTTGTAGCATTTTGCTTTCCAGCGTGCTATTTTTCTTAAGGGTTTTCTTGAGTGTTTCTTGATTATTTTCGGTTTTTGTTCATTCTTTAATTTCATGAAGGTCTTCTTTCATGATTTTCAGCCATTCTGTATTTTTGCTGTAGTCTTGTAGCTTTTCCCATATATTGCCCCAGAAATGCTTTGCTTCTGTCAGGTCCGGTTGTACTGGTTTTTGTTCTTCCTCTGTGTACACTTTGATAAAACTGGCTTTCATTGTTTTCAAAATACCTATTTTGTTTGTATTGTATCTCTTTCGTCTCAGTCTTCTGTCCTTTGCTAGTATCTTTTGGTTTAGTTCTTCATGTTTCTTGTTTAGCGTTTCTTCTTTTTCAGACATATTTTACGTCTTCTTTTATTTTTAGTCTCTTTGGCTTTATTCATAGGCTCAGTTTCTTTTACTAACATGTTGAATTAGATATCCATCTGGTTTACCATACGATATTCATTAGTCCATTCTTTTGATGTGGCGAGTGTACATTTCTGTGTTTAACCTCGTAATTAGTGATATAGAACCGGCACAAATTAAGTTGTTTACGTCTGTAATATTATCTGTTGAGATGTATGGGAGTAGTCTGTTCACATTTTCTGTTTCTGATTTTCCTTTCTTTATTCTTTGTACTTTAGGTATATGATTTTCGTTTTGTCCTCGTTTATACTTTCCTTGATGTGTTCGAGGTCTAGTTGGTTCTGTGATCTCGTAGTCATTGGTTTATGTAGTTTTGGTATTTATGTTATGTCAACGACTTCTACCCGTTGGTTTTCAACTAGGGGAAATTTCATGGTGTTCTGCTGTATCACTTAAACTCTGAGGACGATCGTCCTTTAAGGATGTGTCTTGCTTGATCTTCAATTCTTTGTCTCGTTATATTGTAGTTGGTAGACATTGTTCATGCGATTTAGGTGTGGAATTCTTTTTATAATCATTTTATTTTGTGGCCCCTTATTTTTTTTAAACATAGTTCACCCCAAACAAGGCAGGCCGCCACTGTAGACGTAAGGGGCTACTGAGAAAAAAGAAAAGGGGAGAAGATAGGGGCGGTCAACCTAGACTGGGATCTGCGCAGCGAGATGTCTGTTTACATTAGTTTTAAACTTCTGCAGGTCTGTACTGTCGGGGAAACAGGTGACAGGAAGGGAGTTCCAGAGGCCAGCAGTACGAGGAAAGAAGCTATTTGAGTAGAAGGCTCTCCGACATCTGGGGACCTCCACAGTGAATGAATGAGATTTAGTTGATTGTCGAGTTAGTCTAGTGAATTTTCGTCGAGGGGGCACCAGAGTAGCCAATTCATCGGAGCATAATCCATTTAAGTATTTGTAAAACAAGCACAAGGATGCTACATTGCGGCGATGGGACAGAGGCTGGAGCTTGGTTGACAGTCAGGGACCTATTAGGTTGGCGATTCTTTTTTGGACCTTGTCAAAGAGGAAGAGCCTAGTAGATGATGCGCCAGCCCAGATGTGACAACAAAACTCCATGCATGGCCGGATGGTGGCTTTGTAGAGATACAGGATAATGCCAGGTGTGAGGAGATTACTAGCACGGTAGAGGGAGCCAACCTTCTTTGCGGCAGCCTTGGCAATGTCTTCAATGTATTTGTTCCAATTCATGTTATCTGTGAAGGTTAAGCCGAGGAGTTTGAATGATGAACTTTCAGGTAGGGTGTTATTTGCCATGACAATCGGTGGTTGTAATTATTGAAGGAAAGGAGCTTTGTCTTTGCGGCATTAAAAGTTACCAACCATTTATGGCCCCAATCCACCACAGCCTGGAGGTCATTTTCTAAAGATTCAGCCATTGCCTCGGATATGGTTGCATCGGTTTTACCAACATGGCGAGAGTAAAGGGTGGTGTCATCAGCAAATAAACCAATCTCAGACTCTATGCCATCAGGGAGATCGTTTATGAAGATCAGGAACAACAAAGGTCCAAGGATAGATCCCTGGGATACACCTGCATTTATGTCATGTTGCTTAGATGAACGGCCATCGAGGGCAACTTGGATCTTTCTTTTGGTTTGGAAGGATCTAATTATATTAATTATTCGTCCAGTAATACCATATGAGTGAATTTTTAGGAGAAGCCCCTTATGCCATACCTTATCAAAGGCATTGGATATATCAACCGCCACTGTCCTAGCTTCACCTGCCCCGTCGAGTGCATGATACATGCGCTCAGAGATGACCGTTAGGATGTCTGCAGTAGATCGTGCTTGTCTAAATCCATACTGGCGGTCGGAAAGAAGTTTAGCATTAACTAAGTGCCGGACTATCGCTAGATTGATTAGGGATTCAAAGATTTTAGCAAAGATCGGCAGCAGACTGATTGGGCGATAGTTCTGAGGATCGGTTCTATTGCCAGAGTTCTTGTAGACTGGTACCACAGAGGCAATTTTCCAGCTATCGGGGAAGCAAGATTCAGCTAGACACTTATTGTAGAGTTTGGAGAGGACAGGGGCCAGTTTATTTCTGTTTACCCGTATGTTTCGGTGAATATTACCTTCAATTAAAATATTCTCATATATAGTATTGCGAAAATACATATTTTAGCACATATCCCCTATACTTTATGTGTACCAATCTCGTCCAATTGAAAACGATATCGTCCGACTAACATCTGAACGGACTACTATAAGTAAATAGATTTTATCTTCAAAGGACAAAAAAAAAATGATTTATAAAAAGAAAAATCGTTTGAGAAATATCTATTGAGATCGAAAGCTTGCCTATATCTTTAAAATAAATAAAAGTTTATTATAAAGAGAAAAATTATCGTTTTTGGCTTAAAACTTCGTTATATATATATATATGTATATATATATATATATATATATATATAGAGAGAGAGAGAGAGAGAGAGTAAGAGAGAGGGAGAGAAAGGGAGATATTAGAAAGCTTTCCGACATCTGAGGACCTCTAGAGTGAGTGGGGTTGGATTTTGCTGTTGTCGGGTTGGTCGACAGTATTTACGTTTAGGGGGGAAAAGTGCAGCAAGCTCAACAGGATACAATCCGTTGAAGTACTTGCAAAACAAGCACAGGGAGCAACATTGCGACGATGGGACAGGGGCTGGTGCTTAGTAGACAGTGTGGGATATCCCATTTTATCGTTTAAAAACAAATCACAAAAGACACACAAATGTACCTGTGGGGTAGGTATGGTAAAAAGTTCAGGTTTATCTAATCTCCATTGAATAAAACTTAAGAAAACTCAATGAATTTAAACGAAACTTAGTGCTATTTTGTAGCGTACTATGAAACGAGATGATTGAACAAAAATCATTTCCATACAGATTTATGTTTTTAAGATACAAACATATTCTGCTATAATTTTATTTAACGATTTCAGTTAGTTGTGTACGACTCTCATTGCAACAGAGACTGCACAACATAGTCCTCAGTTAATCCTGACTTTGACGTGCTTGATCTTGAGGTTCTGAGTTCAATCCTTAGCAAAGGCAGCAAAACGATGTAACAAGCAAATTGAAATAACGTTCCAAGATCTGGAGAATTTAAACAGCGAACAGTTGCCCCAGGGCCCCGGTAAAGGGTCGGGTTCAAAATTCCACGGCGGTTCCTGAGTTCGACACAACGCACCTGAAGAATGCCAAATGGGAAAAGTTGTGAAAACGTAGAGATAACATTAACGAAGTTGAGAAAAAAACAAACATTTTCATTGTTTGAGACGTGTTTCCTGTTACGACTCTAATAAAGTTCGACACAAGGCAAGTGAAGAAGGCCAAAGAGAAGGGCGGTGCCAACCTGGCAATAAGAGCAGCTAATATGCAGTAACAATCTTCTCTGCACCCTCTATCTCCAAGATGTAATAATGTTAGTCTCAGTCTTTTCTATAAATACTATTATGGCATGTGTTCTTCAGAATTATGTGCTCTATTCTCTGGTTCTTTTGTTCCAGCTCGTTTGACTCGTTGGTCAAATGGTGTCCATCAATTCGCTGTTTTTATACCTCATTGTGATACAACCTCTTATTCTAGTAGCGTCTGCCCAAGAACTGCAGACTTGTGGAACTCTCTTCCTGCTGACTGTTTTCCTCCTACTTATAACCTTGGTCTTTTTAACACTAAGACCAATAGGCATCCCCTGTCTTTGCAATAATCCTCTTTCGTTTTCGTTAGTTCCTTACATCAAGGTGTTTCATGCCTTGTCTGGGGCGATTTTCATTCAAACAAAAAATCTATGCTTGATAATAGGTCAGGCCGTGGATCATCTCCTGTTACTGGTACCAAATAACCCATTAAAAACTGTCGCGTGTTATTTAGTGAAGCTAGCCGCCGCTAAGCGATCCCCATTATCCCGAGAGCTGTTCATTGAGAGAGTTATTCGATAATGCACCTGACGACCTCATAGCTCGTGAGAAATGTCCATGGATAGTAATAACATTGTATATATGTCTCAGATTACACGACAAAAAGCCGGCT
>OY744550.1:47773736-47786236 GCA_963556195.1 Sepiola atlantica
GTAACTGAGAGAGAGAGAGAGAGAGGGAGAAAGAGAGAGAGAAAGAGAGAGAGAGAGAAGCTGTAGAAACTGGAGGGAAGTCAAATAACATAGTAAAGGGGAGAGAGTTATACAGAAATTTAATAAAATATGGGTGAGAATATGAGTAAATTGCAAATTACAGCTAATTAGAACAATAGCACTAGATGTATTCCAAACATAACTCAATCCTAACACAGACGAATATTTTAATATGCATTGTGTGTGATTAAAATATATAGGAAAAAGCCTTAAGGAAACTATATATATATATATATATATATATATATATATATATATATATATATATATATATATATATATATATAAGGATAAAATACACGATATATCATAATAAAATGAAATGCTGTGGAGACAATATGTGTGAAAAAGACAAAAGGAAAAACAAATTAAACACGGGATGAAATCATCAAAAACCTAGAGATTTAACGGTTTCGCTCGGATGAAGATTTTGAATTTATTGAATAACGGCAAAACATAGGGCGGAAAAGAAGAACAGACAACGGGATGTTTTGGGCACGTGCGTAAGTATTTGTTAAAAATAATTAAGCAGCGTGTGCGACAAAAAGTTATAATGAGAAAAAGGAAAGAGAAAGAAAGAAAAAGAATAAAAGGAAAACAAAACGCAACATTGATGAAATATAATAAAAATGAGTAGAACTTTAACCGAGATCGGAATTTGCAGTGGCGAGGTATATTGCATTCTTTGAGTGCGGTTTTTGCCAGATATTTGCTCAATGACTAACATCCAAGGTTAACGTTAGATTGTGATGAGAGAAGGATTACATCCCTTTCGATGCACTTGCGGCGTGGGATATTTAAGCAAACATTGTTTAACATTACAGAATTAACTGCTCGATTAAACCTTTTTATTTTCTCGATTTTTCTAATAATCTTCTTTTTTTTTTGTTTGAAAAAAGATTAATGAATGTTCCATATGTATTATAAGTACTTTCGCTTCTTCGTCGAATCATCTTCAGGTTGCAAAAACAATAAATAAAAGCTGAATAAAAAAAGAGAATAAAATTAGTTGAAAACCCCGTATATGGGGTCGTTAAACGTCAAAACGACAAACCGGTGTAGTTCCAGAAAAGCACTTTACAATTTATATTCCGGACGACAGAATTTGTGTCCCAGGATAAATTGTATTTACGCTAAACATTTAAAAATATTGTTACTAGTTTCGTATGTAATGCTACTTATTGTAAGTTGCTGGGTTTTAATAAAGATAGCATCAAGTATTTTCAATTTTAAATATTAATTTTCAGAATCTAATATTTTCGTGTTGTTCGAAGGCAAAGTTAGATATAAGGTCGAGTTTTAATGTGGGGAAAATCGATCTACCCAAAAATGGCCACTCTGGATTGGAACAAAAAATTTAAAAATTTCCTCAGTCTAGAAAGATTCCTCATTCACTGACGGAGAACAGAATAGACCAAGTTCAGCACCAGACCAAATTTGTTCATAGCCAAATAAATTGTCTTAAATCATGTAAATTATTATTTTTCTGGCTATTAAAAAATGTTGATGATGTGTCGAGCATGTATATTTTATTGTCTTTTAAAGGGAAGTTTAAAAAAACATTAAAGCAATGTAACATAGAGTTGCACAATACAAAATAGGAACGGGTAATGCTCGGCATCAGTTTACTTGAAAGAAACAGAAACACCAGGAATAGGCAACAAACTGGAGTGAATGACACCATCACCGCCATCACGAACGGCCAAACATAGATGGTCACCTTTCGAGATCTACAGACAACAGGTGGAACTATAGAGCGACAGAATGGACCCCGAGGCAAAGAAAAATATATAGAAGAAGGCAAACAAAACACACAAATAAAATAAAGATAAAAACAATGGAGAGACGACCACGACAGCCAACTAGGTCCTACGTGGCCACGCCTATCCAGAGACAGAACAAGGTGGAAGCAAACCAGGTAGGGGTACCTCCTTTAGGAGTGATAAAAAAAAACTAATGATGATAAAAACATGATAACTTAAAAACAACTAGAAATAAAATGTCATGGTATATAAAAAAAATCAAGTTAGTACTAAAATTACTACAATTAGTATTAACATCTTTTACTTTCATTTAAAACGAGCTGCACTATAAACACTAGTCTTAATAATAAGTACTATTACGCGCTAGTTGGTAAAATAACAATGATTACCCGTACGAGATTGTTCTTCGTGTGGCTTTTACCTATACCACAAGAACAACAACGGCTGTTACTGTTATTAGCAATAGAAAAAATCACTATCGCTAATTATTATAACGACCGTTATTACTTCTTGTATGTCTGGTTTGGTTTGGTTGTTTTGTTTTACGGCATATCAACCCTTTTCGGATCATTTAATACTGAATCCTGTGATTTTGGTAAAACTTTCTCTGCTTCAAGTTCTTTATATATTCAAATATTTATTCATGGTGTGTTTGTTTGGTTGTTTTATTTTACGGCATATCGACTCCTTTTTCGGATTTTATAATGTCGAATCCGGTAATTTTGGTAAAAGTTTATCTGCTTGCAGTTCTTTATATATTCAAATATTTATTCATAGTGCTTTGTTTGTGTTTTTTTTACGGCATATCGACTCCTTTTTCGAATTTTTTAATGTCGAATCCGGTAATTTTGGTAAAAGTTTCTATGCTTCAAGTTCTTTATATATTCAAATATTTATTCATGGTGTGTTTGGCTTGGTTATTTTGTTTTACGGCATATCGACTCCTTTTTCGGATTTTTTAATGTCGAATCCGGTAATTTTGGTAAAAGCTTCTATGCTTCAAGTTCTTTTATATTCAAATATTTATTCATGGTGTTTTGTTTGGTTGTTTGGTAGAGAAAACTTGTTTTTGTTTTTGGCTTTGCAGAACATGAAAAGGAAAAACACAATAGCATCAATGTTTGGTGCATTTTAGGTCAGGGATCCAATATCTTCAGACAAACTGATCTGACAGCACAAGGACGTATTGTATGCGATAGTATTACGACTAACAATAATGGTAAAACAAATGTAGGTAACACCAACGAACATTTTTGTTGGCTGTTCGGCTAGTGACAAAGTGTAGTATTTGAAAAATAGAATTATTAACAAAATTGGTAAGTAGTAGAGCGCCTAGAGTAAATGTGGTATTATGGTGACTGAGATGATTCTAGTTAAGGGTAGGATAGACACTTTTATCACTTTTGTACCAAGGATTACCAACGAGCCTCATTTCTCCACACAGTTTTGATGGCCTTGTACTAAATTTGTTACATTGTGAAAAAATAGCTAATAGCAAATAAATAATACAAAGCGTAGTATCTGTTCTGCTGCTACGCTATGTCTATTATGCCCTCGACCAGTGAAATATAAATCCTTCTAGACTGAGGCAATTAAAAATTTTGTTCCAATCCAGAGTGGCCAATTTTTGGGGAGCTGGATTCCCCCCCCCCATTAAAAACTGACCTTCTGTCTAACTCTGTCCTCGTGTGGAGACAAGTAAGTCAGGTCACTGATTAATAAAATGATTGCAAATCTAAAAACTAATGATACGAAATCGATACAATTCAAAATGTGTAATATTGATACAATAATAAAACATCATAAAAGCGATATTTAATTAAAAAGATAAGTATCATATAAGTATTAGTAACGACTAGAAGGGCCCGTGGACATTCCACAGATGTATCCTCCATCTGTTGTATATTACTGCCGTGTTTGTGTGTGCGTAAGGGAGGGGGTCTATCTCCAAAACTCTTGTTGGAAATTTGTGTCATATTTTTTTTTTATTCTATGGGCGTTCGGCGCGAACTCAGACCCCATGATATTATTGTACAATCTTCGAAGATAACAGATAACCACGGACGAAGAAAGTGTTAGCTCTAGTTTCACGTTCAGCACAATAACGGCATCAGATGATTGTTATTTTAAGTTAGGGGATGGGGGTGATAACGTACGTACGAACAAGAAACTGCCTTAGCGTATTATTATATACGTTATAAGAGGGCACAAACAATACTACTGCTACTACTACTACTACTACTACTACTAGTACTACTACTTCTACTACAACTATTACTACTAATAATACAACTACGACTAATAATAATGATGTGTAAAACCCTAAGAGGAAGAGCACCGACGAGACCTCCACTGGAAAGTGCGCGTAGAGTACTAGAAGCTTGGGGAAGCTTATAGTCACTCAAATTCTAGAGAAAACCAACGGTTGTTGCCAGCGAAAAATCAATAGTAAACAGCTGTTGCGATAACGCAAAATGATTGGCAAGGATTATCAAAAGAAGCGGAGAGTGCTGGAAATATTGTTATTTTAGGGTTATCGCAAAACATCTTGAACGACGTTTTTGGTAGGTGTACCACTCGCTTTCTGAAACGCTCTTTTGAATGAATCCACGAACCGTTCTGTCTGACTGTTGCTTATCGTGATATGCTCCACTACAAAATAGTTTCAATTTACTAGACGTGAATTGCGTTGCGTTGTCTGATACAATCCCGTCAACGACTCCGGACTGGGCGAAGAGTTCATGTAAAATAAAACTAATGGCTACTTTCGTTGTTGGTCTTGTCCATTTTAATATTTCCGGCCATTTTGAGAAACTGTCTACCACCAGAAACCACCCAGTGGGCCAGCAGAATTTATGTGGATCTTAGACCACGGTCGGTTAGTTTTCGGCCAGGGTTTCAACTTTATAAAAGGTGTGTTCGCTGTCTAAGCACAACTTTTGCATAGTTCCACCGCATTTTCGGTCTTTGTCCATACTTATTGTTACACCGGCCGTTCTTACACAGGAGAAACTACACCGGTTGTCACTATAAATAGTGCGAGTCACCAGAAGACAAAGCACAGTCTTGTAACTGTCTAGCCAAGTGCTAGTCAGTTTCTTACTTTGTTAATACACTTGTTAAACCAACCCTCGACTTGACTTCCTTTATTTATTATTTACTGTTGGACAACTTCACAACAGTTATCCAATACATATAGCTTTTCATAAGACTTTTTATTCTCGAAATGACCGGCGTGAAATTCTTTTAGTATTCTTTTTCTGAAATGCTGCAAGAATAACTACTTCATTCACAGATTGAATACACTTCAGAGATTTGTTGGTGTTTTCTTTTCTTTTATTTTTAATGCTTTTTTTTTAAATAGTCGTCTAACACGTTTTTATATTTCTTCGGGTTTTACCGTAAGCTCCGTAATGGTGTTATACTATATATTTGTTATTTCTACCTCAGTTTGTAGGGAAACAATCACTGTGTATTCGATAGGTCCAGTATATTTTAGGATAACTCTAGATAATCTGTTAGCGTGACTATTTTTTGACGATGGGACAAACCCCATTTTATAATTGTAATTGGGGGAAATGGCCCCCTATCTCTGCAGTCTGTTTACAGCATGTGTTGGTCATCTCTTTTCTTGTCAATAAGACGTTAGCAGTCGCTTACGGTCGATTTGAAACATATAATGTCTTCGATAAACAATACGATGAAATTTAGTGACTGCAAAAATAATACCAACTGCTTCCTTATCGATTTGTGAGTAGCATTTTTCTGCAGGTAGTAACGTATGAGACGCGTGTATGTTATATTTTAACGATCCGTCTTCCATTTTGTGCAATATGCAGGCTCTAATGCCCTACAAGCTAGCATTAGCAGCAACAATGAGTTTGAGATCTGGATTGTAGTGTGCCAAATTAATTCTGCTGTGAGGATATATTTTTATTTTTTCAAATCTCGTCCATCATTCTATTGTAAAGACAAATCTCTTTTCTTTTTAATAGCTCATAAAATGGAGCTCGCAAATGGTGCATGTTTTGAATAAACAAATTAATTTTAATACTTTTCTAAACCAAAAACCTTTGTAGTGACAACACGTTTTTTGGAGCTGGTATAATTTTTATCGCATTAGCTCGCTCTGGATCTGGTCATTTATCATCATTGTTCATAATTTGACAAAGATATTTTATTTTTTCCATGAAAAAATCGCATTTTTCTTCTTGAATTCTCTTAAGCACTTTGTGTATATGTTATTTATGTTGTTCAGTGCTTCTGTGAATCACTAGAATGTCATCTAGTTAGGTAGGCTATAGCAAATTTCAATTCGCTAAGCAATGTGTTCATTACTTGTTGAAAAATGGCTAGGGCAAATGGTAATCTTTCGAATTTGTGCAATCCCCTATTAGTATTTATACAAAGTAGCTTTGGGCACTGCTCGTCCACAAGTATTTGTAGATAAGCATAACTTAAATCAACCTTTCCTAATTGTTTTCCTCCATTAGCGAAAATCTTTTCTGGACTAGATACAGGGTAGTTGCAATCCTTTAGTGCATTGTTCAATCCTATGGAGAAGTTTGTATAAACATGGATCAATGTCTTTCTTTATTTAGACTTTCGATAATACTCCAATTTATCGAGTCTATTTAATTCCTCGTCAATCTGATTTAATGACGCGAATGGAACTTTTTTTCTTTTTAAAAACTAGTTGAACATTTGTTTTTAATTAAAACTTGGCAGTCATTTTTTTTTACATCTTCTCAGTTCAGACCATCTAGAAAAACTTCCAAAAAGGTTTTTGTTTAATTCTTATTTTAGTCTCTCCTCTTTCGGCATTTAAAGTTTCAATATTTTGACAAAAATAGTTTATGGCGATATTCCCTAATTGAAATACCCCCACTCAGTCCGTGCCAAAGAGGTTGTTTGAGTTGTTCATTACGAATATTCTTAATTTGAAAATCTTACCTTTTAACTTTGCAGTGTGTACTTGTGTGTCTCATGCGACCGCAATTTAAACACTTTTTCATTTTATATGGACAATCTATGTATTCATGCAATTGCCCGCAACCAGAATACGGTTTAGAGGGTAAATGATATTTCTTTGGTTAATCAAATTTAGTTGTTGAATTAATATGTGATACTCCGCTTTTATCAATGGCTTTTGAATCTTGGCTAACACTAATAAAACGTTAGCAATCCTTTGCAATATGTTGACGCGTTAAGCCACGTTCATTTCATGGTTTATTTCTTCTGATTTAAGCGTCCGTATTAGATACTAAACACCTCACGATGATTAGACATTTAAAATAATTAGCATTCAACTCCGACAATTTGAAATAATCGTAGTGCTTCTTAATTAAGTAGTGTAGTTTTTGTTATCTTCCCTTGTGAGATTTATATATTTTGTGGAAAAGAGATGTTTTAGGGTGAAACAATTTAGTTAATCATTTCAACAAATGTAAGGCTGATGCTTTTGTGGCAATATATGAATTTGGTATGTTTAACTTACCTAACCTTCTTAATAGCGAACGAAACTTTCGTATTATAAAGTTCTTTCTGTATCATCTGAAATACGAAGCAAGCGTAATTTTGTTTTCAGGGTCGTAATTAAAACTGTCGATAGCGCTCCAAATAATGTTTTGTGAAAATGCACTTTTATCTTTAACATTCTGACCCTTATTTGATAATTCATATACATTTTTCTGTTCTTGTTGGGTACAAATAAACACTTCTTCAAATTCTTTCATTTTCTCCAATTGTTTTTCTTAAACTCTCTTCTATTTCTTGAAATTTCTCTTCTAGACGAAGCTTTTCTATTTCCGTTTTCTTCTAATGTATTCCATTTGTTCTATTTGTTTTTCTTGGAATTTCTCTCTTAGTCGAAGTTGTTGTTCTTGTTGGTGTTTAATGTTGTCCACCACCGCACTTTTAAATTCTTGAATTTGCGTCAGTTAAAATAGGCTACCGACTTTTTCGTGTATTTCTACATGGTCGTAACATTTCCACTTGAATAAAAAAAGTTATCACTTCTAATTCAGCTTGTTCAAAAGTATATCACGAGAACACTATAAAACAATCATGATAAAGCAAGAAAGGAATATGAACAGAAAAATAATGTAGTAAGACGATGGAAGCATAAATATTAAAATATAAATTATGATGTATAAAGATGAAGAAGGAAATATGAACATCCAAATTAAATGATAATGTACGAGAAGAAATATGAATAAAATGATGATGTAACAAATATATGAAAATACATGTAAATGCGAACATCCTTATCATAACGTTGTTTAACAAATAGATCGAAATGTGAACATTACAATAAACATTATGGTGTAGTTACTAGGAAATGAGATGCAAACATAACAATAACAATTATAATAGAGAAAATAGATAGAAATACGTACATCATATTAATGAAATATATCTAGTAAATAGATGGAAATTCGAACATCCCAATAAAATCATGATGTAGTAAATAGATGAAAAGGCGACATTCTAATAATAAAGATATAAATATAAGCATCACAATAAAAATGATGATGCAGCAAATAGATTGAAATATAAACCTCCCAATAATAAAGATGATAAAGTAACTAGATGGAAATGCGAACATCCCAATAAAAATTATGATGTAGTTAATAGAAAAAATGCGAAAATCCAAATCAAATTGATGATGCGGTAAATAGAATTAAATTAGAACATCACAATGATAAAGTTAATGCAGTCAATACATTAAAAATACGAATATCCAAAAAATGCTGATGTTGTAGTAAATAAAAGGAAATGCGAACATCCCAATAAAATGATTATGTGGAAACCGAAGGAAGTGCGAACATCCCAATAATAAAGTTGATGTAGTGAATAGATAGAAAGGCGAATATCCGAATAAAAATGATTATGTATTTAATAGAAGGAAATACGAACATCACAACAAAACTGATGATGTAGTAAATAGATTAAATTAATGTAAATTAATGTAAAATTAATAGTAAAATTAATGATGTAGTAATGGAAAAAAAAAAATTAGTTTGTAAGTAGAAGGTAATACAAAAAATAACAATTATAATTAGGATGTAGTAATTAAAATTGAATAAAATAAAATAGGAACGAGGAAATGATGAACATGATGCAGTAAGTAGAATGATTTACGAATATCAAAATAATAATAATGTATTAAGAACAGGGAAATATGAAAATCACAATTATTATGATGTAGAAAGAAGAAAGAAGTGAGCCAATCACACTACTAATGTTAATTCAATGATAAAACAGAAATACGAATATCCAAATAATAATGATCGTGTTTAAGCAAGATGCAGATATGAACATCCAAATAAAAATTGTATTGTAGTACGTGAGAAGAAAATACGTACATTAAAAGTTAGAAGGATATACAAAGAACAATGAAAATGCTGTAAGAATATCGAAATAAGATAATCAAAATAATCGGGATTATAAAGAAAGTAATACGAAAATAATAATAATAATAATAATAATAATAATAATAATAATAATAATAATAATAATAATAATAATACTACTACTACTACTACTACTACTACTACTAATAATAATAATAATAATAATAATAATAATAATAATAATAATAATAATAATAAAAAGTAAATATAAAGAAATACGAACATGAAAATTATGCTGATAATGTAGTAAGGACATACGAATTTAAAATATTATTATTATTATTATTATTATTATTATTATTATTATTATTATTATTATTATTATTATTATTATTATTATTATTATTATTATAATAATATTATTATTATTATTATTATTATTATTGTTATTATTAATATTATTATTATTTTTACTACTATTACTACTGCTACTGCTCCGGTTGCTACTACTATTACTACTACTACTACTACTAATAATAATACTGCTGTTTCTACTACTACTACTACTACTACTACTACTACTAATAATAATAATAAAGTGACATCAGTTTCGGCTGATACTACATAAAGAATCGTGAGGGGAAAAATAGAAAAGAATCGAAGAGGGAAAGCACCAACCATACCTCCACTAGAAGTACTGGAATCTTGGGAAGTCATCTTGTCACTAAAATTCCATAAAAGACCAACGGACGTTACTAGCAAGAAATCAATGGTGGGTGACTGTTGCGATAACACATAATAATTTGCAAAAGTTTTTTAAAACAAGTTGAAAGAGTTTAAGATCAGAGAGACCTGTTATCGATCAGACACATTTTGATCTCTGATAATGACTTGCGTGAAACCTCCTAGTGATTTGATAATAGTAATTATAATTAATAATAAAAATAATAATAATAATAATAATAATAGTTAATTATAATAATAATAATAATAATAATAATAATAATAATAATAATAATAATAATAATAATGATAGTGATAATAATGATAATAACAATGATAAAAATAATGATGATAATAATAATATTAATAATAGTAATGATAATAATAATGATAATAATAATAAAATAATAATAATAATAATAATAATGATAATAATAGTTATTAGCGGGACGCGTGTAAATTACACGAAATGATGTTTTTAATACTAATTATCTTGTTCCTAACCTATACATGTTTGAATAAAATATGATAAGATTTGGACTTGTATATTTATTTTTAAAAAATGAACAATACATGAAACAATTTACAAAACTTCTTTATATAAAATATTTCTAGTGAAGGTAATATTTCGACGACTAAACCTTACTTTGTAAATGTTTTCGATTAAATAAAATTCAGCTCCAATTCATGAATATTTATTTACTCTTCTCCAGGAGTTAGACACAAGGTCAGTTTTATCTTACTCCCACAAGTAAGATGTAACCCAAGGTCGGATCGGGAAAGTGGGGTTTGAAAAGCCCGCGCTCGAGAAGGTGAGCACTCTGGCCATTAAAAATGGCCTGGGCAGTCCCGTTGGCATTCCCCAGAAAGGGGCGCCCAAGGCAGTAAGCAATAAACTTACTCCTTACTTATTGAGACATTATTTAATATGTATACAAATATTGGTGAAAACAATGGCGGAGCATAATTATTTTTCTACTTACTTTACTTATTGAGACGTTATTTAATATGTATACAAATATTAGTGAAAACAATGGCGGAGCATAATTATTTCTCTTCTTACTTTACTTATTGAGACGTTATTTAATATGTATATAAATATTAGTGAAAACAATGTCAGATCATAATTATTTCTCTTCTTACTTTACTTATTGAGACGTTATTTAATATGTATACAAATATTAGTGAAAACAATGGCGGAGCATAATTATTTTTCTTCTTACTTTACTTAATGAGACGTTATTTAATATGTATACAAATATTAGTGAAAACAATGGCGGAGTATAATTATTTCGCTTCTTACTATTCTAATTGTGACGTTATTTAACATGTATACAACTATAAGTGAAAACAGTGATGGAGCATGATTATTTCTCTTCTTTCTTTACTTATTGAGACGTTATTTAACATGTATACAAATATTAGTGAAAACAATAGCGGAGTATAATTATTTCTTTTCTTACTTTACTTATTGAGACGTTATTTAACATGTATACAAATATTAGTGAAAACAATGGCGGAGTATAATTATTTCTCTACTTACTTTACTTATTGAAACGTTATTTAACATGTATACAAATATTAGTGAAAACAATGGCGGAGCATAATTATTTCTCTTCTTACTTTACTTATTGAGATGGTTTTTTATATGTATACAAATATTTGTGAAAACAGTGGTGGAGCATAATTATTTCCCTTCTAACTTTGCTGATTGAGAAGTTATTTTATATGTATACAAATATTAGTGAAAACAATGGCGGAGCATAATTATTTCTCTTCTTACTTTACTTATTGAAGCGTTATTTAACATGTATACACATATTAGTGAAAACAGTGGTGGAGCATAATTATTTCTATTCTTACTTTACTTATTGAAGCGTAATTTAACATGTATACAAATATTAGTGAAAACAATAGCGGAGCATAATTATTTCTCTTCTTACTTTACTTATTGAGACGTTATCGAACATGTATACAAATATTAGTGAAAACAATGGCGGAGTATAATTATTTCTCTACTTACTTTACTTATTGAGACGTTATTTTATATGTATACAAATATTAGTGGAACAATGGCGGAGCATAGTTATTTACTTCTTTAATTTTACTTATTGAGACGTTATTTAATATGTATACACATAGTGAAAGAAGTGGTGGGGCATAATTATTTCTCTCTTCCCCTTCTCCTCGAAATGTAGAAAAAAATCTTAGATGTTGGTTGGGATCGAACTATAAACCAGTCGGAGCGAACTCAAAACAACCGTTGCGCCAAAGGGAAATACTTGAAAAAGTTTCGAAAATTAGGCGAGTTGAATGTGTTTAAAAATATAGGTGCGGCACGCATGCGCAGAGCTTTTGCCGGAAGCGTGACACACTAACACACACGCTATCGTATTAATATATAGATGATAATAATAATTATGATAATAATGATGCTAATAATAATAATAATGATAATAGCAATAATAATAATAATGATAATAATAATAATAATAATAATAATAATAATAATAATAATAATAATAATAATAATAATAATAATAAGAAGAAGAAGAAGAAGAAAAAGAAAATATCAGCTTCAAAATAATAATAATTTTGC
>OY744550.1:47788736-47801236 GCA_963556195.1 Sepiola atlantica
TTAAATTTTCAACCTGATATTCAAACCCTATGCCACCAGTAATTTACACGTGGCAGAAGAGAATTTAAACTCTATATAATGTCACATCCATATACAGCAATCCAAGTCATGTAGTGTTCAACTGCCGAGGCTGGAACATCGCTTTACGTCGAATGTGACTGCTCGTTTATAAATTCTCCAAGAGGTCCACTCCTCGTATTTAAGGGCAAGATAACAAGATTTTCAAACATTTATCATTATTACTTACAGACACCAGTGTTTCATACTTATGCAATCATCAGTGTAGGAGATGTTAATCACTGCCGGTCGAAAAATTCGAACCCAGTTACAAAGGCACAGTAGACTTTTCAGCCTGATATTCAGACCCTAGGTCACCAGTAATTAACACGAGAAAGTAAGATGATTTAAACTTTATATAATGTCAAACCAAACGGAAATATACAGCATGCCTAGTCAGATAGTATTCAACTGCCGAGGGCGAAACATTAATATATATATATATATTCACTTAGAAAAAGATTATTCAGTGGAGACCGGGATTTGTCTAATAAAAACAAGCTCGATGATACTCGATTACAGGGTACAGAGCATTTATATGTGATTTTTTGAAAGCTTACCGAAGCATTCCGTTCAGGAGCCAATCAACACCACAAAAGATTTTTTCATTCAAAAATTATTTATTTATCATTTTTCAAATTAAAGAATGCTTTACCTACACGTGTTTCACTACCAAGCAGTTACTTGCTTGGCAGATCATCAGGGAAATTAAGTACCTTGAATAAGAATTACAACAACCGGCAATACGCAATGTGGTGTTGCTTTAATTGAGGTCACTTACGAAGGGAAGAAAAAATAAAATAGAAAATAAAAATAAAAAATAAAAAATAAAAGGTTAAAAGGAAAAAATAGAGAATGTCTTAGAAGAATATCTCGCACGATTTACACAACATTGTTTCTACTAGGCGAAACAGCAAGAAATTAGTCCCAAAACAGCAAAAACAGCAAAACAAACTAGTCCCAAATGCACTCCAATGAAACAGTAATAATGAGCGAAAATACACCTTCTCGACGGGCGGCACAACTATGAAAAGTATCCTACCCCCCCCCCCCCAAAAAAAAAGACCAAACAGTGAAAACTCCGTTTCCAAGTTACCATTCCAAGCCACTGATAGTATTGGCATTCCAGATCTATTCCATTCCAAAGGAAAGGCGACACAAATGTCCGTTTGTAATACATGCGGTCGTGCTGGCCTTAATTCCAGGGTTGACTCGCTCCTTTTCGAGATGGACACATAACGAGGCAATTTGTATTCATAAATAAATAAATAAATAAATAAATGTTCCATAAGTTTCACAGGTTTCCCGAACTTTTTCGATTCTTCGTCGAATCCTCCTTAGGTGTCAAAAGCAAATGAACAAAAAAGCTGGAGAAGGAAGATCATTTTTAAAAGACGGCGGAGAAACGCGGATAGAACGTTTTTTCGCATTGTTCCAGGAAGTCGTTGACGATTTAAATTCAGCAACGCTGGATGGCATCACATAACAAAATCGTATTGCGTTAAGCATTTTAAAATGTTACCACTGGTTTCACATGTGATGTTGTTGATTTTAGGTTGTTGTGTTTTTATGTAGATAGCTTCCAGTATTTTTAATTTTTTTAAATTGGTTTCGGAATGTATTATTTTAGTGTTATTAACGAGAATTTGTCTTAAATCTGAGGGAGGGCAGTTATGTTTTTGTAGATGTTGGTAAATTAAGCTAGAGTTTACACAATGCATGGTGAGGCGCTGGGATAGGGTTGTGTTTGTAAAACCAATGTAGCTATTAGCTTTATTATTATTATGGGAGTTACATTCTCCCAAAGAGCATTTAAACATATAAATAACATTGGTTCCTTCTAGTGTTTTTTTAGTTGTTTTTTTTTAATATATAATTATTTAATAAATGTTCTAAAAAACATCTTTATTCATACAATTGTTTCTGCCCATTTTCAAAACACACATTTTGTCTTGATAATAAATTTTAAATATTTTCAAATCGCTTTTTCGGACAATTTTTATCTCCCATCAAATAAAATCCTAACAAAAATAAAACAGAACCGTTGACATCAAAATTGTTTTGTTTTTTTCATTTTACTTATTTATCCATTTTTTTTTCAAAGCTAACCAATAAAAAATGTTCAGTAACATCTGTATGTAAGTAAATACCCCCCCCCCCCAAAAAAAAACAACATCAAAAGACACTCCGAAGGCATAATGTTATCTCCTTTATTAATGCCCTCCATTAGTTTCTCTATATAAGGGAATACACAAAAACAGCATATAAAAAGAAAAACAAGCAAAAAAAATAGAAAGACATTTCGCAGTAGCACGGTTCCTCATTGTGGCTAGACATTGTAAATGTTTCAAGCCAAGAAAGTGGGATTTGTAAAAAGTTACTCTAATTCAGCACAAACAAGGCACATTGGTAGTGAAACGTAAGTGGCTAGTGTGAATAGATGGCAGATTTATAGGGACAACCTAAGTGGGGAGTTGGGCTATGAGATGTTTGTTCACATTACATTTAAATGTGTGCATGCTGGTACAGGGATCAAGGAATGGTAAACCACGAGCGGAAAAAAGTTCTTAAACTAGAATTTGTGAAGAGATTGGAATTTTCTGCTAGTCGATATATATATATATATATATATATATATATATATATATAAATATTTGTGTACGTATACGTTTCGTCCTTAAACCAGGCCTCATCAGCATAGACATATGACTATTCACTACCGGTCATGCGATTCGAAACCCTGGATTACAAGTATTTTTCAAATCCAACGTCGCTAACCGCTAGGGCAATTCTGAATAGCTGATAAACAATGATAATTTTAACACTTTTTAAAGCGGCTTGACGTCCAGGCATTCTACTTCTATTAGGGAAGAAATGATGCATTATATATATATATAAGTGCATATCAGTCGTCCGAGGCTGTAGCAATGCGATGTAGTTGCCGTAAGATGGAAAAAGTGAAAAGAAATAAACGAAGAGAGAAAGTGAAACTCAAAACGATTTATTAATAATTTCACGAAAAACTGATTAAATATCAAAATAGTAAATACTGTCTGGTAAATAACAGTTCGGCAAAGGGTAATCTTAAATTTTCGAAAGAAAAACTTTCATTTTCAAAAGACAACAATAAAAGACCGAGTGGGTCGAAAAAACGGGGAAAACCGGTGTCAACCCGTTGAAATACCGCAGCAGACAATTGGAAGTAGGAACGCAGAAAATGTCAAAATTTAATTAAACAATTATTCAACTAAAGTTAAAATATTATAAACATTTGTTTATTTATATACTAATTATTATAATTTTGTTATATTTTATTTTGTATGATTTATTAATTAATTTTCTTTCTCTTTTTCTTTATTCAATTCTAAATCTAAATTTAAGTGTAGGCCGTTATTATAATATGTGCCATCAAAGGGGGATAACTTTAGGAAAAATATATTTAGAAATGAGATTTGAAATTTGAGAAGGAATTTGAATTGTGGAATGGATCAATGCCAAGGGGTAGGAAGGAATCGATGGAACGGGGAAGGGGGGGAATAAGAAGAAACGTTGGGGAAGGGGGGAATTAGGGATACAATATACATACACACATATACATACATAAAGTGTAAATATCTAAATACATATTTATTTATTTTTTGTTATAAGTTAATTTTAGAGTATTCCAAGGGTATAATACTCCTAGAACTAAATTTATATGAATTTATCCTATTTATTGATTTATAGATTTCTTTTTTCTTTTTTCAATTTTTTAATTTTTTTCTTTAATTTTCCTAAAATTAGCCTCGGACGACTAATCTGCACTTATATATATATATATATATATATATATATATATATATATATATATATATATATATATATATATATATATATATATATATATATATTAATTGATCAAGTTCAAATATATTAATAAAGTGAACATAAAACCATTTTTCAAGACTGCTCAATACGAAGTAGAGCATTTTTATAAAATTATGGAATATAATATTGTTTATATATATATATATATATATATATATATATATATATATATATATATATATATATATATATATATATATATATATATATAGTGTTACAGTGAATTCTTTTGGAAAGACATCCGAGTATGAGAGCTGAATAAAATATAGAAAGAAAAAAATTCACCGACACATCGTAGTTGTCGACGCTATAATTTATTTCGATCTCCTGGCCTTTTCAAAATGCTAACGGGACCACTACATGAACTACATATGTAGTTGTCCCGTAAGCATTTTGAAGAGGCCACGAAGTCGAAATAAATTATAGTTCCGACAACTACGATCTGTTTGTGAATTTTTTCTTTGTATATATATATATATATATATATATATATATATATATATATATATATATATATATATATATATATATATATATATATATATATATATATATATATATATATATATATATACCCGTTGTCCGGGTATAATAGAAAAAATGACTGACTTGTCTACAAAGTAACTGAAATTAATTAATAATTTAATATTTTTTAAATAAAATATTGTTATTAGCAACTTTAAAGTATTATATTTAAGCCCTGTTCCACGAGTAGAAACTGACGGTTTCACTCGCTATAAGCAAGGTTCCGGATAGTTCGTTGAAAACTCTAGACTGTCAACTATCTGTGACCTGCTTTATTAACGCACAAATAGAACTTAATTTCCCCTGTTTACGTGGTAATTTCTCGTGGTCGTGGGGTTAGAGCACTAGCTAGCAGAGTTGAGGCTGATTCTGAAATTGGTTTCGTGCCCGACAACCGTTTGGAATTGTCACTTTTTACACAGATGATAGCAAAAAGGTTGAAATTTAATATTTAATTATATATATATATATATATATATATAAGGGTGAACCAAAAGTAGCTGGACAGTAAAAAACATTTTTTGTGGAAGCGTAAGAGGCAGACTTCAAAGCTGTGTAAATCAAGAAGGAAAACAGTTTGAAGACTTGCGTTGATAAATAACATTTAATTTTCATTAATATAATTGTTTTATTACATGTAATTGTACGTATACGTGATCTCTAAATAAATGTGTTTTACTGGCCACCTACTTTTGGCTCACCCTGTATATATATATATATATGCTCATTGTGTGTGTATCTATCAGTGTGATAGATGATAGTCTAATCATGACAAATGTAATTATAAAAATAACGCTATTCGTAAAATATGTTTATATGGACCGATACATTTATTTACGTACAGTTATAATCCGAAGATTACAATGCAAGCTGGCATGCACACACGCACGCACGCACACACACATACGTCCAGTCATACATGCACGCACACACATAAATATACTAACTTACTAATATGTATAAATGTATTATGTGTAGAATAGATAGATTTTACTTGTCTCAGTTACATGTATGTATACATCTATATGTATGTGTTTTGTGTTTGTGTGTTTCCGTGTGCATGTTCATTCATTTCTGATTTACCCTAAAAAAACGTATCATTTATAAATGGTAAAAAAAGAAAGAAAGAAAAAAAGGAAGTAAGGAAAAAGTTAAACAAAAAATAAAACAGTACAAAAATTAAAAAAAAACAACACAAAACAAAAACAAAAACAACTTGCGTACCCATTATGACCCCTGCGGTACTTCCCACCAATTTGTACACGCGCACGGTGACAACTTTGCCGGTGGGGTGACCTCGGCGGTTGGGGTTCAAGTCCGAAACACAGCAGCAGATAAAAAAGAAAGAAAATAAAAGAAATAAGTGAAAAAGAAAGAAAATGGGATATACAACACTGTGTTGACACAAAATTGTCTCACCTTTCTCTCGCTTCCCCCCCCAAAAATAAATAAAAAAGAAAAAAGAAAAAGAAAGACCCCCCCCCCCCGCCATCTCGCTCTTCCCCAAATCACCTCGTCATAAGTACAAAGTACTTATCGTTTGTTTTTAGGTTATGTTGATCACTGTTTTAGGTATATTGTTTACATACGAATTTGGAGATACATGTAGCACCACCGCACACATACATGAAAAGAAACTGGAATCTTAGGAAGATCTCCATCATCCCAGTAATTCTAGGAGCAATCGGACTAATGAAAATTAATTAAAAAAACTACTTGGCGAATATACCCGGTGAATCAAGTGCAAGAGAGATGCAAACAACTACAAATAAAGGGACGATTAGAATCTTTAAAAGATCTCTCAGTTAGAGTGTCTAAAATAGCGGTTGAATGTCTGTCATCCGGTAGGATTCTCCATCTCGAGGAAAAACAAAAATATAAGAACATTAAAAAATACATAAATAAATATACACCCACTCTTCCAATAAACATGTGATATTTTCGGGTTAAGCCGTTGCGTATACGCATTCACAACTAATACTCGTCTAGCTACAACCACTGTTAATTATTTTTCTCTCCTCTTTCTCTGTGCCTAAAACTAAACGAAACTTCCATGAGCAGAGTTTCTTTCCTAGAACTACCGTCTATGGAACATAATATCGCGGGGCTGCTTCCCAGCTGACTACAACATGGTCGTTCTCAAGTCCAATGTAAACAAATTATTGTTGCGCCGTCCTCTTAATCAAATTCTTCCTAATTTCAACCATCGTTACCAATTATCACGATGTTGTCTCACTGTCCACCTGACACTCATTAACCCTTATCCCCGAGTGGTTATTGGGCCTTGATGTAGTGGTTATTGGGCCTCGATGTATATTTCAGAATTTTTAAGATGAGGATTTTTTATTTGCATGATTTTAATTATTTCATAACTAGTCTACTACGATTGCATCTTTTCGAACTTGGGAATCTTCATGTCCCCATTCACTTGCCTCCCCACAAGGGCACAGTTAGACAGAATAGAGTTATTTTTAATGCGAGGAAAACCCACCTCCCGCAGAAGGGGCGATTTGGATTGGGAGAGAAATTAAAGAAAAAATTGCCTCACAGACAGAAGACAGAAAAGATGAAGCGCATCGCCAGAACAGATAATACACTTTGATCCCAGCCAAAAGGCCAAGGAATCTTCATTGTCGCATTGGAGAAAATAGACGGAATTTCAAACTGGATCCTTTATTAAATCAACGAATGTTGATTGTTTTTATTCCGTCAACTATGATTCCAAAGTTCTAATACAAGCTTCCCGAGTTTGAAAAGATGCACATGAAGAAAGTCGGACATTACATCGGTCGAAACGTTGTGAAAATAATCACCAAGATAAGAATAGTAGTTCGAATAATTCAAATAATATTAAAGTGCACTGGGGTCATTAATTTAGTAAGATACATAAATTTCGCTTCACCAGTTGTTGACGATCCGACTGCACATTACAATAACAATCTTTACTAACATTAACACGTATGACCATGAATTTTTAAAAAGGTTCACGGCTAATTAATTATCTTACATCAAACACCGGTCTGAGATTACATCGACACAAACGTTGTGAAAATAACCACAAACATAAAAATAGTAGTCCGAATAATCCAAATAATCCAAGCTCAATATATACATAAGTTTTATTTCTGGCCGAGGTTCCCTCTTATTTATTATTGTTATTCCAACTTGAAATGCAAGCCAGTCTGGCCACACTGAATACAACGAAAAATACATAAGTCCCCCAACTCACCGTGAGTTGATCACGGTAGTAAATGAAAATGCTAGCAAATACATAAGAAACTCAATGGTGCACTATTCAGTGTTTGATAGTAGTAATAAAATAAACATTAAGATTGCGCCTACTTGAGGACTAACAGTTAGAACTGACGACTGGAGAAAAACAATCAAGTTTCGATCCCGATTTATCAAGCTGCATAAACAAATGTTCCGTCATTCGTTTCCTTCCTAATTAGATCCGTGTCATGAAAAAAAAAAAACTATTTTCAATGTTATTAACCGATTAATCTATTTAGTCCGGTTGATATTTCATTTAAAAAAAAAACTTATTACAAGAAAGTTGACATTTTCACCCTCTAATAAACGTGTAGTATGGCTGCCATTTCACTGTGGTCATTAATTTAGTAAGATACATAAATTTCGGTTCACCAGTTGCTGACGATCCGACTGTACATTACAGTAACAATCTTTACTAACATTAACACGTATGGCCATGAATTTTTAAAAAGGTTCACGGCTAATTAGTTATCTTGCATCAAACACAGGATATTTATTAGATACACTGTTTCCATTAATTAATTTACAATTTAGATAAGATTACAATATATAAACATTACGGGAAATTTTTACGCATACGTGCATCCATACACTGCATTGCATTCATAATTATCAGGACTGTACAATATCGTTTAATCGATATAATCCGAAATCTCGACGAAAACAAAACGAAATGAGTGAAACTGTCATTTATTTGTGTGTACAAACAATATTGAAACGTTATAAATAATCAATAAATTCGTCCCGATGTATAGAAATAAGCGTGTCTGAACGTTTCACCCTCGTCTATGACATACTTTAACGCAGTTAAAGACTTGAGCTTAGAGCCTTGGCGCAAGGGTTTATCGCGTTGCACATATTGCCAGAGTTGCGGTTTCGAACTGCCAACCTCAAAAAAACTGTGTGTCACAACTGATTAAAACATACCACTTTTATCCGTTGCACTACGTTGATTCCCGAGTTCGACAAGACGCACATGAAGAAGAGATGGGTTTACATCGGCCGAAACGTTGTGAGAATAACATAAAATAAGCCACATTTATTATTTTCAAGCTCTATTAATTTTAACACAAAAAAAATCTTGAGAAAAATGAAAAATGAAAAAAATGTTTAAGCTGTGAAATTTTGTTATTTTTAATAATGTTTTCTTAAATGAAAGAATGCTACCTAAACATACATACACACACACTATCTATCTATCTATCTATCTATCTATCTATCTATCTATCTATCTATCTCTTTCTCGCTCTCTCTCTCTCTCTCTCTCTCTCTATATATATATATATATATATATATATATATATATATATATTAAGAAATGATAAAGATTAAAATAAAAATGTATCTTTAAATTATATCCTATTTTGAAAAGTCAATGCTAAAAAACTTTGTATATTTGTATATTTTTTAATATTTTTAAATATTTTTATATTTTCAAATCTGTACTAAACATTAATATAAATTTACTGTTTTATCCCTATTAACTCTTCTGATGATAAAAGCATACTTTTTTGAAAATCCATGGGTTAAGGAAAGAAACACACGTATTCATATATTCTTCGTTTAAACTACTTAATGACTTAATAAATATTGTACTTTTCTAAGTTTTATTCTCATTACTCATTTGCATATATATATATATACATATATATATATATATATATATATATATATATATATATATATATATATATATATATATATATATATATATATCAAATAGCTGCATGCTTTGTTGATAGAATCTGTATGGTGAATCTCTGGTGAGCTGATTTTGGGGTTTCGACCATTATCTTTCATATCACGCCACAAGGTATAATTTTTCAAACTGAGAACTTTTTGTCCTTTCTGATGAGTTTAAGGAAGACTGATCCAATATTGACATACTAATGCTGCTTGCTCCCGTATGAACGAAACGAATCCTACAAAAAAATTGCACCGAAGATTACCTATTTTGAGAATGTTTCGTAAGATTAATAACACATTGGCCTTTGGAATAGTACAACCTCTTCTTTACTTATATATGCTCTGTTGTTGCAAGTTGCCAATCATCGAGCTTTAAATTAGAAGAGGTTGGTATACATATAGTTAGAAGGTATATACACTCATATATATATATATATATATATATATATATATATATATATATATATATTAATAATGGAGATTATGTATCTGTCTGTCTGTCTGTCTGAAGCCGTCAGTGTAATATTACTATTTACTTAGTCTGCCAGCTTCTATATATAGTACTACAAAAACTGCCGTAAACATATAAATAGAGTAGAAAGAAATTTCAAGACGAGACTGCGATTAGAACAGAAAATGTGTCAAGAATCTTACTTAAACTAATACTTTTTCAACTTCCTTATATACTGTTACAAAAAGTCGCTCAGACACTAGACGGGTTTTGCCATTTACATAATTCATTCCTATTAAACTACAATTAAATTCATGTTTACAAATATACACTTATACCTGCTATTATCAAATTTACATATGTATTTACAATATTTTCCGATAAGGTGATATTAATAAAAATTATTCATACAATTAATTAAACACATTTCATTAAGAAACCAGCGTGTTTTTTTAAACCATACTTTGAATGGCAAGTACTGTTAAAATGGCAAAGTTATCCTTTCGGAAGTGACGTCATTTGGAGAGGATTTTTTTCACATTATAATTCTTTATTTTCATTACGTTGTTAAGACATGGTGTTTTGTTGTAAATTAAAGTTAAGCAAGGTATATCCCAGCCATTAGTAAATGGGTGACCATTTTGCAAAAATAAATTGCTGACTCATCCTTCCGGTCCTTCCGGAAGTGACGTCATTGTGAGAGGATTTTTTCACATCATCATACTTTATTTTCATTACGTTGTTAAAAGAAGGCGTTTTGTTGTAAATTGAAGTTAAGCAATACATATGCCGCCCATTACTAAATGGGTGACCATTTTGGAAGAATTAATTGCTGACTCATCCTTCCGGAAGTGACGTCATTGTGAGAGGATTTTTTTCACATTATCATACTTTATTTTCATTACGTTGTTAAGACAAGGTGTTTTGTTGTAAATTGAAGTTAAGCAACAAATACGTAGGCCATTACTAAAACGGTAACCATTTTGGAAAAATAACAAAACTGGTTCTTTGATATGACGTAGGCGCCTTCAATAGCATATTTAAACATGAGTTCTTTGATATGGGAGTAAACAATATTTTTAATTGTTTTAACTGAAAATACTATCTATTGGGGAGGGTAAAAAAATTGGGGGGGGGGAGGGGTAAAAAAAAAAATTTGCTGCTTTTTTTAACTGAAAATATTACTATGTATGGGGGAGCGTAACAAAATAATTTTCCGGGTGGGGGTCAAAAAAATGTTTTTTCTTTTCAATTAAAAATATTTATATGTATGGGGGAGGATAAAACAATTGGGTTGGGTAAAAAATGTTTTTTTCCTTAACTAAAAATATTTCTATGTATGGGGTAGGGTAAAAAAAATTTTTTTTTTGCTTTATTTTGAACGAAACATATTCTTGGTCGGAAACAAAGAAAATCAATGTCTAACCACCCAAGAAATATGACTGGGGCTCCATCGGTTTACGGGTGAGCGTTCATTTCTGACGCGGCAGCCTAGCAAAAAAATGCGACCGGGGGGAGCATATATTTTCTAGTATATATAATGGAGAGAACTTGAATGCCTACGAGACACTGCCATCGAGTGTCTAAGGTCAATCTGTATTAGGCTTCGTCAGGACAACCTGGTATGAGGATACTTTACCCTACAAGTAAACTCTAACCAAATATTCAAAATAACGTAGTATTCGAAGCCGAAATAAGATCCATTCTATATAGCTATCCCACACTAGCTCATACAATCAATTGTGCACCTCCTGCAAGTGATGTTGTCTCTATTAACAGCACTAAGCTGGATTCTCCACCAGACTAGATGAATTCTTATACTGGAATCCGGTAATACCAAGAGACCACAAAGAAGATATACTTTGACATAGTTAACTGGTCAATTGGGGAGAGGAACATTGATGTTCTTAACTTCTTTACTGGCTCGGTGTTTGAGAGGTAAAGGATAACTTTAATGGAACCCTCGAATAGAGATAAAGTGGTAGCCCCAGAAAGAGGCCCCTTGATTTCTGAGTACTTCGACAAAAGTAAAATGAAACATATGTATATACATATATATATATAATTCATTATGACAATGTATGTGCAAGCATATACTATCGGTGCCTTTCAATTAGTAGTCTCTTTAAAAGATTCAGCGCGATGATTGCCAATCAGTAACAAACGAGCATATATAAGTCAGTTTCATTTTATATTCCAATAACCCTGGTTTTATTCATTATTTTTTTTCCCATTTCCAAAAACATAGCATTTATGTGATATGTATTTTTTAATGTCCGTTTCATTTGCCGTGAGCCAAACAACATTTTTATTGAATATCGTCTCTGCAACACTACAAAATCATCAGAAAAATCCACAAAAGAATATAAAGTTCTTTGATTAAAATGTTTTGAAAAATCTTACACTATACAGTGGGTCATTTTTTGGCGAAAACAAATTAAAAGAAAAACAAAGAATAGAGCAAACTCACATGTGGGGAAACTCACTAATACGCCATTTTGAATTTTTCAGTTCAGAGCTAGAACATCCTAAAAGTTGTGCAGACATTTATACATTTTGATTCAGTAATATGCCTTAAAATAGTTAATAAATTCTATCATTTATTCATAAAAATTTGAATTCAGTTGCCTAAACTTGCTTG
>OY744550.1:47813736-47816236 GCA_963556195.1 Sepiola atlantica
GATCTTTAGTCGTTGGCCAACGGTCGTGATTTTTTGAAAAAATGGTAAAACCGCAGGTATCATTGGCTGGTCAAATTATTGTATAGTTTTATTATTATTATACTTATTAATAATAATAATAATAATAATAATAATAATAATAATAATAATAATAATAATAATAATAATAATAATAATAATAATAATAATAATAATAATAATAATAATAATAATAATAATAATAATTATTATTATTATTATTATTACTATTATTATTATTTTATATATACGTTTGTAATAAATATATAGATTTATAACAAATTTGTTCGATTAATAATTTAATCATCAAACGATAGCGTAATAATACACTTTATAAAATAATAATTTTCTTAAAAAAAACTAAAACAAAAATATGCATAATTAAATAAAATAAAAACGGAACAAAAGACTCCCGGTCAACGCCGGATACGTACAACATAATAAACAACATTTATATATTTGATATATATATATATATATATATATATATATATTTGTTATTGTCTATGTACGTATACGTTTCGTCCCTTTTCAATCGAGACTCATCAGCATAGAGATATGACTATTCACTACAGGTCGTACGATTCGAAACCCTGGATAACAAGTATTTTTCAACTGAACTCCAACGTCGCTAACCGCGATGCCAATATTTGAATAGCCGATAAACAATGATAATTTAACACATTTAAAAGCGGCTTGATGTCCAGGCATTCTACTTCTGTTAAAGAAGGAATGATGGATTATAAAGCAAGTGATGTCATGCTGTGTTTGTACTACCATTAGAGTGCTCTACTTATTTTACGAGGAGCGACAAATATGAAATATTTGTTATTGTTTTTTTTATTATCTATGTACGTATACGTTTCGTCTCTTTTCAATCGAGACTCATCAGCATAGATATATGACTATTCACTACCGGTCGTACGATTTGAAACCTTGGATTACAAGTATTTTTCAACTCAAATCCAACGTCGCTAACCGCGCGGCCAATATTTGAATAGCCGATATCCCAAAAGCGTTTTTTTTTCTAATAAAATCGTCAAAAGTTTTTTTTTGGGGGGGGGGGATGCAGCCACTTGATGTAAGAAGCTAAAAACACACACTTCAAGGTCAAAAACAAGCCAAAAATAGTGTTAGATGGATAGATTCCGATCCAGAAAACAGCAATTATACCCCTTTGTCAGAAACATCATTTATGGAATGTGACGCGTAAAAGAAAACAATAAGGGAAACGGGAGTTATGATGCTGTCGAAAGTTAACACAGGGCACCTTTTCTACTCTCCTTAGCAACCATCCTCGGACTTTGGCTTACGATTCGACTAGCATCCCTTAATTTAGTGGTCTTAACAAATTCGCTGTTTTCTTACCTTGTTATAATACAGCTTCATATTCTAGTAGCTTCTTTCATAGGACTACATGCTTGATGAACTCTGCTGACTGTTTTCCTCCTACCTATAGCATTGGTCTTTTCAAGACTAAGACTAATAGGCATCTCCTGTCTTTGCGATAATCATATTTGTCCTTCTTAGCTCCTTACACCAAGTGGCTCCATGTCTTGTCTGGAGTGATTTCCATAAAAAAATTATCGCAAGAAGATATTCAAGTTAAAAACAAAAAATACTTCAATATGTCACTAAAAAATCCTCTTTTTTTTCGATAAAATTGACAAGACGTTTGATGAAGATTTTTAATTTAAATCCCATAAATATTTCGAGTATTTTATTTCAAGTGATTTTTCTTTAAACGACTAAATCGACATGGCACTGAATAATATATTTTTTCAAATCACCTGTTTTATACTGACCCTTTTTTATTACTGTTTTTCTTTTTTTAATAAGATTTGTTATGTGAAATTTAATTCATTTATTTCGGTATCGTCGTTACATCGGTCGAATAAAAATATTTAAAACCGCTGCGGGAGGGAGATAAAAAAATTAAAACAAAATAAAATAAGATCCTTTTTAAAAAGTTAACATTTAAAGTTACGCTTTAACGTGAATTGCTACAGACAAAAAAAAATATATATTTAAATGAATAAATGCGAAAGATTTTTCCAGCTATCCTAACTATATTAACATTAAAACAGGTTGTGCTTATTTAATTCTATGATATTTATTTACTCCTTCGCTAGGAGTTAGGCACAAGGCCAGTTTTATCTTACTCCCACAAGTAAGATGTGACCACAGCTTGGGTCGAGTAAGTGGGGTTAAAAGCCAGCGCTCGAGAGGTGAGCACTCTGGCCATTTAAAAATTGCCTGGGCAGCCCCGTCGGCATTCCCCGGTAGGGGCGCCTCAGACAGTAAGCAATAAACTTACTCCTCCCCAAAGAGGGGAGGCGAAGCCTGGGAGGGTGGACCTCCTAGAACTGCACAGGACAGGCGTGCAGTATCCATCGGAACAGATACTACACTTTGATCTTAGCCAAAAGGCCGAGTCGGTTTAAATAACGTAAGAAAATGCAACTATCCTCAAACACATTTA
>OY744550.1:47826236-47878736 GCA_963556195.1 Sepiola atlantica
GAAAACACATTTAATTAACAACTGTTGTTTAGCTATGGTTTGTTCGTTCTTTATATGTATTTTACTTACATTTTCTTTTGTCTAACCATTGTTATTTGCAACTTTTCCTGAATTTATCGTCTGGCAGTCTTCGCCTCGTCAACTCTCGGACGCATCCGTAACCTGCTCGAATATTGACGACGCGAAGTCACGGAAACGCGGGTCGTTCTTCATAACAATACCAAAAAAATCGAAAGCTTACTGTAGAAAACATTGTTTTAGATCGTTATTTTTGGCCCCAAACCACACGTGTATTTCTTACAAAACTGACGCTATATTTAATTTTGCATTTATATGAATTGACGAAGAATCGAAAGTACTCGTGATACTTTTGAAATATTCATAAATCTTTTTGATCTTGAAACAAAAAATGATTACTAGGAATATCGAAAAATTCAAAAAAGGTACAATCAATCAGAAGAAGTGTGTTGTGTTGAACTATTTTTGCTTAAATGAAAGAATGCTGCTTAAATACAAAGAGCATATATATATATATATATATATATATATATATATATATATATATATATATATATATATTTGTAGCATGAAGTAATTATAATAGTTCAATAGTTTAAAGCTAGAGCTATACTATATTTATTATTGTTATGAAGTTCAATACCACTATCACAGTACGCAGATTCACTTCATTTTTTACAACTTAGTTTTTTATTTCGCAGACAATTGTTTCGGCTAACATCAAGGTATTTGGAAAATGTTCCTATGCAGTTATTTATTTATTGGTGTGGCCAACTTCAGTGCAAATAGTACAAAACAAATTAAAAAAAACTTTAAAAACATGCAAAAAATTGGCGATTATAGCCAGTACTCATCATAAACTTATATATATATATATATATATATATATATATATATATATATATTTCAAACATGTAATCTTATCGTTTGGGTACACCGGTCATTATGTGATTCCATTTTACTTTTACACTATATATATATATATATATATATATATATATATATATATATTTCAAACATGTAATCTTATCGTTTGGGTACACCGGTCATTATGTGATTCCATTTTACTTTTACACTATATATATATATATATATATATATATATATATATATATATATATACCTACAGACGATATCGTTTCGGGTTTTTAACCTAATCAGCGCAGGAATGGCGGTTTCGAGCGGTTGCATGGGCTCAAACGTCGTTCGTAGATTTAGTCTAGAAACACGAGACAAACGCCCAGGACCACGCGACCACGAGAAATCAGCACAGGCAGTAGTTGAAATTTAGGTAGACTTACCCGGGAGGCAGAGGAAATGTCTTGCCGTCTACAAGTTCGACGCTCGTGCGTAACTCACTTATCGCAGAAATGACAACAAACTTTTCAATTTCAAACTGTGTTCTACCGACGATACCAATGTTGTTCTACATATATAAATGAATTTTACGCTCTTATTTAGTGAAACGTTACCATATAATCGATAACTCTGCTGGGGTTCCCTGTAACTAACCTCACCCACACACACAACCCGTAAATAAACATTTATAGTTAAAAGCACCTTTAAAGATGTAATAGTCTTAAACTATTACATCTTTAAAGGTGCTTTTAACTATAAATGTTTATTTACGGGTTGTGTGTGTGGGTGAGGTTAGTTACAGGGAACCCCAGCAGAGTTATCGATTATATGGTAACGTTTCACTAAATAAGAGCGTAAAATTCATTTATATATGTAGAACAACATTGGTATCGTCGGTTTCAAATCTAAACTAAGGGGACCTATAGTTGGTCTCCTGTGCCGGACTCTCTTCAGCGTCTGTTTAACAGGCTAAAGACAGTTCAGCTGAAGAGGTCAACTATATGTCTCCTTTGTTAGAGTTTAAGCCCGACGGTACTGATGCTGTTCTGATCTTCTGTAATACACACACATTTTTATATATATATATATATATATATATATATATATATATATATATATATATGTATGTGTCTCTCTTAATGTTTAATTTTACTTCAGTCGAAGTTCTCAGAAATCAAGGTGCCCCTTCCCGGGGCTAACACTTGATCTCTATATGAGATACATAGATATTCAAATATCCCATTAAATTTATCCTTTATCTGTTAAACGTTAAGTTAGTAAAGAAGTTAAGAATATTAATTTTCCTCTACCCAATTGACCAGTTAACTATGGTATAGTATATCTTTTTTGTGCTCTCTGGTCTTACTAGATTGCAGGACAAGTATTCATCTAGTCTGGTGGAGTATCCAGCTAAGTGCTGTTACTTGAGGTAACATTACTTGGCAAAGGTGCACCATTCCTCGTATGAGACAGTGTATAGCCGTGTCGGAAGGATCTTATTTGGGCTTCGAATACCATGTTATTTTGAATATTTGGTCAGGGTTTACTTATAAGGTTAAGTATCCTCATGTCAGGTTATCCTGACAAACCCTTGTACAGAGAGACCGAATACACTCGAGGGTGGTGTGTAGTAAGTAATTCGCACACTTTTATATATCACTTTTTTTGTTTAATTTTACTTCAGTCGAAGTTCTCAGAAATCAAGGGGCTCCTTCCTGGGGCTAACACTTAATCTCTACATAAGATACACAGATATTCGAATATTCTGTTAAAGTTCTCCTTTATCTCTAAAACGTTGAGTTAGTAAATAAGTTAAAAACATTAATTTTCCTTTTCTCAATTAACCCGTGAACTATGTTTGTGTGTGTGTGTGTCCCCAAATTCAACGCATTGGTATCAAGTCAATTTAAATACCTAACCCTGCCACTTCAAGTAACTTAAACAAAAATATTTAAAAGAAATAACATTTTTCTTTTCACGTATATAGCCTTATTCTAGATGACTAACCATTCGTTAACATTACAGAGACATGAGTATTATTATTATTATTATTATTATTATTATTATTATTATTATTATTATTATTATTATTATTATTATTATTATTATTATTATTATTATTATTATTATTATTATTATTATTGCACGGGTTTCAAAACGGGCGAAATCGTTCGCATAATAAATCAACACTTTTAACCTTTCAAACGATGTCATGATAATCCAAAGAGCGACTTGACATATTAATCCGGTTATTTCAAAGCCTCTGCCCCTTACCATTTTTTTTACTTGTGCGTGTGTGTGTGTGTGTGTGTGTGTGTGTGTGTGTGTGTGTGTGTGTGTGTGATATTAAGTACTATCCATTAATTCCTCTAGAAGATTATCTTTAGTATCAAAGTAAGGAGAATGAAGAACAGAAATCACGGAAGAATTTTACGCATTCTCTCTCATCAGATCCTTCCAATTCATCGGCTAATACTTAAAAGTAAAAAGAAAGCGAATAACGAAATGAATTAAAAAGAAAAACACGTAAAAAAAGAAAAAAAAAATCATAAAAAAAACATCTAACGTATAAGACGCACGCGCATCCAATAACGTTTTTTTTAGGATAGCAATATTTAAAAGATCCCGAAATGTTGAAAAAAAAAAAAAGAATAGGAAAAAATAATACAAATAAAATAAATAAATAATAAATAAATAAATAAGAACATGTGCTGATGGCGCGGCGGATGGAAACACCGACTGTCGAAAAACCGTCGAGTTCCAATCTCAGCTCGTAAAAGCGAATCGAGCGCTCTTCGATAGCTGATATTGTTTATATAAACAATAAGATTCCAACTTCCTAGCTATTGCCGGTAGCAGAGTAGGTAAAAGCTCGGACTGCAATAAAATCTTAGTTGAAACATTTGCCTGCCTTCCTTCTCTAACGAACTGTGATAGAGCGAAACAGTCTCTCTGTGGATATAATTTGAGCTCCCAGCACTTGACAATGTTTACATTGAGGTATCATTTGCATTCATCCAGTGTCGAATGATAGCGCAGGTACCGACTGTCAGTTCGACGGTTGAGTTTCAATCCCGGCTTGAGGCACTAACTGGTCTATCCGCACTGAAGAACTGTGATACAGCGAAACAGTCTGTACGTGGATGACTATATAAAGTTCCCTTTCTTGGGTAGAGCCTATTTGTAACGATATCCCCAACTGCCATTAGCTTTAAAAAATAGCTCATTATATATATATATATATAAGTGCAGATTAGTCGTCCGAGGCTATAGCAATGCGATGTGGTTGCCGTAAGGTGGAAAAGTGAAAAGAAATAAACGCAGGTAGAAAATGTAACTCAAAACGATTTATTAATAATTTCACGAAAACTGATTAAATACCAAATAGTAAATACTGTCCGGTAAGTAACAGTTAGGCAAAGGGTAATCTTAAATTTCCGAAAGAAAAACTTTCATTATCAGAAGACAACAATAAAAGACCGAATGGGTCGAAGAAAAACGGGAAAAAACCGGTGTCAGATCATCGAAATACAGCAGAAAACAATTGGTAGTAGGAACGCAGAAAATGTCAAAATTCTATTAAGCAATCATATAACTAAAGTTAAAATACTATAAGCATTTGTTTAATAATATACCAATTTTTATAATTTTATTATGTTTAATTTTATATGATTCATTAATTAATTTTTTAAAAATTTTTTTCTCTTTTATTCTCTTTATTCAATTCAAATTTAAATTTACGTATGGGCTGTTATTGTCAAAGGGGGATAACTTATTTAAAAATATATTAACTTCAAATCTCATTTCTAAATATATTTTTAAATAAGTTATCCCCCTTTGACAATAACAGCCCATACGTAAATTTAAATTTGAATTGAATAAAGAGAATAAAAGAGGAAAAAAAAATCAATTAATGAATCATATAAAATTAAACATAATAAAATTATAAAAATTGGTATATTATTAAACAAATGCTTATAGTATTTTAACCTTAGTTATATGATTGCTTAATAGAATTTTTACATTTTCTGCGTTCCTACTACCAATTGTTTTCTGCTCTATTTCGATGATCTGACACCGGTTTTTTCCCGTTTTTCTTCGACCCATTCGGTCTTTTATTGTTGTCTTCTGATAATGAAAGTTTTTCTTTCGAAAATTTAAGATTACCCTTTGCCTAACTGTTACTTACCGGACAGTATTTACTATTTGGTATTTAATCAGTTTTCGTGAAATTATTAATAAATCGTTTTGAGTTTCACTTTCTCCCTGCGTTTATTTCTTTTCACTTTTCCATCTTACGGCAACCACATCGCATTGCTATAGCCTCGGACGACTAATCTGCACTTACATTTACCAGCAATGCTTCAAGCAAACTACAATCTCCTTTTATATATATATATATATATATATATATATATATATATATATATATATATATATATAAGATTATTTTATTTACACACACACGTACAAAATCTGCAACACTGGCATGTCGATGTTATCGATCAACAGTTTGTATAAACTGAGATCTCATCAGGCAGAGTTAGAATCCGATCTTAACCTTAGATCATATTTGGAGAGAATGAAATGGAGAAAAGAAGAAGAAGAAAAGAAATTTAAAATTTCAAAATTTAGGGAGTCACGTGGTTTGCCCCCGTTAAGAATAAAAAAAAAGTTAAAATCTAAAATCTAAAATCTAAAGTATAAAATAAAACAAAATAGAACAAATAAACACCTGCTCTCTAGCTAGTTTCCCCATCCCCAACTCTGGCTTCTGCCTCCGCACCTATACAGTATACAACCTACAATGCGCTAAGTGTCAAAAGTTCTACATCGGTAGTACCGTTAGGCCTCTACACCAACGAATTAAAGAGCATCTAAACACCCACATTTCTTCCTTCCACAAACACTTAATATCATGTGGCAACACACATCGCTCTATTAGTGTCCGGATCCTCAACTCTGTCCGCAATATAGGTCAACTTCGAATTTCGGAAGCTATTCTAATCTCTAAATTTCGTACAACTCTGAATAACAGATTTGAGTTGTCTTCCCCTTTCATCCTCTGATTCTTACATCCTCACACTCCCATCCCCAACTTACTTGCCTTTGTCTCCTCTTTATTCGCCAGCGCCACCACCCCACATTTTTACATGTTACATATTATAATTAGGGAATGGAATAATATGTACTTTATTTACATATATTTAGGCCTTGTGTATGTGTATGATATATACATGTATGGCAATATGGGTGTATTCTCATGTGTGTGTATGTGTATGCTGATGCATTTGTAATCCCCTAACTAAAGTTTGAAATTCAATGAAATAAAATAATAATAAAAAATTTAAAATAAATAAAATAAATAAAAAAAGAAATTATAATAATAAAAGAATAAATTAAATATATGAATAAATAATAATAACAAAGGAAAATTTAAAAAAAATTAATAAATCAATAAATTTATATAAATTTATATAAATTTAGTTCTAGGAGTATTATACACTTGGAATACTCTTAAATTAACATAAAAATAAATATGTATTTAGATATTTACACTTTATATATGTATATGTGTGTATGTATTCTTATCCCTTTAATTCCCCCCTTCTCCAACGTTTCTTCTTATCCCCCCTTCCCCCGTTCCAACGGTTCCTTCCTACCTCCTTGACATTGATCCACTCCACAATTGATTTAAATTCCTTTTCAAATTTCAAATCTCATTTCTAGACATATTTTTCCTAAGTTATCCCTCTTTTTTGCACATATTATAATAATAACGGCCCACCCGTAAATTTAAATTTAGAATTGAATAAAGAAAAAAAAAGAAAGGAAAAAAATTAATAAATCATATAAAATAAAATATAATAAAATTATAATAATTAGTATATAAATAAACAAATGTTAATAATATGTTAACTTTAGTTGAATAATTATTTAATTAAATTTTGACATTTTCTGCGTTCCTACTCCCAATTGTCTGCTGCGTAGTTTCAATAGTTTGACACCGGGTTTTCCCGTTTTTTCGACCTACTCGGTCTTTTATTGTTGTCTTTTGAAAATGAAAGTTTTTCTTTTGAAAATTTAAGATTACCTTTTGCCGAACTTTTTTATTTACTATTCTGGTATTTAATCAGTTGTTCGTGAAATTATTAATAAATCGTTTTGAGATTCGTTTTCTCTCATCGTTTATTTCTGTTCACTTTTTTCATCTTCCGGCAACTACATCGCTTTGCTACAGCCTCGGACTACTAATCTGCACTTATATTTACCAGCAATGCTTCCAGCAAACTACAATGTCCTTTATATATATATATATATATATATATATATATATATATATATATATATATATATATATATATATATATATACAGTAAGATTTCCACTCCAACGCATTTGCTTATAGCACAGTGGACAACACGATACTGTCTAGCAACACTGAAGAGTTGTGATGCAATGAAACAGTCTGCTGAGTAGAGACTTTAAATACAAACAATTGAATAGATCTAGTAATGTTTACAATTTAAAAAACGTATTAATCTAGACTTATTTTATTGAATTATTAATATTATTTTTCAATTCACTATTGATAAAATATTTATTGAATATTTGATCAATGATTAATTAATAAAGTAATAATAATAATAATAATAATAATAATAATAATAATAATAATAATAATAATAATAATAATAATAATAATAATAATAATAATAATAATAATAATAATAATAATAATAATAATAATAATAATAATAATAATAATAATAATAATAATAATAATAATAAGTTGGTACCACCGGACAATACGATGGAGTTTTAAATTCTTTCTTGAAGGCTCCAGAATCGTCTATCCTATTATTCTAGAATTTTTTTCCAAAAGTTGGATTGCGTTAAGGTCAGTTACTGTATATTTTAATTGTTTAGTATAATAATAATAATAATAATAATAATAATAATAATAATAATAATGATGATGATGATGATGATGATGATGATGATGATGATGATGATGATGATGATGATGATGATGATGATAGTATTATTAATAATAATAATAATAATAATAATAAATAATAATAGTAGTAGTAGTAATAATAATAGTGGTAGTAGTAGTTGTGTATATATATATATATATATATATAATTAGTTACGTAGTTAATCTACCGATTGCTAAACTGATTGAACAGCCAGTGTTAATTCATTGAAACGGTTACCTCTCTCCGATTAATAGGCGCGTTATTTAAAATGTAAACAAACCGCTGGCATTTACCGTGTTAGTTTTACTCTGATTTTTTTTATTAAAGCGTTCTGAGTTTGTTTATTTTCATAACTTTATTAGCCATTATGTTTTAAAACATAAATTTATTGAATCAAATTGTTTAATTAAAATAATAATTGATTTAAAAATTACTATTTAAAACACACACACACAAATCTTCAATTTTTACGACCTTAAGTGTGTAGGATTTTAGCTTCACCTTCTACGCCGTAAAACTTTTACTTACAAATTGTTTTTATTATTCAGTGTTTAATTTATTAAAATAAAATAAAATGTGATTTTCTTCTCTTTCCTTCTTTTGTCAACAAAAAAATTAACACAACATTTTTTTCTTTTCTTCTTTTCTTAACTAAACATATTTCTAAGTATGGGTAAGGTAAAAAAAATAGGGGGGTACAAAACATTTTTTTTGTTTATTCTATAAATAAAAATATTTCTATTTATGGTGGAGGGTAAAAAAAAATAGGGGTCGAATTTAAAAAAAAAATATTTTTAACTAAAAATATTATTGGTCAGAAACAAAGAAAATCAATGTCTAACCAGCCAAGAAATATGACTGGGGCTCCCTCGGTTTACGGGTGAGCGTTCATTTCTGACGCGGCGACCTAGCAAAAATATGCGACCGGAGGGAGCATATATTTTCTAATAATAATAATAATAATAATAATAATAATAATAATAATAATAATAATAATAATAATAATAATAATAATAATAATAATAATAATAATAATAATAATAATAATAATAATAATAATAATAATAATAATAAAAATAATAATAATAATAATTTTACATATTATAATAATTTAACTTGTAATAATAATTTAACCGAAATCTTTCTAGTGGTCCTGTAATGAATAAATATACTGTTTCGAAAGAATACTTACCACACGAAGCTTCATCAGAGAAATCCGCACAGTCGTTATGCTGGTTGCATACGTTATCCTTCGGTACACATTTTTCATTGTCACACTCGAAATCATCATCTCCAGAACTTTCTATAGAATTCTAAAAATGTTTTTTTTATTTTCAATTATTATTCATAATATCTCTTTGGCCATATCTTAATTTAATAACGATCCCCAGTTCAACATTTCATGAAAACAAAACCATATATGAGGTTACCCCATCTACATTTGTTTCCGGTATGTAAATGCAACGATTTGCTTTAAAAAGGGTGCATTTTCATTTCGTTTCTAAACGAAAATCAGATATAACCGTTGTAAAGGTGCAGTATGATTTAGTGGTGCATGCGAATGGCAAACGTTGCATGTGATAGATGCTAGAAACAAAAAGTAATTTCCAGCCTAGCAGAAAAAAAGTCTAGTTTCCGATTCTGTATCAAACAGCCAACACCTTAACATCTTTCTCCGATGCAAAGTGACACATTGGAAGAAACGCTTTATTTGAAATCATCTGAGGAACTGAGTTCATAGATGTTTTTTACTAAATTAACAAGATCCCTTTAAAGAGACTAAGGAAAATACAATTTGGACATCATCTTCGTGATACCCGGAGTTACAAGCCTGCTCTGAGTATGCCCCATAAAAAAAGACGGTCTACTTCAGAGAAAATGGAGTCTGAATCAGTGAAAAGGTGTGATGAACCAAGCATGATAAAAACCAACAAAATAGCCAGAACGGTGACTGGTGAAAAATTAAATTCGAGGGTGAAATTATTACCAACGTTACTTTAAGCGGAACCAACAAACATTAAAAATGGCCGTATTAAAAAACCGTAACAATTTATTTGGCACAGACTTGATGCAACAGTCTTATCTATGGGATTTACCAATCAACATGTTTTTACAGAAAAAAGAAAATATGCCGGCAGAGACAGAAAAACTACAGAATGGCGGTCTAAGTCGATGTAAAAAGATATCAGCAAAATTTGAACTGAAAAGCCAGAAAGTTGGCAAAAACAAAGACATTACAAAAACATCAGAACAAATGATTAACAAGCAAAAATATCAAGTATGCGAAAACAACCTACAAAGGACAAAAAACTAAAAGATTATCCCATGTAATCAATGATATGAGAAACTTATTGCTAAAACTAAAAACAATTATCAAACACCCAACCACACGAAAAAAACAGCAGAAAGAAGAAGTTATGAATACTATATATGATCATTTCGAGATACAGATACCCCAAGCAATTTGAGAACAGCGACAATTTAAAAGGAGACGAAAGTCTCCGGATCTTATCGATATCAATCCAAAAATGAAACGATACTGAGACTCCTCCAGAGGTAATGCTTGGGAGGGGTTTATTATGGTACCTACCTTTACGGACTACATGAATGCTTCTGCGTCACTATAAATACTGGGAGCACATGCCTCTCGGTGTTGGAACTACCTCAGTCTAATACTGGCAGTCAGACAGACGTTCAACCACTCTCTTTATATGCTGTATTTACTTTCTTCAAAACACTTTGTTTCAATTAATCCCGAGGTTGGGTCTTCTTTCCGGACCCTTTACAGGACAACAACGACCCCTGTGGTCTGAAATACTGGTAATATTATTTTCTTCTGCATTGCTACAGTAAATGGTACAATGACTTTGCAGCCAATAGATTTAAATGTTTTAAATTATAAAATAATTACCTAAAAATGGATTTATTATTGTTATATTCATTTTTATTTCATGCGTGTTAATATAACAAATTATTAAAATTAATATAATTTTAATAATTTGTTATTATATTAATTTTAATAATTTGTTATTATATTAATTTTAATAATTTGTTATTATATTAATTTATTCCAATGTTAAAATTAAAAATCCAATCCATCAACAACTTAAAAAACATTTTTTATATTAAATAAAGGATAGAAATACTGTATAAATTCCGTTGTCATAGTGGAATATCTTGAAATGTTTTAGCAGTCAAGTTAAATTCATGACTGTAAGGTTATACATGTTAAAATTAATTTAGTCAAAACAATAATTAGCTAATTGAAGGAAATTAATAATATATGTTAAACACTCTTTTAGTTGTAATATGCTTTAAGAAATAACTATAATCTGTAATCTTTAGTAGCTAAACACAATTACATAAAATACATTGAATATTAAGGTGGTAAAACCGTACATATTTCCAGGAAAGGCGTCATGGTCCGGAGGTAAAACGCCAGACTATAGACACCGATATCTCGTTATGGACTGAATATCTCGTTATGGACTGAAATGATTTAAGAAGTCAACAGTGAAATTTCCAAAAGAACACCCCCCCCCACACACACATATATATATATATATATATATGAATAAAGATATGGATTAAATGATCCGATGTAATGAAAAAATGAAAAAGGAAAGCTAAAATATATACTATTTATGTATTCATGAACGCTTCATCTTTATTGTGAGACTTCCTCATGGTGAAGAAAAATGCAGAAAAACAATCATATAATTATCAAATTAGATCTGCCCGATGGCGGTAAGCCTCAGGCAAGATTGTTAGTGAAAAGAAATACAGAACATTGAAAAAGGCAAAATTGGCTGTGTGTCATATATATATATATATATATATTTTTCCCAATATGTCTACCCTACATGTATCTGTGCTTGCATGACATTTTTTCTCTATTTTATCATCCTGATGAAGTCTTATAAATAAAGACGAAACGTTGATGTACACATAAAAACATCCATTTTTTGGTTTTCCTTTTTCATTTTCCCATCACGTCGGATTACTTTCATCCTTCTAATCCCATATATATATATATATATATATATATATATATATATATATATATATATATATATATATATATATATATATATTCAATATGGACAATTCGGAAAATTGAAAAAAAAAAGAAAAAAGTCGCATCAAACAAAACCACTCTGTGTTATTTAATAATGTTTGCCTAAATGAAAATATGCTGCCTAAATACACACAATATATATATATATATATATATATATATATATATATATATATATATATATATATATATATATATATATATATATATATATATATTGGTATACTTAAATCTTGGAAAACTGGAGTTGCCTCAGAGAATAAAACTTGGGCGAGTAAGTATAGATGTCAAGCTATAAACAGAGTTCCCCTTCTTCTCCACAATGTAATGGTCTCTAGTAAAGGTAATCGCCGATGAAAATAGTTGTAGTACCATCACAGGAGTTACGAGAACGTAACTGCATGCAACTTAGGACTACATTATGGATTCCAGCTACGGACCCTTCCTTGGTCTTTTGGCTGGAAGCAAAGTTTGGTATCTGTTCTAATACTACACTTCATCTTTTCTGTCCGCGGTTACTGAAGAAGACAACTTTCAAGATTGACGCATTCTAAAGTTTTTGTCCCAGCCCATGATGCCTTTTTGGGGAGCCTGATTTTGTCCAACATTAAAAACCGAGCTTGTGTCTAACTCTTCCATCGTTGTAAACAAGTTTCTCCAGATTTCCAGTACTCTCCACCTCTTTCGATAATTTTTGCAAATGATTTTGCGTTATCGCAACGACTGCTTACCATTGATTTTTCGCTGCTGGCGACCATTGGTCTTCACTAGGATTTAGGTGGCAATAAGCGTCCCCGAGGTCCCAATACGCTCCGCACTTTACCAGTGGAGGCCTGGTTAGTGCTCTTCCTACTCGGTCTTTCCAACCTCCTTGGCCCTTGATAAACTTTTTGTGTGGTATCAGTCAGGGGTGATGCCTTTTATTTTTTGGGGGGTGGGGGTGGGGGTGGGGGGGAGATACAGTTTTTAACATTTCTTGCAGTTTCAGTTCCCTTGGGTTCATGTGGCGTTTCTTCTATCTTTTTGTTTGACTTCTGCTGCAGTTTCCATGTTGCTGTTTAGTGTTCGTCGTTTATGTTGGTTGGTTTCCGCATTCAAGAGTTTTTCTTAATATTTTTACTGTTTTATCATTGCTGTCCGTTGTATAGTCTCAGTCTTTCCCTTGTGTTTCAATTTCTCTTAATCTTTTTCCAGGCCTTTTGGCACGGCTCCTAGTGCTCATACAATTATTGGTATTATATTGACGTTCTTCATGTTCCGTGTATTGGCTTCCCTTTTCTGTATCTTTTATATTTACTGTGCTCTCTACTATGACGGCGAAATCTACAATTTAGCAGTTTCTTTCCTTTCTGTTAACTATTATTACGTCCGGTCTCTTTGCTTGGATGAGTTTATCTATTTCTACCTCCTTATCACAGAATATTTTGTGGTTTTCATTTTCAAGTACTGTCTCCAGTTTGTGTCTGTACCATTTGTCTGCATGTTCAAAATGCAGTCGTTTGCATAGTTCCCAGTGTACTGCTTTTCTCACGCAGTCGTGTTAGTTGTTGTATTCTTTTGGGGCTAGTTTGCTGTATTCATTATTATGTGATTTACCATTTCGTCTCTTTGTCTACAGAGTCTATATTTACTGTTTTCCTGTGGTTTACCCATTTTAGCTGCATTGTAGTTAGTTCAATCGTTTTTTTTCTGTGCAGATGTCAGTAGTAATCCTGTCTGTCTGTTCAAGTATCTTTTTCTTAGCCATGTTCATGTGTTTTCGCGATTCTTATCTCTTCTCATTCTTATGAAACGTCCATGTAGCTGTTTCTCTTCCTACTTTTTATTTTTTGTCTTCGTCTTTCTGGTTTTGCTGTTTCCTGTATTGTTCATGTTGACGGTATCTCTTGCTGTGGTAGTCACTCTTTCTGCGTTCTAGGGTATGTATTTTTTAGGTCTTCTATACTTACCAGTCCTCTTTCCCCTTCGTCTCTTTTTTTCACATAGTCAGTCAGTATCACCGTTCGAGTGTAGTGCATTGTGCATGGTCATTAGTTTTCTTCGTCTTCTGGTCAGAATGTTTAAGTTCATCTTCAGTCCAACCTATGAGTGGCATAGAATATCCTAATAATGCTACTACCCAGGTGTTTATTCCTTTTACTAGATTCCTGCTATATAATTTCGTTTCAAGGAGTTTTCTTGTTCTTCGTAAATATTCTTTTCCAATCTTCTCTTTCATTTCTGTAGATTTGATGGTGTCTGCTTACAGAAGTCCCAAATATTTGTAGCTATCCTGCTCGCCTAACACCATCATCTCCTATTGGTTGAGGAGTTCCATACCAGTTTAACTCTTTTTATTTCTAGTAGTGAACATTTTTCCATTCTGAATTCCATTTGGATGTTCTGACAGAAGATTCTGGTCGTATTTATCAGCTTTTCCAGTTCCTTTTTGCTTTTTGCAAATAATTTAAGGCCGTCCAGGTACATCAACTTGTATCCCGCATCCCATTTTCTGTATATGTAGTTGAGTGGCATCATGGCTATGATAAACAGTAGTGGTAATAGAAGTCTCCTTGGAAGATCCCTCTCTGTATTTTATCTCAGTCAGGTGTTGTCCTTCAGTTTATTATTATTATTATTATTAGTAGTAGTAGTAGTAGTAGTAGTAGTAGTATTTGTACTCACTAGGAGTTCTTACACAGATCATCGTTAGTGATTGCTCACCGACAATAACCAGTGATATTTCCTAGAGTCTGAGTGACAACAAGCCTCCCACGATTTCCAGTATTCTTCATCTCTTTTCGATAACCACCGCAAATAACCTAGCGGTATCGCAACAGCCGCTTACCATTGATTTCTCGCTGGTAAGGACCATTGGTCTTCTCTTGGATGTAGGTGGCAATACGCCCTCCCAAGGTCCCAGCATTCTCCGTACTTTTCCAGTGGAGGTCTGGTTTGTGCTGTCCCTACTCAGTTTTCTCATCCTCCCTGGCCTTCTACAAATATTTTGTCTAGTGTCAATCTAAGCCGGCACCATTTTCTTTTTGAATTATGCAAATAGTATCAGTGGTTCAAAAGTTATATAAATTTCAAGTATCAAAATTTTTGTTTTTCATTGGACATTTTTCGTTAAATAATCCTGTTAAAAAGTGGGCTTCTATATGGACCTCATCATTTCAAGAAATTCTGTAATTTATCCACCATTATTATTATTATTATTATTATTATTATTATTATTATTATTATTATTATTATTATTATTATTATTATTATTATTATTATTTCATAGTATTCTCAATTTTAGATGTTTTTAGTTGAACTTTTCTTTTTTGAACATCAAGTCAATTCCTTTGACTTTAGCCATTCAAGCTGTACCGTAACACTTTCGCTGTTACCAACAGGCAAGTTTTTTGCAGAATTGGAAAAGAAATTGTCTCATCAATCTGTTTAAGCTATTTATGGTGGCTTTTCGTTGTGGTTCCAATCGCTCCATTTACAACGGGAATCACTTTTACTTCTTTACATTTCCATAGCCTAACTAATTCCCATTTCAGGTCTTGATATTTTTTTCGTGTTCTTTCTCCTGCACTTTGGTATCGAAGGGGCATGCTATATAAATGATTAAACAAGTTATCTTGTTTTTGTTTAGATTGATGATGTAGGGTTTGTAATGTTCAAGAACCATATCAGTTTGTATGCACATGTCCCAAAGAAGTTTGACATTGTCGTTCTCCTGTACAACTTCTGGCTTATGCTCTTACCACTTTTCATTGTGGTCCAATTCATAAAGTTTGCATATTATTATTATTATTATTATTATTATTATTATTATTATTATTATTATTATTATTATTATTATTATTATTATTATTATTATTATTGTTGTTGTTGTTGTTGTTGTTGTTATTATTATTATTATTATTATTATTATTATTACTATCATTATCATTATTATTATTATCATTATTATTATTATTATGTTTATCATCATCATCATCATCATCATCATCATCATCATCATCATCATCATCATCATCATCACCATTATTATTATTATTATTATTATTATTATTATTATTATTATTATTATTTCATAGTATTCTCAATTTTAGATGTTTTTAGTTGAACTTTTCTTTTTTGAACATCAAGTCAATTCCTTTGACTTTAGCCATTCAAGCTGTACCGTAACACTTTCGCTGTTACCAACAGGCAAGTTTTTTGCAGAATTGGAAAAGAAATTGTCTCATCAATCTGTTTAAGCTATTTATGGTGGCTTTTCGTTGTGGTTCCAATCGCTCCATTTACAACGGGAATCACTTTTACTTCTTTACATTTCCATAGCCTAACTAATTCCCATTTCAGGTCTTGATATTTTTTTCGTGTTCTTTCTCCTGCACTTTGGTATCGAAGGGGCATGCTATATAAATGATTAAACAAGTTATCTTGTTTTTGTTTAGATTGATGATGTAGGGTTTGTAATGTTCAAGAACCATATCAGTTTGTATGCACATGTCCCAAAGAAGTTTGACATTGTCGTTCTCCTGTACAACTTCTGGCTTATGCTCTTACCACTTTTCATTGTGGTCCAATTCATAAAGTTTGCATATTATTATTATTATTATTATTATTATTATTATTATTATTATTATTATTATTATTATTATTATTATTATTATTATTATTGTTGTTGTTGTTGTTGTTGTTGTTATTATTATTATTATTATTATTATTATTATTACTATCATTATCATTATTATTATTATCATTATTATTATTATTATGTTTATCATCATCATCATCATCATCATCATCATCATCATCATCATCATCATCATCATCACCATTATTATTATTATTATTATTATTATTATTATTATTATTATTATTATTATTATTATTATTATTATTATTATTATTATTTATATTGATATCATTTAGTGCACAATACGTAAGCATGTATGGAAAGCTGTTACATCTGAAGCAGATCCCTTTCTTCGCTACGACTCTGAAATTAGAAAAGCAAACGACAATAAACATCATTCTACTAGTGTCATCGCAGGAGTTGTCAGAACTTTGCTGGGTACAACCTCTGACTACCTTATGGATTTCGGCTACGGACCCTTCCTTGATCTTCAGGCTAAGAGCAAAGTGTATTATCTGTTCAGATACCACACTTCATCTATTCCGTCGTCGGTCACTGAAGGAGAAATCCTTCTAGATTGAGGCAATTTATTTTTTTGTCTCAGTCCACAACATCCACATATTGGGGAGCTTATTTTTCCCCACATTAAAAAAACGCATGGAGAAGACCCCCTTAATTGCCACACAGCTGATATGGTTCATTTGAAAGGCAAGCATTGATACACATGGTTGTCTTTCCGTCGCAGGAGTTACCAAAACGTACTGCATACAGAAAATCACATATATAGAGTATTTCAAGTCACTATATAAAAACATAACAAAAGCGATAACTGTTTTACAAGACGTTTGTAACACTTTGTCCATATAAAGCAGCTCTAAAACAATTCTAAAGTCTATTATACGCTTGCAGCCTATGTCGCCTCTAGCTTGGGTAGATTCGAGTGTGGTCTCCCTAAATTTCTGCATAATTCATTATACTTATAATACATTTTTATTTTTAAAAAGTGACACTAGTCCATGTTTCTTAGTCATCTTGATAAAAATACGTCTTGTTAATATATATATATATATATATATATATATACAAGTCGGGATCATTTTATATTCCAGTAACCATTTTTTAAATTTAAATTTTAAAAGAAAAAGTATTTTTCCACATTTGCAAAAATCATGACATTCCTGTGAAATGTATATTTACGGTCTGTTTCTCGCGAGGTGAGCCAAATATTATTATTATGTCAATATCGTCTCTGCAACACTTCAAGATCATCAGAAAAATCCACAAAGAAGAAAAGTTCTCAAATTGAAATGTCTTGAAAAAAACCTACACCATATAGTGGTTGATTATTGGGGAAAACAAAGAAACACAAAGAAAATAACAAAAACAAACTCACACGTGAGAAAAACACATTAGGATGTCATTTATATATATATATATATATATATATATATATATATATATATATATATATATATATACCAGCGACCATGCGCGATTTAAGTTCAATTTAAAAGAGACATTTGCACCGTTAGTCCACTACATCGGACGCCACTTCTACAAGACCAGGAAGGATTATTACGAAAAAAAGGTTAATACCTTTTATTTGTCTAAAGCTCTGTCGAGGCTTGTTATATCAAGCGAAATATTAGATAAAAAAGTCAAGATGAAAAATAAAAAAATGTTTTGATTTATTTTTTTATTTTAATAAAAAATATCTGCATCAAACACATTGTTTCTTATGAAGGCATTTATCCTCTATTTTTATGTTTTATATACACATACACATATATATATATATATATATAATCGTAAAGTACATTTTGAGATGCATAAAGGGTGGTCTTCAGTGATGCACTGCCTTCATTGCCGATTTCGGGGTTCGCATCATCCCGGCTCAGACAGCAACCCCAAACTTGCTTCAGACGCGCAAGATCGCCTTATTGAAAGCTTTCAGCTACACACTTCGACAGTGCAAAAATATCTTCTCTCTGGTAATCTTCGACTTTTCTTTTAGGACACGTTAGCATGCATCATCTAATAAGAACTGTTCACATTTCTCCAGCTCCAATACAACCCCATCCGTCCCTCTTCCTTGTTTACACTTTCTATCCGGCATTGACTAACATTCGGGTAAGTTGCTTTCCCTTTTCCTTCAATTTTTAACTATCTACCAAATCTAAATTATACTCTCATATTGGAACTATCTTAAAGTTAGTTGTTAGCCTAACATACCCCATTATTTAATGAAATATATCTATCTAAAATGTTGAACTACTTAGGTATGAAATAGAATTGATGTTTATGCTGAGAAATAAAAAAAGTAATATGAAATAAATAACACGCCGTGTCGCACTTGCATTTGTAAAATGATTAACATAATACAATGTTATCCCGTGGCTCTTGTTCCGGCGCCCAGGTGTTTAGATTTTTTAGGGTGTTCCTGGAACAGAGTGAAAACGTTCTCATGGCGTCTAACTGACATCTCGTACCCGTTTCTCGGCTATCTTTTGAAATTCTCTTCTTTTCTTCAGCTTTTTAAAAATTCAATTTCCTTTCACCTGATGATAATTCGACGTAGAATCGAAAACGTTAGTGATACATATTGGACATATATGAACTTTTCTGATTTTTTTAAGCAATGTTTGCTTAGATAAAAAAATGCTGCCTAAATACACACAATTCACACATACACACATACAAACGCACACACACACACACACACACATATATATATATATATATATATATATATATATATATATATATATATATATATATATATATATATATTTATATATATATATGTATAGTTTTATTTGCAAAATCATCCGGCTACACGTCATGACTAGTTTCGACCGGAGCTCTTGTAAACACGATACACTCAGGCTGATGAAAATAATTAAAATATTTTCCATCAATTTACGTAGTATGGTAGAACACCATTGAAATACTAACACAACGTTCCTTCAATACTGTTCAGTGGCTAGGAGAAGTAATGGTTGACTGGAAACAATTTTCGGATAAGCAGAGAAAGACTATTAGGTTGCTTTGAAAATGATGACTGATTTCAGAAACGCACATTTAATCATTGACTTCACTCGGAAGACATCTATGAGGTTTTAAACTCACCAATTTGATTTCGAAAAAAAAGTTAAGGACGACTGGAAACAATTTTCGAATAAGCTGAGAAAGACTGATTTCGGAAACAAACATTTATTCATTGAGTTCATTCGGACCCCTCTCATGAGGTTTTTAACTCACCAATTTGCTTTGGATGGTCGAAAACCGTTAAAATACTAAAATCGAGTGCTATAAACATTTGTGAGTGGAAAAAAAGAACAATTTTCGGATAAGCAGAGAAAGACTATTAGGTCATTTAGAAAATTGTGACTGATTTCAGAAATAAAAATTTATTCATTGAGTTTATTCGGAACCCATTTATCAAATTTCTTCAACTTGCCAATGTTCTTCGTATAGTTGAACACCGTTGAAATACTGACATCAAGTGTTTCAAACATTGTTCAGTTGCAACAGAAAGTTCAAAACTGTGGGTGACGTTGCGAAATTAATTGGGCTAGAAAGGCTTTCTAAACTGGCGTTTGTTACGGGGTTTCTTTGATGGCATCTCTATCAGACTCCAACAGACACCAATAATTAAGACCCTGACTATGGGAAACCTGATACCTAGGGCAAAGTGCTGGCAACAACGACTGAAGACCAAAAAATAACATGTGATCGCAGCCGTGCGTCTACCCTGCGGTAAATCCGAAGTTCCGTTCAAGAGCGGTCCTAACACCAGTGTAAGCTGCTTTAGGTGCGGCGGCAGTCACATAGTGAGAAACTGCCGAAGACGTGGAACACATTGTTACTAATGCGACATTGTCTGACACTGCGCCCAGGACTATTCGGGAAATGATCCAGGTGACGCGGCATCAGCATCAGCATTCTCCCCGACCAGGGTGTAAATACGGCGCTTCAGGAGATGATCGTCAATGTTGATGGGATGCGGTGTTCGGCGTTAATTGTTAATTGACATAGGCTGTTCGCAGGCAATAATAGATGCGAGTTGATGCCGATCCTGAAAGACAGTAAGGGTTAACATAATGACTATTGGAGATGCGCCCTGTGCATGCTGCGGCAATGGAGTGGTCACCATTTCCACAGACGAATACAATCCTTTCTCATAATCAATGTTCTGGTGGGGCGTGGTAAACTACTGGGGGGTTGATTTGTTGTTGGGCGTTGGGAGGCATCACTGTTAGACCTACAGGAGCAGTTCGGGTCGGCGACGAGAAAATCGCAACTTGTGCGGCCGTCTCCATCAGTAAACCTGACTTTACCGCTAACTTCGACCATCGGAGACGAGTTTGGATAGCGGCGCACCTGCAGAACCGCGCAATGAAGTGACCGAATATCGGGTGGCTACGAAAATTCGACCAGAATATTATCAGGAGCTCCGCGCATAGATGGACAAGGAGTGTCTCGTGCCATACCGGATAAAAACGCTAGAACCTCTCAATCTGTTGATTCCGTGTATGGCTGTGATGACGCAGAATAAGGCAAAGGTGCGTCCAGTGATTGACTATCACGAACTTAACCGTCATGTGGAGACATTCACGGAAAACGCAAGTGTTTGCGCTGCTAAGATGCGTTAATCGCGCCAGAAAAGGGCTAACGCGTCTCTGCTGGGCTCTAGGTGAGCGTACCTACGAGTACGAGTTCACGAGACGCTGTGGCCGTACCAGACTGTGAAGATCGACGGAAAGAAGTACTGCCTGACACGTCTTGGGTTTGAATTGAACGTGGCACGTCTTGTCATGAAGGCCATTGTAAGCACGGTGCTACCGCAAGAGAACCCCATACACCGCGCAATATCAGTTTACATCGACGATATCCTTTTCGACGAAGATGTCGTGACTGCGTCTCATTCCAGGGAACATTTGGCTCGGTTTTGGCTGGAATTTCAAGATCTGGACTTGTTGAGTGACGGAACACCCGTGCTGGGATTGATGGACTGGAGGGGAGCGTGGTACCCTGGCGCTTGAAGTGACGAAACGCGGTCTCAGAAGTTTCCGATATCGTCACATGACGAACCGTATTATTCTTGTGTGGAAGGCTTGTTGGGCACCTCTTGGTGTGTATGTGGCTTCGTGTGGCATGCAGAGTAATTAAGAGTAGAGCTAGTTCGATTACGAAAAGCTGAGATGACAAAAAGAGACAGACTCCCTCCTCCGGCATATGATGTTCCAGATCGTGGATGCAGGTCTTTGGTAGCTGCGACCCGAGAACGATGCCCAGCATATTTATTTAGGCGAACTGACTCTCCAGTAGCACGGCAGCAATATTTTGCACATAAAGACACACTCTGTGTGTATGTACCACTTGTATCGGACACTCTCACCGGGAAAGCGCGAGTTCCCACCAATGCAGCCAGTGAGATGCTCATTACGCGACAGTTGAACACACTGAAGGAGCTAGTGAAGGAGTACGAGCTCTCGGTGGACGTGACGTTGGTTGCATTAACTCAAAAACATGGCCGCGCGTGCCACAGCCTTGGTTCGACTCAATGAACAAAGAAAGTGGACCCGACCCCCTGATCGGTGTACACGTAGCTGAGCTGGACGTGGCCCGAATCATAGGTATTCACAATAGTAGCTGACGCCCAGGAATGCGACGCATCACTTATTTCGCCAGAAGAGTTTGCCCAGCGACGACGAAAGCAACAGATAAGTCTGCTATACAAGCGTGCGTGGAAAGATGTAATGACTTGTAGAAGACCCGTCTTGTTAGCGGTACACAGGTTACATTTCTTTGAAAAATTTATATCTTCTGGTGTTGTTACCGATCGTTTTCTGTAAAAATAAGGCAGTATGCGCCGAAAACCATATATTAAACACATAGTAAATTAACAGGGTACACTTAAAAATAAACATGGTATTTTCTCCCAATTATTCACTGGAATTCAAAAGAATACCAATCATTTCGAACCTAAAAGAAACAAAAGGCGACGCAAAAGATTGTATGAAATATATAATTTATTAACATGGAGTATATATATATATATATATATATATATATATATATATATATATATATATATATTTATATATATACGTTTAGTTAAACAGTAGCGCAAGCTTCTGTTTATTTATTTTTTGATTCGTTTTTTCGATTCGTCGCACGACCGATTTGGTATTGTCATCCATGTTGTATAAAAAATCGCCATATTTTCGCGAACGCTTTCGACCAGATCATAGCTGGGGGGGGGGCGAAGGTATGTTGAAGTGTTGTTGAAGTGGTATTGAAATGTTTTTTTAAACGCGTCTTCTTAATAAATTCACCAATTTTTTTATTTTGCATACTCATTCATCCGCCAGAAGATGACCGACGTCGGTCGAAAACGTTCGCGAAAATATGGCGATTTTTTCATACAACATGAACGACAATACCAAATCGGTCGTGCGACGAATCGAAAAAAACGAATAAAAAAATAAATAAACAGAAGCTGGCGCTCCTGTTTAACCAAACATGTAAAAGAGAAGGAATGCTGCCTAATTATATATATATATATATATATATATATATATATATATATATATATATATATATATATATATATATATATATATAGTCTCGGAAGTTTCTCAACCATTAAAACTATTAAAAAAAAAAAAATTATATAAAAAACAAAAAAAACAACTTATAGTCTCAAGTCTTCCAGTGGAAAATCACTCATGTAAGTCAATTTATTTTTTACAGTTATTATATTAGTTAGTTTCTAACACTATTTTAAGGGATCATCAGTTGTTTACCATGAAAATATATATATATATATATATATATATATATATATATATATATATATATATATATATATATGACAAAGCACAAGAAATAGTTTAGGAAGAGTTTGATATTAAGCACGTTATTCCATCGCTGAAAACAAATAGAAATACAAGTGAAAGAAATAAGATAACGCACATCCTTGGATGATATTCAATGAACTCAAAATAATAGAATACTTTTTACAATTAACTACAATGTTAATATATACAAAAACGTCCCAAATGGGCGAGGTCCAAATATATTTTGGCGCAAATCGTCCGAAGATTAAATAATTCAGGAAAATGATATTTCGGTTGATTCAGATAAAAAAAGTTCTGTATTCCGATACAAGAAAATCAATGATCAGAGAATATTAGTTTGTGAAGAGTTTGCTATTAACGATATTTATCTATCTGAAATAAAAACACAGAAATAATAGGAATGTAAAAAGAAGAAGACGAAGACGAAGAAGAAGAAGAAAGCTAATTATATAGTTAGAAGAAGAAGAAGAAGAAGAAGAAGAAGAAGGTCAAAGCTGATTTTATAGCTGGAAGAAGAAGAAGAAAAGAAGAAGAAGAAGAAGAAGGAGGAGGAGGACAAAGCTGATTATATAGCTGGAAGAAGAAGAAGAAGAAGAAAAAAGAAGAAGGACACATCTGATTATATAGCTGGAAGAAGAAGAAGAAAAAGAAGAAGAAAAAGAAGAAGAAAAAGAAAAAGAAGAATATAGAGGAGCTGGATGAGGAACATAGCCATGATCCGGTCCTTGAAAGGACTGACTTTACACTCTCAGCTAGAATTCTACCAGAATCCATTCGCCACTACGCATATGCATTCTTCATCGTAGATGTACTCGATAACCGAACATAAACTCTTTTGTGTACTGATTTTATATTCGATATAAATCGTGCACATTTATTGCAAGATTTATCATTACTCGTTTGATTGTATTCTTCGAGTTTGGTAGAATGTGTGGGAAGAGGAGGACTAGATCTGTAATAAAAAAAATATTTTGATATTGTTGGAATCGAGGGTCGTGTCCCCCGATTAAGAGCGTGTACGTTAAATCAAGCAATGTTGCATGCAAAGACAGAGTAATAATTAATAAACAAGATGAGGTAGTTCAAATAACGTTTATTGAACGTGTGTGTAATGTGGAATGATGAAGTGTGTGATGTATGCATGTGTGTCGATGGAAAAACAGTTCTTGAAAAGGTATAAGAAGAAATGAATCCGGCGTGGGGAAAGTCTTTGAAAGCCGTACACAAAGAAAATGAGTTGTGAACTCTTACCGTTGTTTGACCACGTGTTGACAGAAGAACGTGTGTTGGTAGTTGTTATGCCGAGGCCAGTTGAAGAGAAAAGAGGCTGATTTTTCTTTAACGTCGGTTTTTATAATCCGAAGGGCAGATAACTCTGGTGTCGCTTTTCAGCGCCACCTGTCGGTGAAAAGGCGACACCTAACGGCCAACCGGTGCAGTTATGGAAACCACAGTAAATGTAGGGAACACCTTTAGTAAAACTTAAAATAATAGTTAGAATAAGTATCGATGGAAATGTTCGTTTATATTACCCTGACCGGGTGTAGTACTGATATGTGACTATGATAAAACAAGGTACTGAAGGAGCCTGAAGAAAACATGAAAATATGAGTCAAAAAGGAAAAAAATGATCCCCACACACAAACTCATTATCTTAAGAATCTTAAAAAAACTCCTACAGCATAAAGTATCGCACGCAGAGGCATGCAGACTTATTATTAAAATGGCCAGTATATATAAACAATTATTATTATCATCACATATTTAGGGATTACTGTTACCACAGACTATATTATCATTATTAATGCCGCTATTGTTATTACCATAATTATTATCACTGACTGAAAACTGATCGACACATAGTTCGCTCCCCTTAACCATACGGTCTGTTGATATCCAGAAAACCGACCCGTGAGATCCGATTATAGACTCACTGACTTAAAATAATTTTCAAAGTAGTTTTTAATTATTATTTTTATTTTAATTATACTTTTTAGGCCCACATATGTCACTAAGTAGGCGAAATAGAGAAAAAAGAAGACACAAAATTAACACAAAACCAAATAACGTTTTTTTTTCAAATTGCACGGGGGACGCCATCTTGGTTTTTTGCAACAGTATCAATAAAAGCTGATGAAAGTTTCGAAGGTCGGACCCCTTCGAAACTCGAAACAGACGGTACTGATGTTGTAATTATTTTCTGTCTTAAATGAATGAACATTTACACCTTTAATTTTGAATTTTAATCTCTCAATTAATCGAACACTCCGCTGGGGCTTTTCTCTCTCTCTCTCTCTCTCTCTCTCTCTCTGTCTATATATATATATATATATATATATATATATATATATATATATATATATATTTAATTATTATCTGCATGCGTATACGTTTTCACCTTTACGGAATCATCAGTGCAGAGATAACCATTCAAGCCGAAACGCAATCTTCAGTGCAGGAAGTTAATTTTTGACGGTCGGCGGGCTCGAACTCCGATCACAAATCGCCACTGATTCGTAGTCAAGAGCGTTCCCCCATTGACCACCGCAAATTAGCTAATAATTAAGGAGGAATTTAACTTTGTGAATACCGGCGGGTATTTTACAACGAGCAGTTAAAGTGATCTCACAACAACAAACTGTGTTGGAGCTCGCAATGAAGCTATTAGTACTGCTTGTTATTAAACTCACTCACTTAGTAAAGGGGGCTTTTAATAATATTTAATCATAAATATTAATTATGTATTACTTACAGACAACGATGTTTTATGCTAACGCAATCTTCAGTGCACAAAAGTTAATTTTCGACGGTCGGCGGGCTCGAACTCCGATCACAAATTGCTACTGATTCGTAATCAAGAGCGTTCAACAATTATATGTGTGTGTTTAAGGGTTATTCGTATTACATTTCTGTACATGCGGCCAATCTATTACTAATGAGTCTAAACTTATATATGTATGCAATGTGCATGATGTAATATATACCATGCATGTGATATTTTATATTTTCAATGGGTGTGATATGCATGCATATATATATATATATATATATATATATATATATATATATATATATATGAGTATATGAAAGGATAAAAATAATCCGACGGTATGAAATTAAAAATGGAAAAGCGGAAGACCTTTTCGCTCAACGTTTCGCCCAAATTTCACGTGGGCTTTGTCATTTTTGTATTCTTCGTCCACTCTTGACAAAGCCCACGTGAAATTTGGGCGAAACGTTGAGCGAAAAGGTCTTCCGCTTTTCCATTTTTAATTTCATATATATATATATATATATATATATATATATATATATATATATATATATATATATATATATATATATACTATGGATGTAATATGTAATATATACTATGGGTGTGATGTGCATATATATATATATATATATATATATATATATATGACAGGACGGTGAACAAAATAGACGAACTATTGGCAAGATTATGTTACATCAAACATACAATTTATGAAATACTGTTTGTTTGAAAGATTTGATGTGACAACATAAGATTTTTTTCATGGAGGTTCAGATGTCGACTGATGCGATAAAAATATGGATATGATATCTATTTACAAATTTACTAAAAATATGCCAAATGTATTTTCCATGAATAAAAATGTACGTAGTTTATTCTGATATGGTGCCACAGAATAGAAATTGGAGAAGAACTGATAGAAACTTTCAATATAAATCTTGCTTAATTATTTATCTGTATCTAGCTTTCTCATGAAATGAATATTTTTCAGGTTTATTAATAAAAAAATATACGTCTGGACGGAGTAGTTGAATGGTGGATGAGTCACTACTTATCAAGGCTAAAAGCCACTCAAGAGAAAAGGAATAATGTGATGGATTGAGCATCAGTTGAATCATGATGAATATTATGAGACGATCGATAAGATTGAATGGAATGAATAAAATGTAATTACTTACAAGGGTGGTGTTTATTGACATTTATTAAATACTATCAGAGCTATCCGGCGTTGCCCGGGGCAAAAAGGTAACATATTTCTATTAAAACGTCTATTTATTTAACTCTCTCTATCAGTCTCAATATCTTGTTCTCTTCCCTCTCCTCACTCCTGTCTGTCCTCCGCCGAGCTCATTCGTCTCTCTCTCTCTCTCTTTGTGGACATACACACACTCACACACAGACAACTCCATGAATGATTCGGCATAAGGGAAATAACCCTTTGATAACAAAATCAGAGTTACTTTTCTTTAATAAATAAAATGGTTGAAAAAAATGACTGGACCTCCCCATCCTAACGAACCTTAGTCAGTTGACCCTCAAAGAATGAATAGTTTTGTATAATTGTAGATATTATTATTCGGCCGGGACAACGTGGATCAAGAAAATACAAACTTTGTGCATGTTTGTTTTGTATTTTTTAACTTCTATCGCGACATACACACACAACTGCCCTTCATATAATAGTTGACTATGTTATAGTCATCAGGGAATCAATATTGTGGTAAAGTATCCGACAGATTGGAATCTTTAGGAATCTGTTCATCGAAATTGCGTTTGATGATAAATGTATGGAGGAAGAATGGAGCGTTCTTTGCACTTGTGGTACTATACTAAGACGAGTTCTTGCTGTGAATGTCTTACTAAAAGGAACCGGTGATTGGAAGTTAGTTGAGCGCTTTCCATGAAAATATCGATGGAGTAGAGAAAGACTAGTAATCTCTCTTTTATGATACAAGAGCTGTACATAACACCTAAGGACCTAAGACCTGTGGAGAGGCATGAGACGGAGTTGCGAGAGAGGCCAACAGCGACCGATCTGAATGGAGGTGTGCGTGAAGGGTCACCACGGATATCACAGCGAAGCCGGCGACCTCCAGTGTGGTCTTCTGATGATGAAATGTGATCAGAGATCAGGGGGTGATGTTGTGATTTGAATGACAAACGTACGACTTACCTCGTGGGGATCCGGGCACAAAGAGGGGAAAGAAAGAGAGGGAGTAATGCATTTTATGGGAAGGAAGTACTTCCGGCGAAAACGGAAGTACTTCCGGCAGAAACGGAAGTGCTTCCGGGGGAGAGGCATTGTGGGAAGGAGGCTGCATGATAAGAGGAGTCAATGTTTGGGAAGTCGGCAGTGTGCCAGAGCGACAGGTTGTCCAAAGTGATAGAAGGAAGCAGAGAGGAGTTTATTTTTTTATTTATTTTTTTTGCCCGAAACTGTACATGACAGAAATAACGCTTCCCACTAGATTGCGAAGTCGATGTTGAACTCTGTCACGGCCACTAAGAGTGCCCGAGCTTCACCTTCTCCAGACTTGACAGTAGTACTTAATCTTAGAACGTGTCTGAGTTTACAGGACCACGTTCCGTGGAAGTACTCATAAAGAATGGACAGGGTTGCAGCATTGCGGCGATGTGACAGAGGCTGGAGCCTCGTAGACAGCGCATGACCTATTACGTTAGAGACTCTATTTTGCACCCTGTACAAAAGGGATTTGTGCACCAGCCCATATTTAGCAACAATACTCCATGCCTGGGCGAATGTTGGCTTTGTTAAATATAGGACACAAGCAGGTGTGAGAAGTTTTCTAGCATGGTAGAGAGAGCCAACCTTCTTTACAGCAAACTTGGAAGTATCTTCTATGTATTTATTTCAATAAAAATTACTGTTGCCTGTGAATGTACTCTTTGAATACATGTGCTATTTTTTAAATTTCGTTTCATTTTGTCATGACGAAAGTCAAGTCTCGCTCTGAAATATGTGACTGTCATTGCGGACAGTTGGATACAGCACTGAATATAAATGGTGAAAAAAAAAACGAATTGCTTTGCCCCATTGTTAGAAGCAGACTGTCCGCCCAAGCGATCGGTTGTTTCGTTGTATTAACACATGGGGATTAGCAGGTTAGGGTTAGGGTTAAGGTTAGGGTTAGGGTTAAGGTTAGGGTTAAAAGTAAGACTGAAGTACTTGCTAAAGACATCTTCAGAGCTGAATCTTTGCACATTCTGCGACTGGTATTCCCAGCTATTAGACAGTGTTCAAAAAAGAGTATCCATTCTAATAGGTCCCGCACTGTCCACCAAGCTCCAACCTCTGTCCCATCACCGCAATGTTGCCTCCCTGTGTTTTTTTTTCACAAGTATACTAATGGAAAGTGCTCTGACGAACTTGTGACACCTGTGCCTTCGTCGACGTAAATACCCCCAACTAATCCGACAATCAGCAAAATCTCACCCTTCAATCTAAAGATCCCCAGATGCCCGAAAGCTTTCTATACGGTGCTTTGTTACATAAGGACTCATACTAACTTTGACCCCATCGTTAGGGTTAGGGTTAGCGTTAGGGTTAGGGTTTAGGGTTAGGGTTAGAGTCAGGGTCAAAAGTGGGGGTTAGCGTTACGTTAGGTTTAGCCTTAGGGTCATGATCAAAGTTAGCGCGGGTCCTAATGTTACAAAGTTCCTCATATTCTAATATTTTGCTTCCCGGACTGTACTAACATGCAGAAATTTAAATGTAATGTGAACAGACATCTTTCTGCTCAACTCCCTACTTAGAGTGCCCCATCTGGTCCTGTCGGGGCTCAACGTCGCGTAACTTCGGTGATGTGTTAATGAAAATATCGTCGTATGCGTGCATACAAAGCCGGCTTAAATGCGAAAAGGTAGGTTGAGTTAAAACTATGAAGTCTTTAGCTTATTTGATCGGAATAAACATGCCTTATTTGTATATTGTATATATATATAAGAGAAAGCTTATTTATTAATGATCAAACCGAATAGTGTTATGCTGACGTGCTGAAAACTTACGATGGATAAGTGTGTATGAACGGAAATAAGTGTAAAGTAAGTGTAAGTAATCTCCTATAATAAAAGAAAAATGGTACTTTTATAGAGAACACACCGCGTTTCCGTGACTTCGCGTCGTCAACGTTCGTGCAGGTCTCGGAAGTTCCAGAGTGTTGACGAAACTATTGACCAATCAGGTTGCAGCAGACATTAGACACTCAGATTCCAAACAAGCAGACGATAACTTTTGGAAGAAATTAATTTCTGCGATCTGCAGCGCGTTAAAAAGAAAATGAATTTCTACGATTTGTGTCAGCGCGTTGAATCTCCCGAAGGAATCATTGAGTTCTGTAAGCAACGGTCACTTATAGCGAAAGACTAACCTAGCCATAAACCTTAACCCTAACTCTAACCGCAACCCTAACCATAAACCCTAACCCTAACTCTAACCCCAACCCTAACCATAAACCCTAACCCTAACTCTAACCCCAACCCTAACCATAAACCCTAACCCTAACCCTAACTCTAACCCAACCCCAACCCTAACCATAAACCCTAACCTTAACCCTAACCCTAATCATAACATAAACCCTAACCCTAACCCTTACCCATATTCTAATTCTAATCCTAGCCCTAACCCTAGCCTTAACCCTAAACCCTAACCCTTACCCTAAACTCTAAATCGTAAACCCTAATCCAGAAAATGTTAGCAAGTAAAAAGATAAAAAAAAGATGAAAAAACAAACAAACAAATAAGAAATTGGTTAAAAACAGTGGTTTCGTTGTTTGTTATGTATAAACAAATATTTTTTTAAATTTGATTATCAACGGTTCCTTTGACAAAAAATACAGATCTAATTAATAACAGTTGTTTAGGTATGGTATTGATTAATAGTTTGGTCAACTCTCGGGCGCTTGCAAGACCTGTCCGAAGGTTGACGACGCGAAGTCACAGAAAACGCAGTGCGTTCTCGATAAGAGTACAAAAAAGATCGTGTATTTGTAGAGTACGTGATTTAAAAATATGAAATTGAGAACAGAATACTAAAAAAAAGTATATACCAAGCTACCGGCTATTTGCATTTTTAGAAGTTACGACTGCTTTTATCAAAGCACTAAGAACACATTTGTAGTAGGTTGTAGAAATCAAATAATTTAATTATTATTATTATCCTATGCAAGTAATTCTAACAAATAGACAGGCTAATATTTAATATAAAACAAATGTATTCGTTTATCTGTGCGTAATGTTTTCAATTCAAAAACTATCTCAGTTGGAATAAGTAGTTTTTGAAAGAAACACATAATATGCGCGCAAAGAACATGGTACGAACATTAAAAGAAAAAATAGCTTATCAGAATCAAATATTGATCTGTCAGGTGCAATGCTATTTAGGTTTGAAGTAGAAAATCCGGCCGACTTAATTTCATATAATAGAGACAAATGTATTTTAAAATTTTACGCAATACCGATTTTCAAAAAAAAACAAAATGGAAGCTTCACAGAATTCATATACAGTTACGTTCTTACGTCGTTACTGAAAATCATTTTTTTAGAAAACATTTTAAGTAAAAAGGAAACAACAAAAGTAACTTAATCAGGAATTAAGGATGCTGCCAGAACCATTCTCTTCTGGACACTTAGCATGTGTTCGAGTTTTAGGAACTACAGGGGTTAGAAAAAATAATGAAAACACCTTGAAACCCTCCGATGGAATCCAGCCTTGTGAAGCTCTCGGCGAACAGTTTTTGTTGAAACGGGATTTTCCAGATGATTGTTAAGGATTATCCAGATGATTGTTAAGGATTTTCCAGATGATTGTTAAGGATTATCTAGATGATTGTTAAGGATTTTCCAGATGATTGTTAAGGATTATCTAGATGATTGTTAAGGATTTTCCAGATGATTGTTAAGGATTATCCAGATGATTGTTAAGGTCTCTACAATCTCTTTCATACCGCTTCGACTTTCTTCCCGAATTTTGTTTAGAGGAGGATGGTTTTTTTCTTGTTCATAGGCTTCCATCACCTTCGAGACAGTTCCTCTCGATACGGCCACCATCTCAGCCACTTATGTTATAGTAGCACCTGCAATACGGTCACCATCAATCTGCCCTCTTTTGAAATCTGGTATATCCGTCATTTACACTTTTCTTACTAATATGCACTATCTGAAATAAAAATAAATTTAACCAATTAATTCAGGAAAACAAGAAGTATATATATATATAAAAAAATGAAACCAACAGTTTTCTTTTCAATTTTGATAGGTGTTTTAAAATTGATGCAAAATTTACAAGGTGTTTCCATTTTTTTTTTGTCCAACCCCTGAATATAGTGCCAGCTATGTTGGGATTCATTCCTTTCACAATTGTATTAGTTCGCAAATTAACAGATTCCATACCCCCGTGAATGCGTCCATTAGGCGAATAACGCACCATTATATTCGTACGACTAGATGTATCTATCCGGCGTTTTTTTTAAACTTTCATATTTGTTTCGCTCATACCCCGCTCCGTTTTTACCTTAAATATATTTTAGATGTTATTCTTTCAGGGTTTCGACCGCTGTAACCTCAGATCTTCTTCAGGTGGGTCTTGTCGAACTCGGGTATCTTTATGTCGAATTCGAGGATCGGTACAACATTTCAAACGGAGCCCTTTATTTAATCCACGGGGTAAATTGTCCTAGTTCCGTTAGCCACAACCAGGTATGAATTCAGCTATTACGAATTACAATTAAAAGTGACAATTACAGAAAATTAAAATAGATTAAATACAAATACAATACCAACAAGCACTTGCCGAGCGATCCTCTTAAGAAATCAAATCCGACTCCTTTTCACGCATAGTTTCCAATCATCTCATAGTATTCTTCTACATCCAATTAACAATCCCATTCTTGAGTTGTTTTTGACCTTGATAAGTGATGATTCAGGGACAAAAGTGTAACATATTTCTATTAAAATTTCTATCTCTTTACCCCTCCTTATCCGTCTCTCTATCTTTCTCTCTTTCTTCCCCACTCCCCCGTTTTTCCTCTCCCTCTCCCTACCCTCTTTCTTGTCCGCCCAGCCTATTCCACTCTCTGGACATACCCACACACTTTTATAGATTCTCCGAGGAATGAGTCGGTGTAAGGGAAATAACTCATCGAAAAGAAATCACAGTTACTCGCGTTTTAATTAGTACATGAACATGACTGGAAAATGGACCTCCTGACGAAATTTGCGCCAGTTTAGGGTCAAAGAATGAATACTTTTTAAAAATAAATGTTAGATGTTTATTCATTCCAGGCGATGCTGATCAAAGATATACCAACTTTGTAAGTATTTGTTTCATAGTTTTTTTGTTTTTTTACTCTTAGCTGGACATACACACAACCAACTTCCCTTTTTATAATAGATAATAAAATATTCTGCCTCAGTTTTATCTATTACAAATGGAGATTTGGTATCTGTCTGAAGCCGAAATTATACTATTAATATCTTTCAATTCTCAATTCGGGGTGTGTGTGCAGTATCGGTTGTGTTGTCATGAAACCATCCTCCAGGGCATTACCTCCTCCTTTGGGAGTGCAGTGTAATATACTTCCGTTCGCCATGATACCGTTCTCCTAGACTAACCTCTTTTTTATGTAGATAAACGTCCAACTGACTACAACAAAGTTGTATTCAAGTCAAATGTAAACAAATAATTGTCAGGCTGTCCTTCAGTAATAAAATTCTGTCCTTTTCATCCATTGTTTGGAATCCTCTCATAGTATTCTTCAACATCCAATTGACAACCCCATTAACCTCTATCCTCGAGTGGCGATTTGGCCTTGATATATGGCGACTCATTAGCATACATAAGAAGATATTCTGTCTCAGTTTCATCTATTACTAATGGACATTTCGCATCTGTTTGTCTTAAGTTTTACTTAAACTATTAATATGTTTCAATGCTCAATTCGGCGGGTGGAGGTCTAATATATCTCCGTTCGTCATGATGCAATCATCCCAGCATACCCTCTTTGGGGAGTAGTCTAGATAAACGTCTGGCTAACACAATATCACGGTAGTACTTCCCTGCTGACTGCAACATACTCGTCTTCATGTCCAATGTCAAATCCAAACTTCCATTAATGAGTTTGATGTGCATCCACTTTCCATTTCGTCGTAGTGCCGGCCACTTTCCAAAACATCCTTTGTCTACCAAACGGAACTTCCATGAACAGAACTCCCCATCTGTGGAACACAATATCACGGGGGTGCTTCCCTGGTGACTACAACAGAATCATGTTCAAGTCCCATGTCAACAAACACTTGTTGAACCGTCCTGTTAAATAACTAAATTCTTCCCATTCCACCCATTGTTTTAAATCCAATCATAGTATTATTCTGCATCCAATTGCCAATCCCATTAACCCTTATCCTCGAGTAGCTTTTAGGCCTTGATAAGCGAAGCAATAGAATATATCACCAGAAGGGGGTTAAGTATAGTCGAGTTCCTTTCTCCAGATCAAACCCGTATGCCTCAAACTGGTTAGGTCAGATCTGCACTGGATTAAAAAACTTTTTAAAGAATTAATTCATTTTTACGTTGGTGGGCTTTTGCCCGTATTTTTATTATTTTGGTGGGCTTTTGTCCGTGTTTTAATTATTTTGGTGGGCTTTTGTCCGTGTTTTAATTATTTTGGTGGGCTTTTGTCCGTGTTGTAATTATTTTGGTGGGCTTTTGTCCGTGTTTTAATTATTTTGGTGGGCTTTTGTCCGTGTTTTAATTATTTTGGTGGGCTTTTGTCCGTGTTTTAATTATTTTGGTGGGCTTTTGTCCGTGTTTTAATTATTTTGGTGGCTTTTGTCCGTGTTTTAATTATTTTGGTGGGCTTTTGTCCGTGTTTTAATTATTTTGGTGGGCTTTTGTCCGTGTTTTAATTATTTTGGTGGGCTTTTGTCCGTGTTTTAATTATTTTGGTGGGCTTTTGTCCCGTGGGCTTCTGTCCGGCGGGATTTTGCCCTACCACTGACGCTCGATATGGAGAGATTTAAACAAAATAACCCCTTATCCTTTAGCCCCTTAATAAGTGGTGACTCATTAGTATATACATAAACAAAAAAGAAAGGAGGTTATCCTACTAACAGTGCTTCCACAAAGAAAAGTTAAAAAAATTTAGTAAAATAAGTTCATATATATATATATATATATATATATATATATATATATATATATATATATATATATATATATATATATATAAATATTCTTTTAATTTTAATATTATGATAGTAGGATTTCTTTTTAGTAAAATCAATATACTATTAATTAGTAAAATAGAAATAAAGACGTGTTAAAAGACTTATCGCCTTGAGAGAAAAAAATCTCGGGCGATAGAAAAACAGAATTATTGACCTGAAGAAACGAAACGAAGCAAAGCCGTGCGTAATTATAAATATATATTATTTTATTTCAAAGAATTAAATTAGGTCTAAAAATAATTTAGTGTTAACACATATTTTTTATTAACACTTCTTGTAAACTTTATTGCTTATTGCTTTCTGTGAATGGTTCGTTTTCCGTTCAACATATTCCGGTCGATCTAAAACGTGACACTTGGCGGCCATATTGTGCGAACTTTGGATTATTAACGATTTTTTTCGATAGTTCATAGATTTCAACCGTGCTTTTTGTACGTTTTCGTGCGTAATACTACTTAAATTTTTAACTCGAAATGATTCATCGGTTAATATTATTTAACAAAAACAACATAATACAATTCCTAAAGCTTATGCACGTAATTTATCGCAGCATGTGTGGAAGAACCATTAGTAGGATAACCCAAAAATAACAAAATAGTTTATTAGACTAATTTGATATTTAAGTCAATAATAAAGTTAATATTTTAAAATAAAATAATAATTATTAATTACAAAAAATAATCCAAATCTATACTGTGTATGTCCTAAAGTTTCTGTACGCCCCCTCCCCCTAACACCCTTCCATTTTTTAAATTTAGCTTGGTGGCTACTGAAAATATCTTATGGCGCCCAAAGGGGGCCATATGACCCACGTTGAGAAACATTGACCCATATAATAATACCATTATCGCCCTCTTCCTAATAAAAACAAATGTATCTATAGTTTTTTTTTCCATGAAGTAGTTTTAAGCCCTTGTGAACCCCAGACAATTCTGTAGACACTTAAAACTCCAGACACTTTTCTCAAAGTTCTTCAAATATTATCTCCTAATCCCCGGTCCATTTCTTGAGACTGACCGTTATTGTCGCGGAGAAATTACACGCCTGGTGGCCAAAGACCTGAACACTGACCCATAATTAATTTAGACTTAGTGACCTATGTATTTTTTTTGTAGGCCGGTCAATTGGTCGTCAGAACCTTTTTTTATTTTTTAAGCGGTTTCTTTTCCCCTCTCTCTTACGTTGTTCCGCATTTCGTTTCTTATTAATTTTATTCCTTGCTTTAAATTGTTTTCATTGTTTTATTTATATATCCCTATCTTTGTTGTTTTGGTTTTTCTAATCTTTTTTTTTCTTTTCCTCTTTTTTTATTTTTCCCTTCGCGTTATTTTTTCCAATTTACCGTAATCTATAGTTTTTCTACGAGTTTTTCCTTCTATTTCGGCATTATCTTCGCTTTCTTTTCTCTGCCTCTGTCCGTCTCTCTATTTCTCTCTCTTTGTCTCTCTCCCTTATTTCGACATTCCCACTCTTTTTATTCTCTCTCCATATTCTCATTCTTTCTCCCTCACCCTCTCTTTATTTCTTTGTTTCTTTCTTTCTCTCGTCACCTTCAATCGTTCTCTCCTAATCTCTATTTTACGTTCCCTCGATTATTTTCTTCGTCCTTACTCTCAGACTTTCTCCCATGCTCAGCCATATTTCCTCCTTCTCCTCCACATCCTCCTCTTTTCTTCTTCTTCTTCTTCTTCTTTTTATTATTCTTTTTCTTCTCATTTTTTATTTGCTCTTCATCATTTTTCATTTTCTTATCCCTTTTTCTTCTCTCTATGTTGGCCTTTTTTTCTGCTACTTCTTTCTTATTTGCTTTCTTCTTTTTATTTTCTATTTCTTCGTCTTCTTTCGTGTTCATCCTTTTTTCTTTTTTTTTTCTTCTTCGTGTATTTCTTCTTTTTCTTTCTTCATCTTTCTTTTTCTTTTTCTTTCCACCCCTCTTTGTTGTTGTTGTTGTTGTTGTTGTTCTTCTTCTTCTTCTTCTTCTTCTTCTTCTTCTTCGTTATTAACTTATTTTTATTATCCTGCATCATTCTCTCCATCCTCTTCTGTCCTCCTCTCTCTATCACACACACTGACCCGATCTCTCTCTCTATCTCCATATCTTTCTTACTTTCTCCGCCCTCCTCTCTCTCTCTCTCTCTCTCTCTCTCTCTCACACTCCCTCCATCTCTCCCCTTCACATTTATATACGTTGTGAGCATATTTCTACCTCGAATATCGAATAATTTTATGAAGACGGTAATAAGTAAGTTTCAGTTCCCGCGTATGGGAAGTGAGGAGTGTTGATGAAAGATACGGGGTCGGGGAATGGAAGGTGGAAAAAGTTATCGTTTCTTCTGAGTTCTGATTATGGGATGGGGGCGACTGTATATATATATATATATATATATATATATATATATATATATATATATATATATGTGTGTGTGTGTGTGTGTGTATGTATGTGTGTGTGTGTGTGAGAGAGAGAGAGAGAGAGAGAGAGAGAGAGAGAGAGAGAGAGAGAGAGAGAGAGGGGGAGTAACCTTAACAACTTGGCGTCAGTCCCCTATCTCCTTCACTTCCTATTCCTTCCTCTTCATGTTCATCGTTTTCAGGTTTCATTCTGTCTACTTTTCTTTCTATTTTTTTTTTCACAAAATGAGAATGTCGCCTGAAAGTGAGTCTTGTCTTTCTCGTTAACAAACCGACTCCTCGAATAACGTCTCTACGCGCACGCACATACGCGCGAAAATTAACGTACGCATGCGCATATACATTTCAACACACACACGCACATACACGCAGGGGAGTTTGAATTACCTACTAGACACACTCCTCGAGTGTCTTCGGTCTCTCTGTACAAGGGTTTGTCAGGACAACCTGACATGAAGATACTTAACCTTACAAGTAAACCATGACTAAATATTCAAAATAACATAGTATTCGAAGCCCAGACAAGCCCCCTTCGACACGGCTCTACACTGGCTCATGCGAGGAATGATGCACCTTCTCCTAATGACTCTGACCAAATATTCAAAATAACATAGTATTCGAAGCCCAAATAAAATCCACTCGACGCCTATACACTGTCTCATACGAGAACTGGTGCACCTTCTCCAAGTGATGTTACCTCAAATAACAGCACTTAGCTGGATACTTCACCAGACTAGATGAATTCTTGTCCTGGAATCCGGGAAGACCAAAAGATCACAAGAAAGATATACTATAACATAATTAACTGGTCAATTGGGGGGAGGAAAATTAATGTTCTTCACTTCTTTATTAACTCAACGTTTGAGAAGGAGAAGAGAACTTTATGGAATATTCGTATATCTATGTATCTCATATAGAGATCAAGTGTTAACCCTAGGAAAAGGTCCCTTGATTTCTGAGAACTTCAACCGAAGTAAAATGAAACACGCACATTTACGCACTTGTAAAGGGATAGTCATTCACACACTAGCGCAAACATGCATACCCGTGTACATATATATACATACGCTAATACACATTGATGCGTACACATAGTTCATATTTACTTGCCTCCCCACGAGGGCAGATTTAGACACTCTCTTTTTTTTTCATTTTACTTTACAGTTCGATCTCAGAAATCAAGGGGCCTCTTCCTGTCTAACACTTTATTTTTATATGAGTGTTCAATCAAAATCACTTTCTATATCTCAAACGTTGAGTTAGTAAAGAAGTGAAGAACACTAATTTTCCTCTCCCCTGAATTCGCCACTTAATTATGTTAAAGTTTATCTTTATTGTGGTATTTTATTGATTTTGCCGGATTCCAGGACGAGAATTCATCTAGTCTGGTGGAGTATCCAGTTAAGTGCTGTTACTTGACGGTGCATAATTTCGCGCATGCACTCTGGATTGAGACACTATATGAAATAAATATGAAGTAAAAACGGTACAGGTATAAATGGCACAAAAATGGCACGGTAAAAATAGCAACGATAAAAATGACACCGGTAAAAATTGCACAAGTGCATAAATATGAGAAGAATGGCACAGGTAAAAAAATAAATAGATGAAAATCTCACAATGAGTTTATTAAAATCTTGGATACAATACATAAAGGAAAAACATAAGAATTTTGTTAAATTAAAACGAAAATTTAGCTAAATGCATTTCCTCCAAAATGCGATTTTACTTTTTAGGCTATTACGTGTGAACACCGTGAAAAACTTGGGGAAACATGCACTTCATAAGCCAAAAACACACCCTGAATCTGGGGTAGCAATACAATATATATAGCAATAAAAGTTGATTTTTTCTTTTTAACTAATTGTAATTTGATTAGCTAGGATCGGTAGAGCTGGGCAAAAGAAGCTCAAAACCGTTTAAATTATGCAAATAGCATCAGTGGTTCAAAAGTTATGATAATTTAAAGTTCCGAAATTTGTGTTTTTCATCGGACATTTTCCTTTAATAACCCTTTAAAAAAATGGGCCAAAGAAATTCAAGAAATTCAGTAATTTCTCCACCATTTATTTATTTTTTAAGCTATTCTTATTAAACTTAGTACTCTTATGTAAAATCATGTGGTCTTTCTGATTATGGAGTCAGATTTTATTTATCTCTTTACATTAAGCCATGAATTATAAATTAAATGGGTAAATTTCAAAGTTTTTCAAACTAGCACGTTGTATCATACAGACTGTGAGGTATTTCAATATAACTTTACTTTCTTTTAAGTCACTACATAGTGTCTGTATAACAGTAACTGCACTATTACTATCTTTTTTAAAGAAATGGTGTAATTGAAGCACAACACCATTTTTAAAGCCTTACACTGCACTAAAATGGTTCTTTCAGCAAGGTTGCGACAAGTTAGTTGCAGTGTTTCACAGTAAGGTCCTGTATATATTTACTCCATAATATACTGGGGAAAAATAAGATTGAATAAAATGTGTAATCCAAGCACTGCCACATAGACCCTAAGTCCGGATGGCAACGCCCAAGAAAAACAAGAACATGGTTACATCTAATATCTAACTAAAACGGTTACACATCATTCACACGCTATCATATAAATAAAAATTAATGGACTAATACATCTGCAATGCAAGAACATCTTAATTTTAAATAATAAACTGTCCCTAGCACAATTATGTATAATAATGATAGGAAATTTAATTTTCTATTCGTATATGTTTAGATAGCTATGACGCCATTAGAAATATTACATTAATGTTCAAAATTGTATGGAAGACTATTATTTTTATTTTTAGGTATGGATAAAATAGCAGTTCACCTATAATAAGTGTAAGACATATATAGCAAGAACGTGTTTTATTACCACAACCAAAATGAACTTTCCTCATTTGTGGAATATAATACCTCGGGACTGCTTACCTGCAAACTACAACATGATCAACTTTTAAAATCTCACAAGATAACTTTATATGTTATATAACTGTTTGTACTTGTCCAGATTAGGATCCAAGCTAAAAATCGACTTGGCATCGGTAGTTTCAGGATGTTTTACGGGGTCATAAAAACATATAATTTGAAGAAAAATCAAAAGCGACTAGTTGAACAGTGTTGTGATCTTACATAGAAGAGGGGAGAGAGAAGAAGAAGAAAGTAATACAAGAGAGAGAGAGGAGAAACTGCGAAGAGAGAGAGAGAGAGAGAGAGGAAAAAAAGAAAAGGGCGATGTTCGCTCCTCATGCTGCCTGTAACTAGTTGTCAGGCAGGCGAAGAGGGATGGGGAGGGGGTACGTTTTAAAAGTTTGTTTATGAAAATACGCTTTCAAAACATTTTTTTAAAAAGAATTTTACATCATAAACGTATAAAATAATAAATGCAGGACACACAAATTATCAAATATTTACATATTATACATCAAAATAATTCTGAATCTATCCTTGATATGAAACCTCGTGATTTGAGTCAATATCTCTCATCAATTTCGAAATATTCTTAGTTAACTTTGATCGGTAGTATCTTCGTTTCTAATAGTAATAAAAATCCAAATCACGTGGTTCCCAACCTATTCATCTATGTTTAATTAGCCTGTGAAATCTCAAGAATATCCAGTCACATCAATCCGCTGCATTTTAATTGGAATGTAAGGTATGAAAAATAAAAATGAAAAAAAAAAACAGTTTCCCTTTCGAGTTCGTAATCTTTTAACGTTTTTTCATTTTTAACTTGGAATATAAAAATATTTAACGTAGTAAGGCACATGTAATTAATATCATAGGAATGTTTATTTTATTCTCTTTCCACCCATATAATTGTTTTAAATATTGGACCACGAATAACAGAGATATGACTTTTTAAAGAAGTATGGGTGTGAAATTTTGCCGTTGTCCAACGAAAAAACGCTATCTGCTTGTGATGCTAATATATATATATATATATATATATATATATATATATATACATATAAGTATAAAGTTTTATTTATACAAACATTATTGGTTACATATGTGCATACATGTTTCGGTTGCACTTTTCCCAGAAAGTCAACCTCATCAGACCAAGAATTTTCGAGAAATGGATGGATTTGAAGAATTTTCTCTCCTAAATAAATCTTTTTGGGGTTTAGTCATTTTCTATTTCTTATGAATTAGTATCGGATTACCTATTCCACTTGCTGACCTTTTTTGCTAGTGGTTGTCCCTTTTATTACCCTTTATGGTGTCTCCATCACCTTTTCCTATCCTTATTTTATTGCTCACTATTTTCTGGGTTTCTTTAAACTCTTTAGCCTACTCAGTTTTACAAACTCACTTCAGTATAAATATCTTATCTATATATCAAGAATCAAAAGTATGAAACCAGCTCCTCCAATTAAGCAACTAGAGCAGTTCGAAAGTGATTTGCAAGACCTAGCAAACAATTTAACATTCCACAAGTACAAAAACCAATTTCAGAAAAAACTAGACGGTATAGTCAGAGAAATAAATACATCCAAAAGCATCCTAGTTAAAGCTCAAGAAACAGGAATACAGACACTTAATAAACAAGAATTTAACCAAGAACTACCGGAAGGCAAACAATACCAACCTAATAGAAATCATCAACACAGAAAGTAAAAGGATTACCGAGGAGTTAAGAATCAGCGAGAGAGTAGGAAAACTAAAAGGAAACGAGGCATACCTTTTGCTTAAGGATCACAAGCCGGATTTCAACACGAAACCAGCCACTAGACTCATTAACCCAACCCGACCTGAAATTGGAAGGATTAGTAAAACAATTTTGGAAGGAATCAATCTTAAAATCAAACATAAATACAAACTGAATCAATGGATTAACACCATGAACACTATAAATTGGTTTTCTGAAATTAATGACAAGAGTAGGTGTACCTTTATCCAATTCGACATAATGGAATATTACCCGTCCATCACAAAAATCCTTTTTGAACATGCAATTGAATTTGCAAGGAATTCCGTAGATATTTCACAAAAGGATATTAATATTATACAAAGCTGCCGTACCACGGTTCTAATTAGCGACGGTGAACAATGGACGAAAAACAGAGAAAACGGATCTTTTGATGTTTCCATGGGTTCGTTAGATTCAGCCGAGGCATCTAACCTAGTAGGACTATATATATTAAGGAATATAACAATGAATCATAACATACATGTAGGGGACATAGGTTTATATAGGGATGATGGTCTAATGGTAGTAAAGGAATCCACTAGCGCAAAATGCGACAAGATAAGAAAGATAATACATAAAGAAATGAATAAACTAGGACTTAAGGTTGAAATTACCGGAAATGTTAAACAAGTTAACTTCCTCGATGTTACGTTTAACTTAACTGAAAACAAATATAAACCCTTTATGAAAGAAAAATCAACCCCAATATACATACATCCACAATCAAACCACCCTCCTTCAATAATTAAACACATACCCATATCAATAGAAAGTAGAATTAGCAATAACTCATCAGACGAGACAACGTTTAACAACTATAAAAATAGTTACAATACTGCCTTAAAGAATAGCGGGTACGTAAATGCTGATATTAAATATGAGAATACAACTACAAATGCTAGCAAATCAAAAACAGAGGTAGGAAAATTATCTGGTTCACACCCCCATTCAATATGATGTTAAAAACAAAAATTGGTAGCAAATTTCTACAACTTATAGACAAACACTTCCAACCTGGTAATGCACTCCATAAGCTATTTAATAAGAATACATTAAAACTAAGCTATAGTTGCACAGATAACATAGAAAGAATAATTAAAAAACATAACGATAAAATAATTTTTGCTAGCCCATAACTAAAATATTGGCAGAATTTACCTATCACTCGACAGTATGGATGACGTAACCGTGGATCCAAGTATTTTCAACCCTTGCTTCTAACCGCGAGGTTGTATCGATCACACTTATGAACGCAAGATAAATGAGTTTTAGACCCAGACACTGTTCCTATCTACCTGAGAGGAGAGAACACGCAACGTTACTAAATTTGAATCTTCAATTTAATCTCTCAACTTTATATATATATATATATATATATATATATATATATATATATATATATATATATATATATATATATATATATATATATAAGTGCAGGTTAGTAGTCCGAGGCTGTAGCAATGCGATGTAGTTGCCGGGAGGTGGAAAGAGTGAACAGAAATAAACGATGAAAGAAAACGAATCTCAAAATGATTTATTAATAATTTCACTAAAAACTGATTAAGTACCAGAATAGTGAATACTGTCTGGTAAATAAAAAGTTAGGCAAAAGGTACTCTTAAATTTTCGGAAGAACCACTTTCATTATCAAAAGACAACAATAAAAGACCGAGAGGGTCGAAAAAACGGGGAAAAAACCGGTATCAAACCATTGCAACACCGCAGCAGACTATTGGGAGTAGGAACGCAGAAAATGTCAAAATTTAATTAAATAATTATTCAGCTAAAGTTAACATATTATTAACATTTGTTTATTTATATACTAATTATTATAATTTTATTATATTTTATTTTTTTATATGATTTATTAATTTATTTTTTCTTTATTTATTCAATTCTAAATTTAAATTTACGTGTGGGCCGTTATTATTATAATATGTGCAAACAAAGGGGGATAACTTTGTAACATATGTTTAGAAATGAGATTTGAAATTTGAGAAAAAATTTAAATCAATTGTGGAATGCATTAATGTCATGAGGGTAGGAAGGAACCGTTGGAACGGGGGGAAGGGAAGGGGGAATAAGAAGAAACGTTGGAAAGAGGGGGAATTAAGGGATAAAAATACATACACACATATACATATATAAAGTATAAATATCTAAATACATATTCATTTTATTTAAGGGTATTTCAAGGGTATAATACTCCTAGAACTAAATTTATATAAATTTATTCTATTTATTTATTTATTAATTTTTTAAAATTTATTTATTTATTTTATTTTTTTATTTTCCATTGTTATTATTATTTATTCATATATTTATTTATTCTTTTATTATTATAATTTCTTTTTTTACTTATTTTATTTATTTATTTTTGTCTCTTTTATTTTTTTCTATTTTAAATTTTTATTATTATTTATTTTATTAAATTTCAAACTTTAGTTAAGGGATTACAAATGTATCCGCATACACATACACACACATGAGAATACACCCATATATACATACATGTATATATGTATACACATACACAAGGTCTAAATATATGTAAATAAAGTATATATTATTCCATTCCTGTTTACATTTACATTTATGTCCATAATTAAACAATTTTATTTACAAACATGTAACATGTAAAAAATTAAAAACAGAACAAGAGGCATTGAGGTGTGGGGTTGGTGGCGCTGGCAAATAAAGAGGAGACAAAGGCAAGTAAGTTAGGGGTGGGAGTGTGAGGATGTAAGAATCAGAGTATGAAAGGGGAAGACAACTCAAATCTGTTATTCAGAGTTGTACGAAATTTAGAGATTAGAATAGCTTCCGAAATTCGAAGCTGACCTATCTTGCGGACAGAGTTGAGGATGCGGACACTAATAGAGCGATGTGTGTTGCCACATGATATTAAGTGTTTGTGGAAGGAAAAAATGTGGGTGTTTAGATGCTCTTTAAGACGTTGGTGTAGAGGCCTAACGGTACTACCGATGTAGAACTTTTGACACTTAGCGCATTGTAGGTTTTATACTGTATAGGTGCGGAGACAGAGGCCAGAGTTGGGGATGAGGCAATTAGCTAGAGAGCAGGGGTCCGGGGTGTAGTGTTTTTTTTTGATAAATGTTGTCGGAGAGAAGTGCCCGTGTGAGAAAGTTGTATGTTAAGATTCTCACTACGTATGGCATTGTTGATAGCAGAAGTGATACGGTCGCTAAAGAAGGGGAGTTTAAGGAAGCAAGTGTTGGTGAGTGTGTGGTGTCTACGTCATCTGGTGTTGTTAAGGCTGAATATGGTAGTGAGGGGGAAACCGTTGGTTAATAGGGTTTGGTTGAAGGCTTCGGTGTGTGTTGTTTTGTCGGAAGTGGACGAGCATTTGTCCTGTATGCGGGTGATTTCGGTTTGTGCATAACTAATTTTGGATTTGAGCGTTAGTGCGGATTTGTAGTGGATGAAGAGGTTCCTAGAGGCGGGTTTTCTATAGAAAGTGGTGTGGAGAGATCCGTCGACTGCTACTAAATGAGAAGCACGCCGTGGTCACTGTTGTTCACGTGAACAACAGTGCCCACGGCGTGCTTCGCTCTTTCTTTCACTTTTTATCCCCCGCCCAGTTGAGACCGTATGTAGGCATAAATTCTTTTCCCCTACTTGTTTTAAAGGAGCGGACCTAGAAAGGGATATACACCAATAAAGAAGAATACAATTACACTTGAGATAACTTAGGGTTACTCAGCTAAACGTGAACTTTGAGAGTCAAACATGGGCTGATTATTTATCTTACCTCCCCCCCCCCCCAGGGCGGGAAGATGTGACTCAAAGGTCGGCAAAGTGGGATTTGAAGCCGGCGCTCTAGAGGAAGAGCACTCTGGCCAAACACAAATTGACTGTACAGCCTCGTCGGTATTCCCCGGTAGGATCGCTTCATTAGATTAGCAATAAACAAACCACTTTTTTAAGAGCAAGAACGGTAAAGCCTGGGAAGGTGGACTTCCTAGAACTGCACAGGAGCATACCTCACACGGACAGAGAACTAGGCACACCAGAATGACGAAAACTCTGCCAGTCTAATTTTGGTATGAAATCACCATCTGTGAAATGACGGAACTGCTTCATTCTTCACTTGCGATTTATACTTTCAATCTTGGAAAAAAAAAGTTTCATTGGCAGTATAATGAGTATAGGCAATATACATCTGTTTAGAAAATACGCTTAACCACAGTGGATATTATTATTTGAACTCACTAGGAGTTCTCACACAAGTATTATTTACTCCTCTCCAGGAGTTAGGCACAAGGCCAGTTTTATCCTACTCCCACAAGTAAGATGTGACCCAAGGTCGGGTCGGAAAGTGGGGGTTGAAAAGCCAGCGCCCGAGAAGGGAGCACTCTGACCATCAAAAATTGCCTGGGCAGCCCCATCGACATTCCCCGGTAGGGGCGCCTCAAGCAGTAAGCAATAAACTGACTCCTCACCAAAGAGGGGAGGCAAAGCCTGGGAGGGTGGACCTCCTAGAACTGCACAGGACAATCCCATAGACCGACGTAAATCAAGTCCCGAAGGCCAAGACAATACCAGTCTATGGGGTGCAGTATCCATCGGAACAGATACTACACTTTGATCTTGACCAAAAGGACTGATAATAACCGCTGGTGTTCCCTAGAGTCTGGGTGACAACAAAACTCCCCAGATTACCAGTACCCTCCACCTCTTTTTATAATCATTGCAAATACCTTTGCGGTATCGCAACATCCGCTTACCATCGATTTCTTGCTGGTAACGACTATTGGTGTCCTCTGGGATCCAGGTGGCATAAACCTCCACAAGGTCCCAGTACTCTCCGCACTCTTCCAGTGGCGGTCTGGTTAGTGCTCTCCCTCCTCGGTCTTCACATACTCTTTTTCCCTTAATGACTATTTTTTGAGGTATCAACCGAGGCTGGTGTCACCAGCTTTTTGGGTGGGTGTTGGGGGACAGTTTATCAAGTTTCGAGCAGGATCTGCTCCTTGGTTTCATGCGGTAGTGTGCTTCCTGTGGTTTTGTTTTCTACATGTTGTAACATCTATGTGATTGGTTACCGTTCGTAGCTTATGCCAGATGGTTTCCGCATTCAAGGGGTTTCCCAAAAATTGCAGCTGTTTTTATCATTGCCGTCCTTTGTATGATTTCGGTGATCCCTTTGATTCCAATTTCTCCCAGTCTGTTTTTCGAGGGGTTTTGAGACTGTTCCTAGTGCTCCTACGATTATTGGTATTATACTGACTTTCTTCATGCTCCATATTCCTTACAATTCTCTGGCAAGTTCCTTGTATTTACTTCGTTGTTCCATCTCTTTGATCTTCATTCTGTGAACTGCTGGAACAGCAAAATCTACAATTTGGCAGGATTTTTCCTTTTTGTTGACTATTATGACATCCGGTCTCCTTGTTTGTATGAGTTTATCTGTTTGCACCTCCATGTCCCAGAGGATTTTGTGTTTTTCGTTTTTCAGTACTGTCTCTTGTTTATGTTTGTTCCATTTGTCCGCGTGTTCGAAATGCAGTCGTTTGCATAGTTCCTAGTGTATTGCTTTCTCCACACAGTCATGTCTGTTCTTGTATTCTTTTACGACTAGTTTGCTGCATTCACTTATATGTTTTATTGTTTCGTCTCTTTGTTCACACAATCTGCATTTACTGTTTTCCTAGATGTTATCTATTTTAGCTTTAATAATATATACAGCCGACGTACATTTTTTGTCCATTACAATCATTATTTTCAAGCGTCTCATAATATTCATCACTCAACTGTCAATCCATCCATTTTATTAACTCTCATCCTCGAGTGTCTTTTAGCCTTCATAAGTAGTGACTCATTCGTAATTAAAAAAAAAACACAGTCGATATGTGTAAAATGTTCTGTATGATTAATATTTTCTTTTAAATAAAATATTGTGTATATACAAGCGAATCACCGCTTATAAAGGCCACTCGAGGATAAGGATTAATGTGTTTGTCAGGTAGAGGATGACGCAACATCTAGATGATTCGAGATTATGGTTGAAACTGGTCAGCATTTGCTTATATGAGAGTTTCTGAACATTAGACTCGAAAAGAAATATGTTGTAGTCAGTTGGAAAGCAGACCCGTGGCATTGTGTTCCACAGACGGCTAGGTCTTGGAAAGAAACTTTGCTTATAGAAGTTCCGTTTCGTTTTCGGTACACAGAGAAGGAAGGAAACATTATTTACAATTGTTGCAACTAGACGAGTTTTTGTGAAAATTGGTGTAAACAAAAAATATATTCCAAAAAAAAAACTAATACAAAAAAACTTTACTTTTTTCTAAATTTAGTCGTACTCGTTCGTAGTTTAAGGAAAAGGAAACTAAGCAGGAGCATATCTCCTCGCATTTCAATGTCCAATACAACAGTAATGGCATGGTTTAAGTCAATCGACGGGCATGGGCAATAAAAGATATGCGATAATCTGCACCCCTATTCCATGATCCATATCCCATGACGTCAAGGGGCGTCGTTGGGATTCATGCAGATATTTTATTCGCATGACAGAACCTGCTGAGGCGCATGCCCTCTTCATGCCACATACAACACTTGGTATTCCCAAAATGGTCACCCATTTAGTACTCACCAAGCTCAAGGTAGCTTAACTTCAATGCACTCAACTAGTATTTACATAAAAAAGTAAAAAGTAGACATTGGGTCGACTTTTGGCAGCAGCGTAAATCTAGTTCCCTCTTATTGCATCTTTTAGTTCTCACATGCAATAAGTGATGTTTCTGACAAAGGGGAAAGAATCGCTTTTTTGGATAAGTAGTATGTGCAGATTTCCTTCTCTCATAGTATTCATCATCATTCGACCATCAGTCTATACATCTCATTAATTAACCTTTATCTTTGAGTTTTTATTTCTTTGATAAGTTTTGATTAATTAGTATATATATGTGTATGTATGTATGTATGTATGTATGTATGTATGTATGTATGTATATATATATATATATATATTAGGGTAGGTCGATTTTACACTTTTTTTTAAATATTAAAAAAAGGCACGTTCCGAAAGTTGTATATAGACCTATTAAATACTCATGCAAAAAATTAGATCAAAAACTTCAGCGGTTTTTTGAGCGTTTGGTATCAAAGATCGTAGACAAGAATATACTGAAAATTCCTCGTTTTTGCAAGATTTGCTTGAATATTGGTGTGAAAACCAAATAATTTTAGCATTTAAAAGCAGGGAATGTCCTTTTATTTTATAAAAATGATATGAATTAAAGAAATCTTCAAATTGAAAATTTGCCCCCCCCCCTCATTTTCAGTATCTGCTTTTGTAAACTACCTTTTAACGTTATGAATTAAACAGTAATATTTGAATACCTAAAAAAATGATTTTTTCTGTTATTAGTGAAAATATAACAAGCAAAGAAATAAGGAAAAACCTAACACTATTTTAATGAAGCTTAATATAGAGAGTCAAATTGCTCCATATAAGACCCCTTAGACAAAAATGCTGGTCTCAATTTCTGACTCAAAACTTTGGCTGTAATGTGTTGATGCCTTGCTTCAAAACCATATACAGTTTTTGAAGCTTCTGTTATTAACTTAACTGCCCGTTCCACACCCTGAGAATGTGAGGGCAAATCTGGCAAGTCAAGCTTGGTTCCATTCATCAACGATTCTCGAAGTTCAGATTCAGTAAAATCTTCCGTCATTGGTGGTTCAAAAATGCCGCATAATTTTAAATCTATTAATTGTGTCCAATGTGTGGCATTAAAATTAATAGGTAGTATTCTTTTTAATCTTTTTCTGGTTGACTCCTCACTCCTGAAAGAACAAATTAATTAATTGAATTATTAAAAAATTCCAATCTGTACTGCTTTAATAATTATGGTGAAATTAGATAAAATCTTTAAAAATCATTCTATAAATTGGAATAAATAATTGAGTCAGAGATATATGAATAAATATTACTTACCTAATGGCCAAAATTCTTTTTAAAGCTTCTTCTCTTACTTCAATCTCCTCAGATTTAACCATGGAATATAGAAAGTTTTCAGGCAGTAAACAAAATGTATTACCTTGTATATTTCTAAATGTGATATCTTGGATTTCCTGAGGCTTCTCCTTAATCCTCTGGGTCATATTAAAAATGTGCACTTACTGATTGTGGAATTTACTATTTCTTTTAATTTCAAACCAAAAAGTGGCATACACATTTACAATAAAATTTACTACATAGTGTAGTTTTGTTGTGTGCCTTTGTGGGTATGCACCACGAGTCCATAAACACATAAGCCTGATGGCCAAAGTTAACCATCTTGCTTGGTTTAAAGGACCAATTTTCCAGGAGGCATATCTAGAGTCAACCTTACCTCTAGAAATACCTACTGTGTATTCATAAAGGAGTCTTTGGTCAGAACTAAGATCATGTATTTCATCAATTTTAAAAATTGACTCTAGAGGATTGCTAATAGTGGAAAATGATATTTGGGGTAAATCATATCAATCATTTGAGCATAATTTCCCCAGAGGGCTACTGAATGTTGTAGGGCCCTTTGCGCAACCATCTATGTTTTTAAAAAGGGCTCTGAAAGGTAGTTCATTATGATGCAAAGAGCAACCAATTGTGTGAAGAGTTTTAAAAAGTTTTTTTTCTAAAATTGCAACCATTCCACCATCGCAACTTGTGTTGGTATTAGTGTTGTCAACAAGTATAGCCTTGATACTGTTCTCACTGTGGAATTCATGCAAAACATCCACCACTTGATCTGCATGAACAGCACCTGTTGCACCACTATTCGGAAGAACTCTATGTGTCAGATATTTACTTTCACATGGTGTTTCTTTTGTAAAAGTTAAATGGTGTTCTGGTCCCTTAGTTTTTTTCATAATTCTCTGTCTATTTTCATCCACAATTTCCTTATACATCAATGTGTCCTTATCCATTCTCCCATCAACTCCAATACATATATTTTAGGTGGGGTAAAAACTCCTGGCTGAAATAGTTTTATTTATCTACCTCCAACAAGGTAAGATGTGACACAAGGTCAGGAAAGTGGGATTAGATAACCCTGCGCTATAGAGGTGAGCACTCTGGCCATTAAAAAATTGACTGGGCAGCCCCGTCGGCATTCCCCTGTAGGGGCGCCTCAGACAGTTAGCAATAAACTTACTCCTCCCCAAAGAGGAAAGGCAAAGCCTGGGAGGATGCACCTCCTAGAATTGCACAGGACGGACAAGCCCCAATAGACGGGCGTAAATCCAGACCCAAAGGCCCGGACGATACCGGTTTATTTGGTGGGGTAAAAACCCCTGGCTGAACTAGATTTTATTTATCTACCCCCAACAAGGTAAGATTGACAAAAGGTCAGGAAAGTGGGATGAGAAAGCCAGTGCTCGAGAGGTGAGCACTCTGGCCATTTAAAAATTGCCTGGGTAGCTTCGTCGGCATTCCCCGGTAGGGCCGCCTCAGACAGTAAGCAATAAACTTACTCCTCCCCAAAAAGGGAAGGCAAAACCTGGGAGATGCACCTCCTAGAACTGCACAGGACGGACAAGCCCCAATAGACGGGCGTGAATCCAGGCCCGGACGATACCGGTTTATTTGGTGGGGTAAAACCCCCTGGCTGAACTAGTTTTTATTTATCTAACTCCCACAAGGTAAGGTGTGACAAAAGGTCGGGAAAGTGGGATTAGATAAGCCAGCGCTCGACAATTCAATATATATGTGTGATAATTAAACAGACAATCAACACGGGAAGTCAAATTCGCCCGATGAATTTTCAACCGGTGAATACCATAAAAAATATCCAATAAATAAAACGCCTATGTAAACAAATAATTATTTATATATAACATTAAATATCATAGTGTTTTATTCCTTTTTAATTTGAATATGTACATTTAATTTCTTAAGAAAAATAATAATAAACTTTAAAATATTTATTATTAAGT
>OY744550.1:47881236-47906236 GCA_963556195.1 Sepiola atlantica
TTAATAGTTATTTTGAATCCAAGTTTTTTTAAAGGTGTTTGTTAAAGCTTTTCTAAATCTATCTAGTGTGTTCCCATTGAGGTTGCGTGACAAGCAAAGTCTGTCATCTCTGTGAAGACCAAATAAATGGTCTGGGAATTTATTTTGGAGCGTATCCAAAATGAGCAAGCCGACTAAGTCGCAGATATCTGCACTTTTATAAGCCCCCATTGCAACATCAAATGTGTCCTCTGGGTTTGATTTTTTTTATCCAGGCCCTTCCCTCGAAGAAAAGTAAGGTTTGTCATCCAGTCCTATTAGACAAAGAATCTCAAACCTCTCATCCAGTCTCGAAATTTTCAACCAGGCAGCACCCTATTACAATAAAGCGCTCCGCGACAGCGGGTTAAGAATGGAGATCTCATACATCCCCACCCGAGACCAATCACGGGGAAGCCGCAATAGAAGGAGGTCGGTGATCTGGTTTTCCCCACCCTTTTCCACTAATACCAATACAAGGGTAGGCCACCTTTTCCTCAACTTACTCGACAACCCCCCACCATACACAACCTGCACAAACTTTTTAACAGAAATTATATTAAGGTAAGCTACTCCACTACCTCATCCATAGGAATAAATCATCTCTGCGGAGCCCAAAGCAATAGTAAACACAGGCAGCTCATGCCAGGACAAATACAATTGCTCCCTAGGGGGGAATTTCAAAATCAATTCCCTCGTATATGAAGCCACCGTCACAAACCAGACTAACGGCAGAACAGACAAATATATAGGCATGACGCAGGAAAGCTTCAAGTAAAGATTGTACGCTCACAGAAACACCTTCCGATACAAACACAAGGCAAATAAGGCACTTGCGCCCCGGATATTGCAACTTAAAGATGAAAAGACACCCTTCAGCATCAAATGGAAAATAATAGAGAGAAAAACATCCTTCTCCCCATCCATAAATAGATTTCCTCTGTGTGATGCAGAAAAATACGATATATTAAGGGCCATCAACTACCCAAATACAATCTGTTTTAATATCAGAGATGACATTTTTAAAGGATACTCACAGGAGACAATCATTACTTATAAATTGAACTTACCGATGAACATAAAGGCCTAGAAACACCCTCATCTGCTTAATACATAACACCATAATTTCCCCACTAAATACCGACTTCCACTTCAGAAAATCCTCCCAACTATAACCCCTCATAAATATAAATAACAAAATATCCACACCACTACTCAAGACCAATAATTTACACCACGTAAACATTAAATAATAACTTTCCCAATAATAAGTTTTCAAGTCATCAAGAGGATACAACCCCCATTTCACATTATTATACTCCCAAAAGTCCCCACTATATCTTAGTTAAAATGATAACCTCCCATATCTCCTAAACAGATTCAATCTTACCGATCCAATCCTTACTTTTATCTCTAAACCAGACTTAATCAGGATACCAATATTATTACTCCCATAAGCCTTCCCTATACCTTAGTTAATAATTTTAAATCCCGTATACCAAACTATTCAAGAACCCTGCAGAGTTACTGCCCTTAGACCGGATCCGGGTTAAATCTTTATTTAAATTCCTCTTTGGTTTATTTAAAGTCCTTTAATTCAGGCCTTAAACTTGAATTTAATGTGCGTTTTTTTAACCTTTTTATCTTTTCATGAGTATAATCCTTAACCCGATTTTCTCTCCTTTTTTTCTCCAGACGACACATTATTAACCCTCAAAACAGTAACGACCTAATATACGCTACTTATAAACATCGACTCACAGGATTTGTATAAAAATATATTTTTTTTTTTTTATTTCTTTATATTTTTAAATCTTTTCCATTTTTAAATCTTAACTGTTACTTTTCACCCCCCCCCCTTTTCAAACCTTATTAAATTTAAAGAAACATACATCACACTCTAAGCGTCCAAACGAAAGTGACACGTGACTTCACATTTTCGAAACAGATGACAACATAAGCTGAAGCAAGACGGATGGCTTAGTCTTACTGAGCTTGAAACCAACGGTACTAATGTTGTACTAGTTTTTCTGTACCAAAAAAAAAATATTACGTTCTTAATTTTAATTTAAATTCTCAATTAATCGAACACTCTGCTGGGATTTTTCCTACTATGTTACAAAAGAAGTTTGTTCCCGTAAGATCACCGAAGTTAAGCGGCGTTGAGCCTGGCCAGTACTAAATGGGTGACCATTTGGGAATACCAGGTGCTGTATGTGCTCTCTGCTTATCTCGGCATTGTTTCCAGTCGTCTTATACTATACTTGCCATTGGAATCAAGCAATGCCGACTCAGGAGAGTGGTTGTTAGTGATTGCGCAACCCTTGCAATTTCAAATTCATGCGTGGGCAGCCTCTGGTGGGGCACTCATACGTCGAAATGTCGACGGGAGAGTCCATCATATATATATATATATATATATATATATATATATATATATATATATTACTATTTCATGTATCCACATACAATTTTATAAGGAGATATAATTTTTATGAATCAATTTTCAGTATTTACTTCAACAGTGCTCGATACGTACGTAGAGCTAGGTAGTATATATGTATATATATATATATATATATATATATATATATATATATATATATATATATATATATATATATACTAAGCTATGAAAATATATTTATGGCAATTAAACTACACAGAGGCTCCAGCGTTTGTGTAGCTTAATTGCCATAAATATATTTTCATAGCTTACTATATATATATATATATATACATCTTCTTCTTTTAAAAAAATAACGAAATGCCTAGAGGAAACACAATTCATATATTTTAAAGATTCGGGCTGCTTCAATTTTCAACATTCTATAGGCACAACTGTGAAAGCTATCACCGTTGTCTCGAAATTCGTCTTATCAGTAAACACAAGTAGAAATAACACGTAAATAACACGCACACCGTGTTATTATCAATAGGTTATGAATTAAATCGCGCGACTGTATCATTATTACATTATCTCGCATAATCCACCCGACAGAGGGCGCGGTGTGAATTAATGCGTGTAGCCATATAACACATTCACATTGTCCGACTCGGCGCTCCTCTGCGAAAGCTTCGAACCTCCGAAAGAGAAGTGGACCTAACACCCGGAACAGGTTCCGCACGGAAGGACTTCTGTTATTTTTAATGCACAAAGGAACGGCTGGGTCCACCGATTAACAGGTGCTTATTAGGGGCGGGTCACATTCTAACCGGCAGCTGAAAGGTCATACACGTTTAATCAGTCCACCTCAGAACATATGTATTATGTACCTGGGAATTTGCTGAGAAAGCTAACATATATAAGTAAATATTTATGTATATTTTTATTCATTGAACATAGACATTCACTTCATCAGCGACACGTACTAATGTAGACATATATCTTGATATACCTGTAAGTGTTTATGTATATATCTCGCCATTCCTCTAAATATGTATGTAGTGGTGGCACGATTCGAATATTTTCCCGATTCCAACACAATTACTGATTCTGTTTTACATTCCCGATTCCGATAAAATTACCGATTCTGATTATTTCATAATTTCTAAATGTTTCGTCACAGTTATTGTTTTCTAATTTTCGGATTACCATAAAACCCCATGTAATGTGTGTACATAGTTTCGCAAAAGTGAACATACACTTGTGGGAGGGTGCGTATATTACAAGAGTTGATCTTTCTAACTATTTTTTTCTAAAATGTTTTCTCATAATTATTCTTAAATAGTGAGACGACTAAAGATTTATTTCTCTTTAAAAAAAGACCAGATTTGCAGTAGTGCATCGTTGTTGACAAAATATCATTTGAATTTTTCAACCTTAAACAATTTAACATAATCAACCAGCATCTTTCTTACTATTTTTTTACAATAAACTATTAAGTAACTTATGTTTCGGTACTCTTATAGATGACGCACCATGTTTCCGTGACTTCGCGTCGTCAACGTTCGAGCAGGTTAGGGAAACACATGAGATTTGACGAGGCGAAAACTGCCAAACGTTTAATTAAAGACTGGCAGCCGATAAATTCAGACGAAGAAGATCAAAGTAAAATACATATATAAAAATAAAGAACAAACAAACCAAAGCTAAACAACTGTTACTAATTAGATGTTTATTTTTGTTTGTGTTTTGTCAAAGGAACCATTGTTAATCAAATGTTTTAAAATAAAATGTTTACTTTTTGTTTGTGCACCAGAAAGTTTCAAAAGATGGTTTTGTTTGATTTGTTAAGCAATTTTTTTGTTTTTTAAATTTTTTTTTCAATGTTTTGTTTTAACATTTTTTTTCAAAAAAACTCAATTAGTCCTTCGGAATATTCAATGAGCTGACAGAGATTATAGAAATTCATTTTTTTTTTTAATTAATGCGATTAATTTATTCCAAAAGTTATCGGCTGCTTGGTTAATAGTTTCGTCGACTTTCGGGCGATTCCGAGACATGCCCAAACTTTGACGACGCGAAGTCTCGGAAATATGGTGCGTCAGTACCTATTTTTCAAATGAAAATACTCCAAAGAGCAAAGAAAGAAAAAAAATGGAGAGAAAACTGTCTCTTTTTCCTTTCTTTTCTCTTCGTAGATTGCAAAGTTTATCGCTTTGATGTTCATTTCTAACAAATAAATTGTTGTCCAAGATGTGATGTCCAACATTAACGAAGCATCTCACCCCACCCCGTAACTAACTGAAATTATGTTAAATACAACTAAAATAAAAAAAATAATAAAACACTTCCTTCCGCTAGCAATTCTGAAATGTTAAGGGTGTGAATTTTACATGGGTAGACGCTTTTTTAAAACAAATTTTATTCTGAAATTTTATTCTGAAAATCATCTATGCACATTACATGTTTTATTTTACGGTACACTCGATTCAGCAATAACTTTTAAGATTATAAAACACCTTTGTGGAAAACTTAGCTGTTTAATTTTTCGGTACTCTTATAGGTGACGCACCATGTTTCAGTGACTTTGCGTCGTCAACGTTCGGGCAGGTTTCGAAAGCGCCCGAGAGTCGATAAAACTATTAACCAAGAATCATTTGCTTATAAACAGTTTGTTTTAGTTAAAATAAGGAAACAAAACAAAAAACATGCTAAAAAAACAGTTATTGCAGTGTTTATATTAACAAGAGAAAATTGACAAAAAATATTAAAAAACATAACATTTTTTTTAAAAAAAACAATAACATTTCCTTAACAAATCAAACAACATCATCATTTGAAACTTTCCGGTGCACAAACAAAATAACATTTTATTTAAAAACATTTGATTAACAATGTTTTTTTTTTTGACAAAAAAGAACAAAAATACAAATTTAATTACTAACAGTTGTTTAGCTATGGTTTGTTCGTTCTTTATTTGTATATATGTATTTTAGTGTGGTTTTCTTCGTCGGAATTTATCGGCTGCCAGTCTTCAATTTAACGTTTGGAAGTTTTCGCCTCATCAACACTCGGGCGCTTCCGTAACCTGCCTGAACGTTGACGACGCAAAGTCACGGAAACATGGTGCGTCAGTTATAGGAGTACCAATTTTTCGAGGGTGAATCCGGTTCGCTATGGTAGTTTAACGCAAAATGACCACCTACACGGCATAAACTTATACACACAAATAGGATGGAAATTCTAAATGGACTATTAGGAAAATTAAACATTCTGTTAAAGTCTTATAAAAACCCTCTGTATCATTTAATAACATTTGCCTGAATGTTTTGAAAAATCTGAAAAATAAATAAACTATGAAAGGAAAAAGTCTTTTGTTGTGATGAATGATTTCATGAACGAAATGTTTTGGTAAACCTTCAAAAATACACATATACATACTCTGTACCTTGTAATCGAGTATCATCGAGCTTATTTTTATTGGACTAATCCCGGTGTTTACTGAACAAAGTATCTTCTAAGTGAAAAATCTAAACATATATATATATATATATATATATATATATATATATATATATATATATATATATATATATATAATAATGGTAATAATCCAGGTGAAAAATATCCACAGGGTGGTAATCCAGAGAATTTTAACCGGGTTTATAAAAAGTGCTCAATATCCAAATAGAGCTTTATATATGATAATTTTATTTACACAGACATGTACAAAATCTGCGACACTGGCATGTCGATGTTATCGATCAACAGTTACTATAAACTGAGATCTCATCAGGCAGAGTTAGAATCCGATCTTAACCTCAGATCATATTTGGAGAGATCCAAATATGATCTGAGGTTAAGATCGGATTCTAACTCTGCCTGATGAGATCTCAGTTTATAGTAACTGTTGATCGATAACATCGACATGCCAGTGTCGCAGATTTTGTACATGTCTGTGTAAATAAAATTATCATATATATATATATATATATATATATATATATATATATATATATATAGTTTTAAAGGTTCATACTTTTTTTTTTTTTAATATTTTTTTTTAATAAGCATCCGTTTGAAATTTAGTAAAAAAGAAGTGTGGTAAATAAATACCATCAAAGCTTGTTATAGATGCAATATGTATTTTATAAAAAAGAAAAGACAAATCGAAGACGATTTTTTTTTTTTTTCCTTTTTTTATAAACTAACATTATGTAAGTATGTAGTTTATAGTTATACAGATATTTCGCTAATAAAATTAGCCTATTCATTGTAGTTGAAAATTCCGATGTAATTGGAAAGCCCGCTTCTGTTGGTGTGAGCCGGCGAATGAGATGTTGTTTTTTTTTTTCTCTCTCGTATGAAATCACGCAAGCACGTGGAAGGTTATAGTTTTAAAGGTTCATACTTTTTTTTTTTTAATAAGCATATATATATATATATATATATATATATATATATATATATATATATATATATATATATATATATATATGAAGTGAATCTTGAATGCGCTTAGAACGTAATCAAATTCTTAGCGGTTAACACACCTTTAAATCTTGCACGCTCTTAGAACGTAATTACGCTCTCATGCAACACCTCAATACTATAGACGCTCCTTTTAAGTTGTAAATTACTGGCCGTTATTACAATTTAAAAAAAAAACTCAACAGTAAAGACATAATTTTTAAGAAACGATAACTAACACCGCCTGACGAATCAAACTGAAAGTACTCGCAAAAAAGAAAAGAAAATGGAACAAGAAACACATGAAACTTACGTACAACAATTTGACTGAAACACTAAATGGACCATTCGGAAAATTGTAAAAATTAAAAAAAAGTTTCATCAAGCAAAAACACCCCGTGTCATTTAATAATGTTTGCCTCGATATATAACATAGTATATATATATATATATATATATATATATATATATATATATATATAACATAGTTGTAGTATACACTATTGAGATAATATATACACCTTTGTGCAAACTTGAAAAAATTTATATAATCTATATCTCTCTATAAACAGATATATGTGTGTGCGATACGAGTGTATGTGTATTTATTTGTGTGAGATTGTGCGTGTGTTTACTTGTATACACTTATTATGACGTCAAGTATATAATAAATGATATATTCATTGGTTTTAGATTTAAAAAATTCCCTGCCCTCCCCCACGACAAAATAGATAGACACTATCTGATCAATGTATTACATATATAACCAACCATGGAGAGGTTATAGAAAAGATAAACGGATTTCTTATTCTTGATTGGTCCCCAGGAAGCCATTGTTTCAGGCATTACCTCCGCCTTGTCTGCGGCAGCGAAAAGTTTATCCCATTAATCTTCCTCGTTATGAAAGGGGTTTGTTTATCGCCGATAGCCTGAGGCGTCTATACGAGGGTCTGATTCAGGGGATTTTTTTATTGGTTGTTTTACACCGGCATTGAGCGACTTTTCGGACCTAATAGCCTAAACCATGTTAAATCTCGACCTTGTGTCACATCCGGTCATCGTGTGGAAGTTGATAAATGGGGAGATTTAATGTATAATTCCTCGCCACGCAACGGAGTTATATTTGAAGAAAGAAAGACAGAAAGAAAGGAAGCGGCTTGTTTACTAGTTCGAAAGCATTAAAACGAACTCATAAAGAAATTGAAAATCTATAGTAGGCGCCATATTAAAACTAAAATATTTCCCGTGGTCAGGCTATGGTAGAGCTGTAATGTGTTATTACGCGTACAAATCACTACCCTTAAACATTTTCTAGTGCAGTTAACAAATTATGGGTGTTTTAAGGATGGTACAGTAGGCCATCTTGAACGCGATCTTGGAAACACAACTTTTGTAGCTGTCAGATTGCGATTAACCTTTGATATTATATCAATCACATATATCATGCTATAAAAAAAGAAAAAAACCGTTGGGAAACTCAGATATATTAATTATCTTTGGGACTAATGGCCCTTTTTAATGGGTATAGTCGCCATCTTAGACGCCATGGTGGAAACTTGGGGAATTTTTACATGTTTTTTTTTTAATGCAAAAAATATTCTGGGAGAATCAGATTGTTGACATGTAATTGTGGAAAACAATAAAATTTTCTCCTTGGCCTTTTGGCTAAACTCAGAGTGTAGTATCTATCTATCTACTTATCTATCTATCTATCTATCTATCTATCTATCTATCTATCTATCTATCTATCTACATATTCGTCTATCTCTCTTTCTCTCTCACTCTCTCAGATTTATATACATACTACAAGCGAAGGATGTATATAAAATATTAATGTTTGAAAAAATAAAAATGAAAATATACAATATAAACATAGAAAAACATTTTTTTTTGCCTGTAAGACAAGAAGAAAAATCGGGAGAACAGAACAAAATCATAGCTGTAGACGTTCGACGAAATATGAAGACTAAAAAAATGAAAAACAGATAAAAGGAATGGATTGATTGTTCCTTTGGTCATTGGAATGCACTATATATATATATATATATATATATATATATATATATATATATATATATATATATATATATATATATATATATATATATATATTGTAATCCCGGTATGGTTTGCATAAATCCATAAAAGTGATCCATAATAATTTTATCCATGTTTAATAGTTTGAAGACTATTATCCATACAAATATTATTTGGCTACACATTTGCACACAAATGTTTCGGTCATAGCTATACCAAACCTGACCTAATCAAACTAGAAAGCGTAAATAATAGAGGTTTCGACTTAGCTGTGATCAAACCATGTTTTACAAATGTGCATCAGAATAATGTTTGCATAAATAAAAAATATAGCCATTCTATTTATCTATCTATCTATCTATCTATCTATCTATCTATCTATCTATCTATCTATCTATCTATCTAGGTATGTGCAACAATGGACGCATCTTGTACGGACTATGCTTATTAAAAAGGGCTTATCATTAATTATTTAATTAGTTTCCATGTAAACTTTGATTGTGTTTGAAAGATAAAAGCCTAAACTTAATCTCTAAACGAAAAAAACCTGCATATTTACGTGTGAAAAATAAATTATAATGAAATATGTAATCATGGCAGCTGAAAAACTAAAAATTCAGTGAATTTTGAACTTTGAAAAAATTACTTGTAAAAATCCCTTGAAAGATAAATATCAGTTTTTGGGAACTATTTCAAATATAATTATTAAATTAAAGTCATAAGATACTAAATTTAAAAAAAAATTCCACATTTTACTAAAAATTAACAAAATTATCCCCCAAAAGTCATAAATGGGTAAAATCCGGCGTCACATAATCGGCAAACGACTTTGTTTACCAATTGACTATCGCTATGCAAAATATATGGAAGACAAAAATGTCATAATTTATCATTTTTAACTTTATATATAAAAATGGTTTTGTAATAGTTTATAGAAGTTGAAACATTATTATCCATTAATTTTTTTATTCTTTTTAAGGTTATAAACAAATTTAAGTACCCTTATTTTGTTATAATAAAAAAGGAAATGTTTATTTAATTAAAATATTTGTGAGTGTACACAATTAAGATCTTATTTTATTTTTAACTAAAAAAGTTCATATTTAACTTGGTATTAGTTTTTAATTTAGTAATACTCTGAAATTATTGATGACGTCTGTTTACCAATGTTTTACCTTAGCATCTGAAATAAAACTTTGTTTAAATGTTAAAAATTATTTTTACGTTACGAACTGCGTCAATCTAATCATTTTTTTACATGGTTAAAAACTTTAGTTACTCGATTTATTCTTAATGTGTCGTAACGATAAATTACATTGATTCTTTTTAAAATAAAGTGTATTTTTATTTTAAGTATGAAAAAGTAAATTAAAGTCAATGACTACACTGACAATTTATTCATTGAAAAAAAGTTAAAACAGTTATTTATTGATAAACAGAATTCAATTTTGAAAGAAAATGTCATGTTTGAATTCTCTTTATTTATTAATAAATAATTGTTTTTAACTTCTTAAATATTTAATGATGAAAAAAAGACAAAACAAATACAAATCTTTCCAAATAATTGACGATGAATTGTGAAATTAACGACATTGTTGAATCTCTAAAAATAAAAATTTGAGGGCGGTGTATAAGTGAGTGGTTATTGGAAGGCTAATCCCAGCTGGTTATTACAGAACGGGGCTACCATACCAATCAAAGTGAATCGTTAGTAGAAATTATCCAATTTAAAAAATTCTTTTTTTAGTTAAGTTCCTGGGTCTCAAATTTTTCAATTTTTGGTTTATTTTCAAGATTATAAAAAAAATTCTTGCGCTGATGATGCCACGTTCATGTATGAAAGGGAAATATAATTATGTCGCATTTTTTTTTATTTTTCCAGAAACTCTAATCATTAAAATCACATGAAATATTTTTTGCAATTATATTATTTTTTGGTGAAAATATTGATTAAACAATGCTTTATTCAATAATAATGTCGCTAATTCAAAAAATTAATTTTTCTGCGAGTTATAGTTATTTTGATAACACGGTATTTAGGGCAATTTTTCGTAATATATAAAAAATATCAAAAAAATCTTTTTTAATTGTAAACATCTACAATGCTTTATTTTCATAAAAAACAAAAAAAAATTAATGCATTTTTTATTAATATATAAAAATATAACTTTAGTAAAGGTGTATTTTCTTTTTAAAAAATAATACATTTTCACTAAGATTTAAAAAAAAATAATGGTTTCATTATATTCCATGATTGTTGATTAATAAATATTGAAAATTACATTAAAATTGGTTGATTTCCTGAATTTTAGTGAATTTTTAAGTGAAGAAGGGGGGGTCAAAATGTTTTTACATTTTGGGAATCGGCCATTGATTTTGCATGTACCTATCTCTCTCTCTCTCTCTGTCTCTCTCTCTCTGTCTGTCTCTCTCTCTCTCTCTCTCTCTCTCTATATATATATATATATATATATATATATATATAAAGTAATCCAACAAAAGATATAAGCGTCAACTAATATCTTATAATTAGTGAAACATCCGGATAAAAACTGAAGCTCAATATACTGGATAGAGCATTAATATTATAATATAAAATGAAGTAATAAAATAAGGTGTCAATCAAATTTTATTAGAATTCAAAGTTCAAGCAAAGTATTCTTAAGTCCTTAGCTCATGAGTTTTCAAAGATAATTCTTCTCTTCAGAGGACCATTACCGCAGTTATACTACTACAGGTAATAAAATTACGCTTTGAAAATATATAAAATTATATACACAAATACACAAAAATACATAACATCAAAACATATCAACTCCAAAACATACTTTTTGTTGAATCCATATAGTCCATCCAGTTCATACATATTGAGAAGCATGAGCTAAGGACTTAAGAATACTTTGCTTGAACTTTGAATTCTAATAAAATTTGATTGACACCTTATTTTATTACTTCATTTTATATTATAATATTATAATATTATAATATATATATATATATATATATATATATATATATATATATATATATATATATATATATATGTATATATATATATTATATATATATATATATATATATATATATATATATATATATATATATATATATATATATATTAATGACATTTACCGGAACTTATCAATGTTAAAGCTTGATAAATGTCAACATTTAACAACAGCAAGGCGTATATGAGTATACTATGGTGCGTTAAATTTCAATGAGCAAGTCTTTATTCATCATTTACTTGCTGAATTAAAAATAAATAAATGTAACTCTTGAAACAGGAGTAAACACATAATCACCATGCAGCTCATCAAAAGATCATCAGATAACTTCCGGATAAAATTCATCAAGCACCCCAAAACACATTTCTAATGCATTTCACGCAGAAAACCGTTCCCCAAAATAAGAATAGAATCCATTCGTAGAAAACCGGTCAGTTTTTATTTCTAATGCAGAACTAAAAATGTTTCTTATATACATCGTCATCACAGCCGTAACATAGCTCTTCAGTGTAGCTAGATGAGAACCCGCCCCAAGCTGGGATCAAGTCCAGATAGAGACTACACAGGTACGTAATCCATGGCTAACGACTTGAATTTTGTACCTGATGAGTCTCTTCTCTGGACGAAATAAATTATATTACCGATAGCTTATTTCTCTATTTTTCTCTTGCTCTCTTTTTCTCTCTCTCTATTTCCCTATCTCTCTCTCTCTCTCTCTCTCTCTCTCTCTCTCTCTATATATATATATATATATATATATATATATATATATATATATATATATATATATATATATACACGCACACATATATATATATTTATATATATATATATATATATATATATATATATATATATATATATATATATATATATATATATATATATATATATATATATAAAGTAAGTATGAAGGTGAGAATTCCGAGACAGGAGCAATGCAATGATGAGAACCGGAAGGTGGAATATGAGACCAACAAAAATAAATGACAAGAGACGGTAAATCTCAGATCAATTATTTTATATATATAAAAAATGTAAATATAAAGACAGTAAATTGTAAAATTGGTAGGCTTACTGCTAAAGGTCCGGAATGCTAGAAACTTTAATCATTACGAGAGTAACAACCTGTCTTTTTTCAAAAAGAAAACAAAAATTGGACCGGCTGTGTCAGTTAAGGAAAGCCAAGAGGGCGCTTGGCTTTCCTCAGATCTGGTAGAATTATATTTATTTAATAAGATTTAATAAGATTTATCAGTATTTTGGAGGCCAATTTACAGGGATTATGCTTTATTAGCCATTAGATCAACTAATAGAGTATACGAACAACTCAATAAAGACTACATGATATTTTTTAAATGTATGTTTAAAAATTACTTAACTAAGTTAACTAACACATTTGAGCCTTACCACAAAACTAACCACACATTATATTATGTGCATAAGGACTTTAACGGTCCTAAATCTATTATTAATTCTTTTATACAGCTAGAATAATCTCAAGAATTTCATCTAAGAGCTATACATTTGATGAAAACTCCAAATTCTATGACATTGTGTGAAATAAATTTGGGTTATAAACAAAATATTGTATATTTAAAGTTCATAAAGCATCCGATTGGTTGTAACAGAGATGTGAAAACTAGAGGGATTATTTCCAGTAAGAAAAATGAAAAATATACTTAGGCTCGGTTTTAGTATTGAAAATGCAAATGGCGAACACAATAGACCCATGCATAAACACCATGTTAATAAAAACCACTCTTAAACCGTAATCTAAAAATGGTAGGAACAGGCGACGTACTTGTATTTGGTTTAACCCGCTGTTTAGCAAAAGTGTTCAAACAAATACCCCTAAAATGTTCTTTAACATTATTGAAGACACCTTTAGTGCGCCACACAAATATAGTAAACTCTTCAATGGGAATATGATTAGAATCTCTTACTCCACAATATTAAACTTAAAACAAAGGATAATAGGTTCCAATACAGTAAATATAGATTTATCCCTGAGAATGGCTTATGCAAGCATGAGAACGTCATTTACAAATGTACGGTACAAGGTTCGAATAACACACTTACTCGTAATAGTAATGATAACGGTAGTGATGATAATGATGATAATAATAATAATAATAATAATAATAATAATAATAATAATAATAATAATAATAATAATAATAATAATAATAATAATAATAATAATAATAATAGTGATAATTGTAACAATAATAATAATAATAACAACAATATTATTAATGATAATAATAATAATAATTACGACAATAATTATAACAATAATTGCTAGAGATTTTAAAAAATAAAGCTGGAGACGACAGAGGGCATGGAACTACCTAACCAAGAGCAGATGAGAGCGCTAGGAGAACAAGACCGCTATAAATATTTGGGAGGTTTGGAAGCAGACACAATCAAACCAACAGAAATGAAAGATAATATTGGAAAAGAATACCTGAGAAGAACAAGAAAGCTCTAAGAAACAAAATTATATAGCAGAAACCTAATCAAAGGAATAAAGACCTGGGCAGTATCACTAATAAGATATTCTGGGCCATTCATAAACTGGACTAAAGAAGAACTCAGGCACCTTGACCAGACGACTAGAAAAGTAATGGCCATGTAAAGCGCACTACATACAAAAGACGATACAGCATACTCTCCATAAAGAGAAACGTAGAGGGAAGAGGACTGGCAAGTATAGAGGACTGTGTGGACGACACTAAAAAACAGCGGGAGAAATACATAAACCAGAACACAGAAAAGCTGATCACCGCAGCAAGAGACACCGTCCCAACGAACAACGCAGGAAGCATCGAAACTGGACACAAACAGACAAGAAAAGAAAAATGGGAAGAAAAACAACTACATGGAAGCTTCGTAAGACTCACAAGAGAAGAAACCAACGCAAATAGCTGGACATGGCTAAGAAAAGGAAACTTTAACAGAGGAACGGAATCTATACTGATGGCTGCACAAAACAATGCCATTAGGACAAACTATATTAAACCTAAAAAAAATAAAACCCAGGAAAACAGTAAATGCAGAATGTATGGATAAAGCAGTAACTTATATAATAAGTGAATGTAGCTAACTTGCGCAAAAAGAATACAAGAACAGACATGACTATGTGGGGGAATGAAAACACTGGGAACTGTGCAAACAATTGAATTTCGAATACGTGGACAAATGGCACAAACATAAACCAGAAACAATACTGGAAAACGAAAAACACAAAGTCCTCTGGGATATGGATATACAAACAGAATAACTCATACAAGCAAGGAGACCTGATGTTATTATAATACCAATACAATACAAAAAAACATGACTAAAAGACTGGGAGAAATTGGAATCAAAGGGACCATCGAAACCATACAAAGTACGGCAATGATCAATACAGCTTCAATCTCAAGGAAAATCCTTGGATGCGGACGCCAACTCGCATAAGCTACAAAGACTACCCAGTCACATAGAATTTACAACAGGGAGAAAACAAAAACCACACGAAGAACACCACAACACGAGCCAAGGAACAGAAACTGCAAGAAACAGCACTTCATAATCTCCCTCCACCCAGTAAATTACACCGGCCTCAGAAAACACCACACAATAATGAACCAAGGAACAGTAATTACAAGAAACACTATAAATTTAGGTGCGGCACGCATGCGCAGAGCTTTTGATGTAAGCGTGACACACGAACACACACGCTATCGTATTAATATAATAATAATAATAATAATAATAATAATAATAATAATAATAATAATAATAATAATAATAATGATAATAATAATAATAATAATAATAATAATAATAATAATAATGATAATTAACTGAATAATAATAATAATAATAATAATAATAATAATAATAATAATAATAATGATAATAATAATAATAATAATAATAATAATAATAATAATAATAATAATAATAATAATAATAATAATAATAATAATAATAATAATAATAATAATAATAATAATAATAATAATAATTAACTGAATAATAATGATAGGCAATCACCATAGGCTCGACGGTTGGATTGTTGAAAAATGCCCTATAAACATTCTTATACTTTAAAAAAATAATCACCTCTCGAAATTCACAGATTTGTTTACCCACAGATTTGTTTGACATCTCAAAGATAATAGCATTCGGTTTAAGCTTACATGTCAGTTAATTAAAAAATTAGATCCTATAAGCCCTTGGGTAGGTACTGTCGACTCTGTAAAGATGAAGCTTTATTTATTATTAAACATTAGTTAGGTGTTGTCGACTCTGTATAAATGAAGCTTTATTTATCATTAAAGATTAGATAGGTGCTGTGGATTCTGTAAAGATAGAGCTTTATTTATTATTAAACACTAGATTGGTGCTGTCGACTCTGTAAAGATGAAGCTTTATTTATTATTAAACATTAGATAGGTGCTGTCGACTCTGTAAAAATGAAGCTTTATTTACCATTACACATTAGATAGGTACTGTGGACTCTGTAAAGATGAAGCTTTATTTATTATTAAACATTAGATAGCTGCTGTAGACTCTGTAAAGATAAAGCTTTATTTATCATTACACATTAGATAGGTGCTGTGGACTCTGTAAATGAGAAATCTTTATTTATTATTAAACATTAGATAGGTGCTGTCGACTCTGTAAAGATGAAGCTTTATTTATTATTAAACATTAGATAGCTGCTGTAGACTCTGTAAACATGAAGCTTTATTTATCATTACACATTAGATAGGTGCTGTGGACGCTGTAAAGATGAAGCTTTATTTATCATTAAACATTAGATAGGTGCTGTAGACTCTGTAAAGATGAAGCTTTATTTATCATTACACATTAGATAGGTGCTGTGGACTCTGTAAAGATGAAGCTTTATTTATTATTAAACATTAGATAGCTGCTGTAGACTCTGTAAAGATAAAGCTTTATTTATCATTACACATTAGATAGGTACTCTGGACTCTGTAAACATGAAGCTTTATTTATTATTAAACATTAGATAGGTGCTGTCGACTCTGTAAAGATGAAGTTTTATTTATTATTAAACATTAGATAGGTGCTGTCGACTCTGTAAAGATGAAGCTTTATTTATTATTAAGCATTAGATAGGTGCTGTCGACTCTGTAAAGATAAAGCTTTATTTATTATTAAACATTAGATAGGTGCTGTCGACTCTGTAAAGATGAAGCTTTATTTATTATTAAACATTAGATAGGTGCTGTAGACTCTGTAAATGAGAAAGCTTTATTTATTATTAAACATTAGATAGGTGCTGTGGACTCTGTAAAGATGAAGCTTTATTTATCATTAAACATTAGATAGGTGCTGTGGACTCTGTAAATGAGAAAGCTTTATTTATTATTAAACATTAGATAGGTGCTGTGGACTCTGTAAAGATTAAGCTTTATTTATTATTAAACATTAGATAGGTGATATGGACTCTGTAAAGATAAAGCTTTATTTATCATTAAACATTAGATAGGTGCTGTGGACTCTGTAAATGAGAAAGCTTTATTTATTATTAAACATTAGATAGGTGCTGTGGACTCTGTAAAGATGAAGCTTTATTTATCATTAAACATTAGATAGGTGCTGTGGACTCTGTAAAGATTAAGCTTTATTTATTATTAAACATTAGATAGGTGGTGTTGACTCTGTAAAGATGAAGCTTTATTTATCATTAAATATTAGATAGGTACCGTGATCTCTGTAAAGATGAAACTTTATTTATTATTAAACACTTATGGCTTTTTTTAATAAAATGGTGAGGTTTTATCAAATTGTATGCATAAACACTGGTACAAATATAACCACTTTAAAATACCGTCATCCCTATTTGCAACTTCCTCTCCATCATATGTTAATCTTTTCTACACTGTAAATAGATAGCGTTTAATGTGTATTGCCTTTTTTGCTGAATGATTTGAATATAGCCGTTCCTTTCTTCTACCAGACATCTCGATTTCTAGGTGTATATTTGTCTATGCTTTCGTTATGGCCACTATCTACTACACAAACTAGCAATATATGATAGTCCTCCAGTTATGCAATCTAGCTAACTATTTTTTTTACTAGAGAAATTAATACATTTATTTAACTTAACCCGCGTATTTAACACCCTATTCTACTGAATCTGTCACTACATTACACATTGTAATTTGGAATTAACTATATGATTAATTACGCTTAGGTTTTAACTGTTTGTACTGTCTAACCGTAACCACCATAATGTCATGATAATGTGCCCCTTAATTTCCCATTTAATACAAATTAATATATACTAGACCACCCGTGACCCGTTGGGTCAGTTTGTTATATTAGCTATGGAATTCATGTATGAGCGTGACACTTGTGGCATAAAGAAAATAGGTTTTTTTTTCATAACAGAAGCATTTCTATGAAAGTATATTAAAATGAAAAAAAGAATATAGGTAGATTTCTATGAGTCGTTCTGTTTATTATAATTGTTTTTTGTTTTTTGGATGTAATATTTGCTGTTTAAAAAACAACAAAAGGAAACACTATTTAATGTAATAGAAATGTGTGCATTTACCGATTCAGCTTTCTCGCGTACGTAACGAAAACAGAGGGAGAAGGAGTGGTGAAATCTATGAGAGGGAAAGTGGGAGGTGATTTCGTTCACCGATCGCTAGTATCGCTGATATTAATAATGATTGTTGTTGTTTTGTTTGTTTGTTTTTGTTTTTTAAAAGGGAGGAGGTTTTTTGAAACTGCGACAGACTTTACGAAGTGCTCCCGTTGAATGTTTTTAGTCGTGAAGAAAACAAAAAAACTATTTGATGAAATTAAATGAAATTGTTTATGTTAAAAGCGATATAAAAATTTCCAGAATGAAAAATTTCATGCGTTCGTTAATCATAATAGAGATTAACGGAATTGGAATAACAGATTGAAGACGATGCTATTTACTCATGCGCAACCGGATGTTGAAAACCGGAAAGCTGAAAGTTGATTGCAAACATACAAGACCAATAGAGTTTTAGTATTATATAGATTGAATACCCCTAAACACTTTCTAATTTCAATATTAATTCCCCTTTTCTATTATTGTACTATTTAGATTTTGAACTTTAACCATCCATTTCCATAGATCCTTGCCCTCTTTGTATTCGACCCCCTTTTTTTTATTTAACTATTAGTTTTAATTTCTTTTATTTTTAATTAATTTATTTATTGTTTTTTCAATCATTTTGCACCTTAATGTTAATTCTTTAGCTTTATTTTAATTAAACTTCTACTAACAGTCTATATTTATTATAAACAAACGCCGTGTCCAATGGTAATACGCCCGCTATGAATCTAACACGGCTGATTTAATGATAATGGCTTAAGAGACACATTTAGGTTGAAGTCTTAAGTCAAAGAGCGTCAATTTCTTTTCAAGCCATGCCAATTTACAATCGTTTGAGGCATATTCATGAGATCTCAAATCTGAGTTCACGAACGTTTAATGGCGTTAATGAAGTCTCTAACTTAACACTTGTTCATATATATTATCTCTTATTCGATTGCAATACAATGATAGCTAATATTCTTCAGCGTAGTGTTCACTATTTCATATAGGTCTCATATACCACTATTATAAGGTAACGCAACTTAGTGAGAAATCATTGTTAACGACTTTTGTGGAAACTCCTCCTGAGTAAATAATAATAATAAAAATACAAATAAATAATAATAATAATAATAATAATAATAATAATAATAATAATAATAATAATAATAATACCAATAATCTATATATTAATACGATAGCGTGTGTGTTCGTGTGTCACGCTTCCGGCAAAAGCTCTGCGCATGCGTGCCGCACCTAGATTTAAAAAACAGTCAAGTCGCTTTATTTTCAACGCATTTTGAAGTTTTTCCCTCTGGCGTAACGGTTAGCGACTTAGTACATTTGACTTCGGCCCGAATTGTTTATAGTTCGATCCCAACCAACCTCTTAGATTTTTTTTCTCTACATTTTAAGGGGAAGGGGAAGAGAGGTAGGGAGGGGACGACCGGGAAGAGACGTATTAATACAATAGCGTGTGTGATTTTGTGTGTCATGCTTACATCGAAAGCAACGACCTTCCGAATCTTTGTATGCTACTCACCTGGTTAAAAAGTATTTTTTTGTGTTGCTTTAAACTTAAAACTATTTTTTGTTTTTTATTTTGGCGTTTTTAAGGGCATTGTCTATTTAATTACGTTTTCTTGTTGTAGAGAGGGCCAGTATTATTATCTTTTTTTTTGAACGGATGGCATATCAACCTTTTTTTAGTAGATTGTACACGAGTTACCATTTAAAAAAATTATTTCACTCTTATCTAGAAGGGGGGGCTCATAATAAAGGAAGTGTAACTAACAAATAGAAGGTGCTTTGTTACATTAGGACCCGCGCTAACTTTGACCCCGTCGTTAGAGTTAGGGTCAGTGAGGCAGACGATAACTTCGTCACTTTTTCAGTTTTATTTTCAAGAAATGATAAAAAAAAAACGTACACAACACGGTGTAAGTAAAAATAACAATTTTAAAATTTCGTGTAATTTACACGGGTCCCGCTAGTAATAATAATAATAATAACGAAAATTTATTGTCATTCCTACATTTCAGATATTTTACACTTTCATACTTGAGCGTTTAGTAACTTTAAACATATTATTCTTATTATTCTTAATAAAAGTATCTCTATTTCTTCATAATTAAGATAGATCACCCTCTTTCTTCTATCTTTTGTTTTTTAAAATAAATTCTCTATGTAGTTTAATATATACTTCATTTAGATTCTGGCTCCAGAAATCGCTAGAATTAACTTTGACATGAGTTGCTTCCCTGGCACAATGATGGCATATATTTATTGATATCGTTTTTACCTCGACAAACGGCAATGTTTTAGACGACCGTTTTTTATTGGTTCTTTTTAAATTCATTCTCATTCGGCTTTACCAGAAAATAACAGTCTTTTGCTATAGTTTAAAATACTGACTTGTTGCGACCGTGAGTATGGTTTCGTTTTTAAAAAAAAAACTTTGTAAGAATACTGCTTTTGATTTAACATCGCACCATTTGAATTCATGCATTACACTCCTGGTTAAATAATCAGATTTATAAACACTCCTCCCACTTTTGATAAGTTCTCGTTTTCTACCTTAATATATCACGTTTTATGTCCCTTTATTGTTTTTATGCAATGTTTACTTTACATATTTGTCTCGTCTTTCTGTTTATATATATATATATATATATATATATATATATATATATATATAAAGAGAGAGAGAGAGAGAGAAAAAAGAGAGAGAGAAATATATATATATATATATATATATATAGAGAGAGAGAGAGAGAGAAAGATATAACTATATATATATATATATATATATATATATATATATATATATATATATATATATATATAGTTATATATATTAAGATATTAAAGTTTTTTTCACCTACAGACGTCATCTGACTATTTAAACGTTTCCCACACCAGGACACTTTCTTTACTTTATTATACTGATCAAGATTATTTATTGATTAAATTGGCAATACATCATTCGCTTTGGTCGTGACAGTTTAAAGTATTTTTCTATTGACAAATCTCAAGTTCGCTGGCTGTTCTAAATTGCCAGCTCTTAGCTTCTCGCCTAACAATCTAAAAATATCAATATCTTCTGTCATCCCATGTTCTATCATACGTTTTACGATTGCATCTGTGGAAATTGCCTGATTACCATTAGTTATAATATTTTTTACTCTCAGAGTTTGTTGTTGTTTCTACCATAGACTTGTCTTAAACTACATCAAGTTTATTTATCTTCCAAAGCTCATCTAAGTCTTCTCTCTCAATTTCTCTTTTAAGTTCTTCAATTTCAATAGCAGATAACCAATCAATAGTTCTAATCACCCGGGCTTGTCCTGCAAGTTTTTCTTCTGATAGTTCAAACAGGCCTAGCTAATTCCATATTTAGTGCATTCGCTGTCTGTATCGTCTCTTAGGTGGATCACTCTTCAAGTAACATTTCATCACAATTCTATTTAAGGCTTTAGTCGAATTAGTTTTAGTGTTAGTGTTTCAAGGGTTTCGCTGGATGACGATGGGAAGCCTTGGTCGTTTCCCCGCCGGACGTGGGGCCTGTACTTGACATTTCGGACCCACATAGGTCGTTTTCGGTTTGATCATTTTGAACACTCATATTGAAATAATATGAGGAATGCTTTGTGAGAGGTTTTTCTTTCCCTAGTATTTTTATTGAGATACCATGTATAGAAGAGTTGCTATCCAAAGCTGATGACCGAATCCTGGCCATGAAATGCAGTTAAACCATGCCAGATGTCAACCTGGTATTTACAACTGCCTTTGCATTCCATCAGGTATTTGGTATCCTTAGGGATGTTGCGTTCTCTATAGCTTGCTGAAGATTCTAAATCTCCGATGCCAGTTGCTCCGCGGCTGGCATAATTGTTATTATTATTAATGATAACAATCATCATCACCATTAATTACTATGATTATTACTATCAGAACTATTATTTCATTCCTTTTATTTTAAATCATAAAACGACGCTTTGCAATTAAATCAAATAACTTACCAGCTGCAACAATTTCAATAGTAAGCGATGCACTATAACAAACAAGCCACCAAATAACTGGGGTTTATACAGCAATCCGCATAGCAATAATAAGCATGTCAATTCAAGGGGCTCCCTCTTTTTTTAAATGGATTATTTTTGTTATTTTTTGTTATTGTAATCGACGCCCGTTCGTTACACGTCATTCAATAACTGTTTTATATAGAAATCCGCGTGGGGACCAGTTAATATCTTCACTAAGGGATCTCCTTCTTTTTTAAATACATTATTATTATTATTATTATTATTATTATTATTATTATTATTATTATTATTATTATTATTATTATTATTATTATTATTATTATTATTATTATTATTATTATTTGTACTCACTAGGAGTTCTCACACAGACCATCGTCAGTGATTGCTCACCGACAACAGCTAGTGGTATTGCCTGGAGTCTGAGTGACAACAAGCCTCCTCAGATTTCCAGTATTCTTCAACACTTTTCGATAACGATGCGGTATCGCAACATCCACTTACCATTGATTTCTCGCTGGTAAAGACAATTGGTCTTCTCTGGGATTTGGGTGGCAGCATTGTCTGCACTTTTCCAGTCTTGGTCTGGTTTGTGCTGTCCCTCCTCGGTCTCCTCATCCTCGTCGACCCTCTACAAATATTTTGTTTGGTGTCAGCATAGGTCGGCACCATTTAAAAAAAATAAAATAAATAAAATAATTTTTTTTTAAAATTAATTTACAAAAAAAAATGTAATTTTGTTAAATTTTTAAATTTTTAATTTTTTTTCTTTCAATTCGTTAATTTTTTTTTCCTTTTCTCTCTCCTTATTTTTAAAACAATAATTTTTTAATTCTTTTTATTTTTTTCTTAATTGTTTTGTGGGGGGTTGGAGTGGGGAGAGAGGGAGGAGCTTATAGTGTTTCTTGTGATTTCTGTTTCTTTGGTTAATTTTTTGTGTAGTGATAGCTGAGGCCGGTGTAATTTATGGGGGGTGATTATGAAGTGCTGTTTCTTGCAGTTTCTGTTCCTTGGCTCTTGTTGTGGTGTTCTTCGTGTGGTTTTGTGTTCTCCCTGTTGTAAATTCTTTGTGACTGGTTAGCCTTTGTAGCTTATGCGTGTTGGTTTCCGCATTCGAGGATTTTCCTTAAGATTGCATCTGTTTTGATCATTGCCGTCCTTTGTATGGTTTCGATGGTCCCTTTGATTCCAATTTCTCCCAGTCTTTTCTTCAGTTTTTGGGGGATTGTTCCTAGTGCTCCTACGATTATTGGTATTATACTAACTTTCTTCATACTCCATATTCCTTTATAGTTCTCTGGCTAGTTCTGTGCATTTACTTCGTTTTTCCGTGTCTTTGATCTTTACTCTGTGAACTGCTGAAACGGTGAAGTCTACGATTTTACAAGATTTTTCCTTTTTGTCTATTATAATAACATCAAGTCTCCTTGCTTTATGAGTTTATCTGTTTGTATATCTATATCCCAAAGGATTTTGTGTTTTTCGTTTTCCAGAATTGTTTCTGGCTTATGTTTGTACCATTTGTCTGCGTATTCGAAATTCAATTGTTTGCACAGTTCCCGATGAACTGCTTTCCTCACACAGTCATGTCTGTTCTTATACTCGTCTTGGGCTAGTTTGCTACATTCCCTCATTATATGATTTATTGTTTCGTCTCTTTTCGTTGGTTTCTTCTCTTGTGAGTCTTGTGAAGCGTCCATGTAGTTGTTTTTCTTCCCATTTTTCTTTTCTTGTCTGTTTGTGTCCGGTTTCGATACTTCCTGCGTTGTTCGTTGGGACGGTGTCTCTTGCTGCGGTGATCAGCCTTTCTGTGTTCTGGTTTATGTATTTCTCCAGCTCTTTTTTAGTGTCGTCCACACAGTCTTCTATACTTACCAGTCCTCTTCCCCCTTCGTTTCTCTTCACGTAGATTCTGTCTGTATCGTCTTTTGGATGTAGTGCGTTGTGCATGCTCATTGATTTTCTAGTCCTCTGATCAAGGTGCCCGAGTTCTTCTTTAGTCCAGTTTATGAATGGTCCAGAATATCTTATTAGTGATACTGCCCAGGTATTTATTCCTTAGATTAAGTTTCTGCTATATAATTTTGTTTCTAAGAGCTTTCTTGTTCTTCTCATGTATTCTTTTCCAATCTTCTCTTTCATTTCTGTTGATTTGATTGCGTCTGCTTCCAAAAACCCCAAATATTTATAGCTGTCTTGTTCGCCTAGCGCCATCATCTGCTCTTGGTTGGGTAGTTCCATGCCCTCAGTCGTCTCCAGCTTTCCCTTTTAAATCTCTAGCAATGCACACTTTTCCATTCTGAATTCCATTTGAATGTCTTGACTGAAGATTCTGGTCGTATTTATCAGCTTTTCCATTTCCTTTTTGCTTTTTTGCTTTTTGCAATTATTATTATTATTATTATTATTATTATTATTATTATTATTATTATTA